>JAVSCE010004876.1:0-100561 GCA_032199065.1 Smutsia gigantea | reverse complement strand
ATGCTGGCTTCATAGAATGAGTTTGGAAGTATTCCCTCCTCTTCTATTTTTGGAAAACTTTAAGGAGAATCAGTGTTATTTCTTCTCTATATGTGTGGTAGAATTCAGAGGTGAATCCATCAGGCCCAGGGGTTTTGTTCTTGGGTAGTTTTTTGATTACCAATTCGATTTCGTCGCTGGTGATTGGTCTGTTTAGTTTTTCTGTTTCTTGCTTGGTCAGTCTTGGAAGGTTGTATTTTTCTAAGAAGTTGTCCATTTCTTCTGTGTTTTCCAGCTTGTTAGCATACAGATTCTCATAATATTCTCTTATGATTCTTTGTTTTGCTGTGGGGTCCGTCGTGATTTTTCCTTTCTCATTTCTGATTGTGTTTATGTGTGTAGATTCTCTTTTTCTCTTAATGAGTCTGGCTAGGGGTTTATCTATTTTGTTTATTTTTTCAAAGAACCACCTCTTGGTTTTATTGATTTTTTTCTATTGTTTTATTCTTCTCAATTTTATTTATTTCTTCTCTAATCTTTATTATGTCCCTCCTTCTGGTGACTTTGGGCCTCATTTGTTCTTCTTTTTCCAATTTCAGTAATTGTGTCTTTAGACTATTCATTTGGGAATGTTCTTCCTTCTTTAAATAGGCCTGGATTGCAATATACTTTCCTCTTAGAACTGCCTTTGCTGCGTCCCACAGAAGTTGTGGCTTTGTGTTGTTGTTGTCATTAGTCTCCATATATTCTTTGATTTCTGTTTTGATTTGGTCGTTAACCCATTGATTAATTAGGACAGTGTTGTTAAGTCTCCATGTATTTGTGAGCCTTTTTGATTTCTTTCTAAAATTTATTTCTAGTTTTATACCTTGGTGATCTGAGAAGTTGGTTGGTAGGATTTCAATATTTTTGAAATTACTGAGGTTCTTTTTGTGGCCTAGTATGTGGTCTATTCTGGAAAATGTTCCATGTGCACTTGAGAAGAATGTGTATCCTGTTGCTTTTGGGTGTAGAGTTCTGTAGATGTCTGTTAGGTCCATCTGTTCTAGTGTGTTGTTCAGTGCCTCTGTGTCTTTACATATTTTCTGTCTGGTTGATCTGTCCTCTGGAGTGAGTGGTGTGTTGAAGTCTCCTAAGATGAATGCATTGCTGTCTATTTCCTCCTTTAATTCTGTTAGTATTTGTCTCACATATGCTGGCGCTCCTGTGTTGGGTGCATATATATTTATAATGGTTATATCTTCTTGTTGGACTGACCCCTTTATCATTATGTAATGTCCTTCTTTATCTTTTGCTACTTTATTCGTTTTGAAGTCTATTTTGTCTGATACAAGTATTGCAACACCTGCTTTTTTCTCTTTGTTGTTTGCATGAAATATCTTTTTCCATCCCTTCACTTTTAGTCTGTGTATATCTTTGGATTTGAGGTGAGTTTCTTGTAGGCAGCATATAGATGGGTCTTGCTTTTTTATCCATTCTGTTACTCTGTGTCTTTTGATTGGTGCATTCAGTCCATTTACATTTAGGGTGATTATTGATAGGTATGTACTTATTGCCATTGCTGGCTTTAGATTCGTGGTTACCAAGGGTTCAAGGGTTGCTTCTTTACTATCTAACAATCTAACTTAACTTTCTTGTTAAGTTATTGTAAACACAGTCTGATGTTTCTTTATTTCTCTCCCTTCTTATTCCTCCTCCTCAATTCTTTCTATAATGGGTGTTTTATTCTTTGCCTTTAGTTAGTATTTGGATGGTCTGCTTTCTTTGCTATGATTTTATTTTCTCTGGTGACATCTTTTAGCCTTAGGTGTGCTTCCATCTAGAGCAGTCCATTTAAGATATCCTGTAGTGGTGGTTTATGAGAGGCAAACTCTCTCAACTTTCGTTTGTCTGGAAATTGTTTAATCCCTCCATCATATTTAAATGATAATCGTGCTGGATACAATATTCTTGGTTCGAGGCCCTTCTGTTTCATAACGTTAAATATATCATGCCATTCTCTTCTGGCCTGTAAGGTTTCTGTTGAGAAGTCTGATGATAGTCTGATGGGTTTTCCTTTGTAGGTGATCTTTTTTCTCTCTCTAGCTGCCTTTAATACCCTGTCTTTATCTTTGATCTTTGCCATCTTAATTATTATGTGTCTTGGTGTTGTCTTCCTTGGGTCCCTTGTGTTGGGAGATCTATGAGCTTCGGTGGACTGTGAGACTATTTCCTTCCCCAGCGAGGGAAAGTTTTCAGCAATTATTTCTTCAAAGACACTTTCTCTTCCTTTTTCTCTCTCTTCTTCCTCTGGTACTCCTATAATGCGAATATTGTTCCGTTTGGATTGGTCACACAGTTCTCTTAATATTCTTTCATTCCTAGAAATCCTTTTATCTCTCCCTGCCTCAGCTTCTCTGTATTCCTGTTCTCTGATTTCTATTCCATTAACAGTCTCTTGTATCTCATCCATTCAGCTGTTAAGCCCGTCGATCGCTTGTCTGATTTCTGCATTGTCTTTCCTCACTTCCCTCACTTCCTCCCTCAGCTCTTGCACATTTCTCTGTAGGTCCATCAGCATGGTTATGACTTTTATTTTGAATTCTTTTTCAGGAAGACTGTGCATTTCCAACCCTTCAGACTCCCTCTCTGGGGTTGTATGGTTGATTTTGGTCTGAACCATATTCCTCTGTCTTTTCATGGCTATAGAATTGGTCACTGATAGTTGCCACGTATGTCAGCTGGGCTCTTTAAGATCACCTCTTGGGGTGCCGAGTGCTCGCGGGTGTAGCTGCATGCTGTGCGCTTTCCTGTGTATTCTCGTCTCTCTTTTAGGAATAGATGTATTTGCTGTGTTTTCGTAGATAAATATAGTGTTGGGAGGAGATTTCTGCCGCCCTGCTCATGCCGCCATCTTCCCCGAAGTCCCTGCTTGGAGGGCCACTTCCAGGTATTCTCTGGCCAACTGCTACCAGCCACGCCCTCCTCAGCAATTATTTCTTCAAAGACACTTTCTATCCCTTTTTCTCTCTCTTCTTCTTCTGGTTCTCCTACAATGCGAATATTGTTCCGTTTGGATTGGTCACACAGTTCTCTTAATATTCTTTCATTCCCAGAGATCCTTTTATCTCTCTCTGCTTCAGCTTCTCTGTATTCCTGTTCTCTGATTTCTATTGCATTAACAGTCTCTTGCATCTTGTCCAGTCTGCTGCTAAGCCCATCGATGGCTTGTCTCATTTCTGCATTGTCTTTCCTGACTTCCCTCACTTCCTCCCTCAGCTCTTGCGTATTTCTCTGTAGATCCATCAGCATGGTTATGAATTTTATTCTGAATTCTTTTTCAGGAAGATTCTGCATTTCCATCCCTTCAGGCTCCCTCTCAGGAGTTGTCTGGGTCTGGGTGAGCTTGGTCTGTATCATATTCCTCTGTCTTTTCATGTTGATAGGAGTGGTCACTGGTAGGTGCCACGTATGTCAGCCTGGCTGTTTAAGACTTAAGAAAAAAAAAAACGCCCACCCGGAGTCGATGCTGTAAGGATACTGTAGGTGTCGCTGTTGCTCCACTATTCCACAGCCGCGGCCGCGCTGCTCTTTGTAGCTCTGGCCGGGGCGGGAACGAATGGGAGGCTGTTGTTCTCTGTATAAAGTTTTAGTGTGGCTGCTCCCTTTTCTCAGTCACCAGCCGAGGGGTCCGAAGTTCCTCAGGGCTTCCAGCCTGCAGGGCTGAGCCCACCGGGGTGATGGTGTTCCCTGGCTGGGCCCCCCGCCTCTCCAAGACCGCTACAAACCGCGCGTGCTTTTCTCTTGTCCGGGGGCACTGGCTGCACGGTCCCGGCGCCTTCCCAGCTCAAAACCTGCACCTTCTGCCTCTCCAATGCCTGATGCACTGTGCGATGTGTGTCAGCGCTCCTGGTGCAGACCACCTGGGCTGGTTATTTTGCGGGCCTGCTCTTCCACTCCCTCCCAGCTCTGAATCCTCTCCTCCTGCCGGCACGCCGGGATGGGTGAGTGCTGGGGTCCCGTGGGGTCACGGCTCCGTATCTTACCCACCTCGCGGGGTGCCAAGTCCTCTTGGGTGTAGCTGCATGCTGTGCGCTTTCCTGTGTATTCTGATCTCTCTTTTAGGAATAGTTGTATTTGCTGTATTTTTGTAGATAAATAAAGTGTTGGGAGGAGATTTCTGCCGCCCTGCTCACACCGCCATCTTCCCAGAAGTCTGTCCTCCTCCTTCTTTACAAGGACTTATTGGGCAGCTACTCTTTGTAGGTAATGTTCAAGGCACTTGAGAGCACAAAACAAAAGTCCTTGCCCTTGTAGCACCTACATTCTAGCAGGGGAGATAGTTTATTTTAGTTAATGAGTAAGTATATAGCACGTCAGGTAGATAAGACAGTAGAGAAACAGAAGGGAGGGTAAGGGGCAAAAAGCCAGGGGCTGCGATCTCAGTCAGCCTCCACAGGTGCCGTCTGGATTCACTAGGTCCTCTTCTTACACCACCACCTCCTGCCCAGCCTGGAGGAGACCCCAAGTCTGAACCCCCACTCTGTGCCAGATGCTGCCTCAGTGGATCTCAGCAGCAGGACAGGGCTCCCCTGGGAGTGGCACAGCTCAGGACCCCCAGGGCAAGGCATGGAGCATCCTGAGCCTGCCTTCCACTCACAGCCCAGCAGAAGCCCTCTGCAGGCTCAGAGAGGGAGTACACCCCCCAGCTAACCTCAGTATCCCACTGTTGAGAGGGTGCTGGGCCCAGAGAGGGGCGGGGGCTTGCCTGGGTCACACAGCAAGGTGAAGGTGTCCTTGTCCTCTCTCCTGCCTTCTCCTCTGGTGTGTACATAAGAGCCGGCTAAGGGCTGAACCTCACAGCAGAGTGCTGGCCTCAGAGGGGCCCGCCTGTGCCCTCAGCCACCTTCTGGTACATGAGTGTGAAGCGCTCCTCCCTTGCGCCCACCTGGTAGTCCCAGCCTGCCCCATCCTTCCAGCTCTGACAGGCCAAGTTCCCATCCTCTAAGCCCCAGGAGGCTGAAACCACTTCTCCCCAGCCCAAGCTCGGGAGACTATAGAGTTTTGCTTAACT
This sequence comes from Smutsia gigantea, assembly GCA_032199065.1. Lineage (NCBI taxonomy): Eukaryota > Metazoa > Chordata > Mammalia > Pholidota > Manidae > Smutsia > Smutsia gigantea. The sequence goes on along the minus strand of JAVSCE010004876.1, from coordinate 95,529 downwards.
CTGCCTCCTCTTGCTGTGTGACCTCAGGCAGGTCCCATCCCTCCCTGGGCCTTGGTTCCCTCACCTGTCAGATGGAGGAAATGACAGTACCCTTATCTCGGGGTTGTCATGAAGAATGAGCAAGACACTGAAAGAAGGCAGTTTGCAGACTTTATACTCAATATCCCTGCCCTTCTGAAAAGCAGTCTCCTCACATGTGTGGGGGTCTAAGGCGCCCCGAGTGAAGGCCCTTAACCCTTGACGGGAGATAAGTGGGAAGCCCAGAGAACCAGTTCTACAGAAAGGCCAAAGCCACCTCTACTCCCAACCAGCGGGTCAGTGCAGACAGGAGAACCTCTCTGTCCCTGTGGCAAGAAGGTGAGTGGGGAGGCCCAGAAGGGCCTAGGCTGCGAGGGTTGGGAGGGCTCATTCCGGGAAGAGAAGGCCTAGGCCTAAGGTGACTCTGATCTCACCCATCCCCTACCCCAGGCCCTCCAGGCTGGGAAAGGATGTCATTACAGGAATGTCTGGTACATGCAGGTCTGCCTGGGGCAGGGGTGTCAGCCCTGGGTGGCTCTGACCTGGAAGATGCACACGTATTCACAGGAGCACACGTTTGGACTTGCACCCTTGTGTATATGTCACATTTGTGCGTCCATGTGAGTGGCTCTGGAGTGTGTATGTCTACACACATCTGTGCATGTGTCTCTGCATGTGGTATGTACATGCATACACATGCCCACTCCTGGGGGGCCCGCAAACCCCTAGTTCACAGACTTTGAATTGTCAGGCTTTCCAGTCCTTGCCATAATCCCAGGCAGGCCCAGATGCCTCAGGAGATTTGTGGGGTTTCTGGTCAATGCAGGCTCTCGATTCTCCCCAGGAACAAAAGCAGCTACACAAGAAGAGGAGGAAGGCTTAGAGGATTAACTCAGGTGCAGGCTAGACTGAGTGCTGGGTGCAGGCTCCGCCCGGTGGGTGGGTGCCCAAGGCCGAAGCCCTGCCTTCCAGGGTCCTCAGACCCTTTGCTGCCTCTGGGCACTGACACTTCCACAATCACCCTCTTGCCCTTGGTCACCAGCAGGAACCCCTCAGTTCCATACAATAGTCAAGCACTTTGCAGTTTATACTAACATGTCCTTATTGGATGACGGGACCACAAAATGGTCAAACTTACCCTTAGAACTCTGCCTCCAGAGGCCCCACACCAAGCAGCCACCGCCAGCTGGGTCTCAGGGTTCCCCTCCTGGCCTTGAGCTGGGCTCACAGTGCAGCACTGGCCACTCCATCGGGTGGGTCTCACCTCGTCCTGTACCTTGGTTTCCCCAGCTATAGAATGGAGCTATTCCTGCCCACGTGAGCTGGGCACTGAGAAGGGTCTCTGTGGCCTGTGATGAGCCACTGGCAGCAGGAACTGTGTCCTCCAACCCACTGCCCATTGTCCCCTTGCTGCTCCCAGGGGCCAGAGGGGAAACACTGCTCTCAGCCCTCTGTCTGAAACTGGAGACCGCCTGCCCCAGTCTGAAGGAGACTCGGCCCTCTGGGATTCCAGAAAGGGTAGATCCCACTCAGGCTGGTAGGCAGTGTGCTTGGTGGCCTCCTCAGATGGGGGAGGCTGATATCTCTTGCTGTGCCTCAACTTCCCTTCTCACAACCTGGGCACTCATTCCGTCCAGAGTCTGGGGTCTGCTGTTTCCCACCATACATAGGAAAACATAGAGGAGCCACAGAGAAATGGCAGGGAAGGAGCATGTGTCTGAGAGCGCAACCCCACACTGGCACGCATGCAGCACACCCAGACCCCAGCACGGCCCCATGTAACCCCCGTAGGGCCACACATGTGCACATTCCTAGGCACCTGCCACACGTGGGAGCACACTTCCCATCATGCACACACATACCCACATAAAAGCACACCCACGTGCCGCCCAGCACATACGTGGCTCTTGCTCAGCTCTGCAGCAAGTTTCACACAAAGAACTTTCAGGATCAGGAAAGAGATGGAAGGGGAAGAGCTGAGTCCTCGGATACCAGGTCCTGCCTCTGTTCCTCCCGAGAAGCCAGGGCATTCCCCATGGCACAGATGTTTGTCCAGCTTGGCTTCTCCAGCCATCCCACACAGGCCCTGGCCAGAATGCTCAGAAAAATCAGGCAAAGGTCCCCTCAGGAGTGTGGTCTTGGACTGCCTGGCCCCATGTCACCAGCTCAAAGGGAGGCTTTAGACTAATCAATCACTCTTGATTTGGGAGCTTAAAGGTCAGAATGTGGGAAAGAGGAGTTCTAGAGGGACCCAGTCATGTCCCCAGAGCCCTCCCATCACTAGAGTTTTGGTTCATTTACTCATTCAATCTCTGTTGAGTGAGCTCTTCTGAGTGTCAGCAGCCTGGTGGTGAAGAACATCTCAGTCCTTGTCTCGGCCTCTGCTTGGAGTGCAGCCTCCCCAGAGCTTCAGGATGGGGTGGGCAGGACACCAACCTGAGGCTCCTCCATTCCCGTCTGATCTCCATGGATCCCAGCCGCAGCCTGGCGTAAGTCCTCATGGTATAGACTGAGGCACGCACTTGCTCTCAAGCATTGGCATCATCTGAGAGCATGTTACAAATGCACCCTGAGGCCTTATCTCGACTTACTGAATCAGATCCCCAAGGGATTCAGGCATACATTGACATTTGAGAAGCACTGCCACAGAACATTCCAGGAGAGCCAGCCCCCCTTCCTGCCAGCCCTCCCAGGATGGCAAAGGCCCATTCTGGTAATGCTGGTATTGGCAAACACACCGTGCTCACCACATTGCTCATACTATCTCATTTAATCCTCATACACCCAATATAAGGTAGGTATTATTCCCATATTACAGATGGGGAAACAAGGCACCGAATTGTTAAGTAAGGTTCATATAGCTAGTTGTATCACAGGCAGGACTTGAACACAATGCTTTGAACCAATACTCTGCCCCATTCAGCAGCAGTATCTCCATGAATGGTTAGGAGTCAATGTGCTGAAAGAAGCAATAAAGAAAAGTGAAAAATCTAAGGAGCCCAAGGACATCTTCATAAGCATCCAGGAAATACCAGATTTTACTTATTCATTCCTTTGGAATTTACAGTTCTGTCCATAATGGACTGGAGGCAGCTCAGACAATAGCCATATATGACACATGATCCTACCAGAGACAGGGCAGGAAAAACGTTAACAGAAACCTAGACTAAGATGGTGACTGAGCTTCCTGGCAGCCAAAGGAAAAAGGAGGAGAAGAAGGATGAGGCTGCAAGTGGGGAGGCTGCAAGGATTCCTGAGCTGGGCCTAAGCCACAGGATTGGAGACAAGGGACCAATGGAGAGATATTTGGAAGGCAAATTCAATGGGGCTTGATAAATGAATGGGGAAAGTGAGGAAGAAGGAGAAATGGAGGAAGAAGCCCAGGATGCATTCAAACCCTTCCCTCCTGCCTGGAAGACAGAGAGCCCACAGGTAAGAACTGGGCACAGCACCTTACAGAGTAGGTGCCTGGTAAATGGGTGCTATCTGCCTTCCCTTCATTCATGCCAATTCCCCCCACAAATGTGGGCCACTCCCACTCTCACCCTGCTTCACACAGCCTGGGGGCCCGGGACTTTCCTGGCCTCCATTCTCCACCAACCTCGTGGGGGCTCCTGTTCACCACCCCAGCCTCCAGAACTGCTGCTCCTGAAGCTACAGTTCCTTCCTTCAGTCACTAGCTCAGGGGCCGGGGGCGATAGCAGGGAGAGAATCACAGGAGGCATCCCATGTGCCTGGCCCCAGCTTGGCGAAGCTGGCAGTGAAAGTGCTGCAGGGCACAGGGAGTCCCCACGCCCCACCCAGTCTCTTACACTCTCGGCCAATCCCCCAGTTCCTTTAGTTCTCAGGTCAATTTCGCACACACGGGCTGGGGTTGTGCAGGGGGGCGAGGAAGTGAGTTCACAGCCCTGATGCCTTGTGCTGTATCTCCACCTCTCTTCATCTGACCACTCATTTCTTCATTCACTTCTAGCTTACTCAGATAATGCTTACAGACAGGGCCCAGGACCAGGTGTTCCACGACCGCACAGATGTCTTCAGTGGTAGGAGAGAGGGGGCTGGGAGCTTTACTCTTGGGTGCCAGTTTGGCAGATGAGGAAAGTGAGGTCTGCAGAGGGAAAGTGACTTGTCTGAAGTCACACAGCTGAAGCCAGGACTGGCCATCAGCCCACACTGAGCTCAAACATGGCTGTGCATGAATGGCGTTGTTCTTGCTAACACCACAGGAGCCTTTTCTACAGCCTAAGGCGCTTGGAGAGTCTCAGATGAAATGAGGTTTGCCTTTGGGCCTCCTCAGCCACATTTCTTATTCTCTACCTTCTTTCTCTTCATGTCCCCTCCAGGAACCCTGTGATCTCACAGTTCCCTCATCCTAGGGCATGATGACAACCCCAGATCCAAACATTGCCTCTCCTGGGCCACATTTCCCTGAAAGCCACGAGTTACTCCCAGCACCTCCACTGCCCTGAGGATGAGGGGCCTCTGGGCTCATCCACCCCAGGAAGGATGTGGCCCTTTTACCAAGGACCCTCGCTCACCCCAGGGGAATGGCTCCAATGGCTGTGGCTGGCTATGGAGGGACCTTTCCTGCGGCTTTTCAAATTTTGCAGATGTAAGCTCTAATATATCATCCCTGGTAGTTTATAAGCTACAAAGTGTCAGACTGCCAGAGCCAGGGTCAGAATCCTTGAACGCTCAAGCTGGAGTCAGGAACTGTTATAGCTGGAGCATAGAAAGTTGGAGTTTGGATCACAGATTTTTAGAATGTCTGAGCTGAAATTATAGACTTTTAGGGCTAAGGCTGTAAAGTCATAAATAATTATAGCTGGAATTGTGGATTAAAAGGACTGGAGAACGGAAGTGACGGCAATATCACTTTGTCCCACCTCCCTGACAGCTGATGAGAGAGCTGGCTTTGTCACCAGCTAGTCAGCGCTGGGTCAGGCCCCCTGCTGCCCCGACCTCCGGAGCAGAACTCAGAGCCTCTGAGGCCAAAACACTCCTTGCCTGGGGAGAGTGGGGACAGTGGTCTTCCTCTCCCCTGGCCCTGGCCTTGCCGCCAGCCCATCACGGCACCCCGCTGCCATGGGATATATTTAGGCGCCCTCCCTAAATATGTTTCCACAGCTCCCAACACTGCCTTTTATGTCCCCTCCTCCTCTGAGGCCTCTGGGCACCTTCTCCAAACTACCCCAGTGAAGTCACCAGGAACAAGGGCTCTTGCTCTGCCAACACAAACGTTTTCCCCCTGAAATGAAGCCCAGCCTAAGGGGTCTCATGGCCCACTTCAGCCTGGAGCTCAGACCCACCTGCTCTAACTCTGACCTACCAGCTTCCCTCCAGCTCCCAGGGCCTGCCGTGGTGCAGGGACCAAACATCCCTAATCCTGCACTTCCTGACCTTCCTCATTCCAGGCAGAGGACGTCCCTGCCCCTACCCTTGCCAGGCCCCAAACACACACACACACACTCAAGGGCACAGGTTAGCATTTTTCTGCTCCTCCTGTGTCTGTCAGAAGAGAGGGGTGTCTATCCAGGCCCACAGCTGCCCCTGCACTTCTCTCCAGCCTCCCTCCCATGCTCCATCCTGGGCCTTGCCAGAGACTTGGTATCTTCCCTTTTCAGACTGTGTCTTCACGGGAGCCAGAGAGTCACTGAGAGTTCACAGTGATGGAACCTGGGACAGGAATGGACCCCCAGACATACTGACATTGGAGGCTCTTAGATTCCCACCTGCCAAGCTCATAGGAGGTCTTGATTCTGTAGAAGTTGGGGTTCCTGGGGTGGGCATGGACCACTCGTGTGGGGCTCCATCACTCTCATCGCAGTTTGATCGCCAGCTGTTAAGGGTCGGCTGGACCAAGCACTTTGTATGCAGGATCTTAGTCTCACAATAACCCAACAAGGCGAATATACTAACACCTCCATTTTGGAAAGGAAGAAACCAAGGTGCAGAGACATTTTGACCAAGGTCCTATATGTAGACAGTGCAAGAGCTGTGGTTCAAACCAAGCCCTGGATGGTGGCCTGCTATGGGAACCCCTTCCCTGTGGTTCCCTGGGCCCTGCAGCCTCTTCCTGCCCAGCCAGCAGAAAAAAGGTGAGAATCTCACTGATGGTCAGGGCTCCTCGCCAGAAGCCCAGCCCCCCTGCCCTTGCACTAGAAATGACCAAGACAGACCCCACCACAGTCCCTCCGTGTGGAACACACCCCCATGCCACTGTGACCCCTTTCCTGCACACAGAGTGCACATGGCCACACACAACTCCAGCTTCCCACAACACAACTGTGCTGCACACATGCGCACACAGCACAACCACCTACCAACCACTTGATCTGAGTCCTGCCATCTCAGTTTGGAGGACAGGCAGGGGACTTCTACAGCAGAGGACAGGTGGCAGAGAGCTCCCACCACTGGATAAACCCAGCTGATCACCAAGTCTTGAGTCAACTAACTGCATGGTAACTTTCCAGAACAATATTATTATGCTAAAACAAATGCAGAAATATTATAGAGAGGAATGCAAAATCCACATGAATTCTGAGGATTAAAAAATGATATTTAAAAAAAGCTGTGTGTGTGTGTGAGTGAATTTGGGACTAGTTGCATTTCCTCCACCCAGACACAGGCTGAGCTTTCACTCTCCCAAGCCCTTAGGTGTGCTGAGTGGAAAAGTCAGAACCACCCTGGGGTCATGGAGACCGTTGTCAGTGGTTATGGCTGCACAGATGTGTCTCATCTTCCATTACCTGGCTCAGCACACCACACAGGGCCATGGGTGTGCCACACACAGAGCACACATCTCACAACACGCACAACACATATGTAGGCATGGCGCCAACACACAGTGTGCCCACACCCTGGGCACACATGTGGAGCCCCTGGGTTACTCTGACAGTTGAGAGGTACCACACCAACTGCGTGCAGACACACACCACAATCCATTGGACACATTGGACACCATGCAAGCTCCACGCACTAATGCACACAGTCCAGTACACACACACTGCCCACATCTCTCTCTTTCACTGTCTCTCACACACACACACACACACACACACACGAACCCCACCGGGCCAGGTACGCCAGCCTGGAGAGGTCAGGCCTACCCCGTACCCCGCACCCGCACCTCCTGCCCCTCGTCCCCACCGGGCACAGCCCTCACCTGCGGCGCAGCGCCCGCTCCTCTCTCGCTCTGGCGCTGGGAGGCGACCCGCACTCTGAGGGGCAGCGCAGACAGCGGCTGTAGCTCCTGCCGGCGTCTCCCGCGCCGCCGGAGCCGAGGGGCGGGAAGGGGGTGTGGCTGGGCCGGAGGGCGCTCACGTCCGAGTCCCGCCCAGGCAGGGCCGCCGGGCCGCCGGCCTGGGGCACCAGGGAGCTGAGGTTTGAGGCCCGAGGAGGAGACGTACTCTGGGCTGGGACCCAGGCCCCGGTTCCCTCACAACTTCTACCCTTCCCTGGCCTCAGTTTCCCTCCTTGTATTGGGCTCTTAAGTGGTGATTCCTCACGTCCTTTTGGCTCTGACATTCTACAGTTCTGGGGTGGTGGAGGAGAGCAAGCGATGCTAATAAGTGTTATTTCTTGAGCACCTCCTATGCGCCAGGCGCTATGTCAGGTGTTTCAATGCATTTCCTCATTCACTCACCAGAGCAATTCCAAAGGTATTCTGAACCCCATGTAACGGGCGGCACAGGGGAATGAAGTGACTTGCCCAAGCTCACACAGCTGGTGAGTGGCAGACCTGAGCTCTGAACTCAGGCAGTCTGATTCCAGAGCCCCGCACAGCACACACCACTGCATATGGTGTGGGTTGGTGGTACTTTGCACACCATGCACTGCTCTGATCCTCCCTCATAACAATCCTAGGAGCTTGGTGTGTTGCAAGTCCATTTTACAGACCAAGAAACTGAGGTTCAGAGAGATTTACCCCAGGTCACCCAGCTAGTGGGACATCACCCTAAAGTTGGGGTGCGGATGGTAGTGATGCCAAGGATGGTGAGGGTCGAGGGATGGGGACCGCACCTGGTACATAGCTGGTGCTCAGTAACGTCAACTTTCCTCCGGAATGTCACTCCCCCTCCCTTTCTTCTTTTCTTTTATCTCCTACGATCTGTGGACCAGGCCTCCATTTCCCTTGTCCCTGAAACCTTCCCTGGCCTGTAGCCCTCAGATAGGCCAGCCTGTCCTCTTGGCTACCACTGCAGTTTTCTTTATTCAAGAGTTATTGAGTTCCTACTATATGTCAGGTTCTGTGCTCGGCACAGGGTACTTGTGTACAAGACAGTCCAGATAGCAGTGGCCTCGTGGAATTTATAATCTGGTGGGAAACACAGATGTTAAATAGTCACACATATTAATATATCATTACACACTGTGATAGGTGCTAAGAAGGAAAAGTGAAGAACTAGATGAGAGACTGTAATGGGGGTAGGTATCTAGTTTAAACTGGGAGATTTGGGGAGATTCTCCAGAGGAAGTGCCATTCAAGCTGAGACCAGAGTGAGGAGCTGGCCTCAGTTAGGGGGTGGTGAGGGGAAGAGAATTCCAGGCAAAGGAAGGGGCACAGAGGGCTCCAAACAGAAAAGAATTTGGCACGTCCCAGAAAATGAAGCACAGCCAGGGTGTGGGGTGCCCCACAAGCCGGGAGGCATAGCTGGACATGTGGCTGGAGAAGAGACAGTGGCCAGCCCAGCAGGGCCTGTGGCAATGGTCAGGAATTTGGCCTTTGTCTGAACAGCCTTGGGAGTCACCAAAGCATTTAGAGCAGCTGAGTGACATAATCAAATCTCATTTTAAAGATCTCTCTGGCTGCTGGTTGGAGAATGAGGAATGGGTGGGAGGGATAGGGTGGCAGCTGAGGCCCAGCTAGGAGGCGGTATCCTAGTTTGGGAGGAGATGATGGTGGCTGCCCCAGGTACGGGGTGGGGACAGACCCACGGTGTTTGGTGTCATGAGCTGTGGTTGTGGCCACATCTTCCTGACTGAAGCGGCCTGAGGCAAGCCTTGTCTGGTTCAAGGAGGGGGAGGGCTGCTCCCAGCCCTTTGTGGAGAGAAAGTGTTTATCTGTGACTCAAGGGACATGGGCCCCTAGAAGCCCTCACCTAAGGAGGCTCTCTCCTTTCCCTTCACGGTGGCCCTTCCAAATCTTCCCCCTCCACAAACCCTAACTCACCCACACCCCAATCCTAGCTGCTGACCCCACCCTCTACCTGACTCCCCAGATGCTCCTGGGCTCTTCCTGTGCCAGGCAGGTATGAGGACCGAGGCCTGCTCTCTGGAAGGGCTCACTTATGCTCCTGCCCCAACCTCTCTGCTTAGCATTTCCCTCCCCCAAAGGTGGCTCGTCTTTCCCCTGAGGTGAAGGCCCCAGCCATGCCCAGAGCTGCTCTCCTACAGCTGTAGCCAGGTCCCTAGACCCTCCCGGTCTTCCCTGTGAGCCTATCAACATGCCCCAGCTTCTCCCCGAGCCCCAGCTTGCAGTTACTGCCCCCTCTTCCCTTCCCTGTCAGCTGTCTTGAAGGAACTACTCCTCTGTGGTGGTCTGCCCACGTATCTAGTCTCGGCCCCCAAGCACCCCCAGGCCCCTCCAAGGACTCAGTGACCTCTGTGCCTCTGAAGGAGTACACAGGAAGTCACTCGACGGACAGTGTCAAGAACCCCCATGTGGCCCCAACGACACCCTTCCTGGTTTTCCTCCTGCTTCCCAGACTCCTCCTGGGGCCCCACTTCTCTGCTCACTTGACACATCATCCTTAAATTATCCCCCAGTGTGCTGGACACTCACAGTCCCTACCTCCAGGCCCACAGTTCTCCTCCACCCCAGACCCATGGTTCTCTGCACATCTCCTCTCCAGGGACTCAAGTGCCCTCTTCCCTTTGACATCTCCTCCATGTCCTCATCTCCGTGATGACACCCTCAGCTCCTGCCCCATCAGCCCGACACCTGTAGCTCTCAGAAGCCACACCTTCCTTTTGGCTCCCATTTTCAACAAACACTTACTGGATTCCTACTATGTGCCAGAATAAAGGAAGGATTTCTTAAACAACAACAACAGAAAAAGAAAAAATCATAAGGGAAAAAATTAGTAAATGCAAATATAATAAAAATTTTTTAATTTTAAAGTTCTGTTAATTCAAACACACACACACACACACACACACACACATACACTTGAAAAGACAGGCTACAGACAGAAGATAACCGCAACACATGTAACAGAAAAAGGATTATCATTCAGCATATATAAATAACACCTACATATCAATAAGAAAAAAACAAACAACCTAATAGAAAAAACGAACAAAAGACACAAACAGGAATTTCACAGAAGAGAAAATGTATGTCCAATACACATGAAAATATGCTCAACCTCGCTATCAGTGAGGGAAATTTCAATTAAAGCCACAGTGAAATCCATTTCACACACATCAGATTAGCAAAAATTAAGGAGTTTGATAACACCCCCTTTGTAGAGGGTGTGGAAAGATGGGAACTTGTATGCACTGCTAGTGTACTAGAAATTGAACACAACCAAGTTGAAGACACCCTTCATATAATGAGGACTCTTGCAAGTGTATAAAAATGTACATCACAGCATTGTATCTAAAGCAAACATTGGGAACAATCTAGATATCCATCAATATGAGAATGGAAAAATATATTTTTTATGCAGGTATCCCTTGCCATCCAAACCCTCACTCTCCCGACATTTGTTACAGTGACTTGGAAATATTTTATGAACAGAAAACCTGACATAATGAAACTGCAAGTGTTCACCAGCACGCAGCTGGGGGAGACGAAGTGGAGAGAACTGCTGCATAACTCAGCTGTTCCCCCCGTAGGAGAGGATCACACCTCATGCTCATGTCACATAAACTTTTTTGATACAGAATTACTAACATCTTCTTCTAATTGTTAAGTGAAAATATCTTCTAAGAAAGTGGGAAAGCCTGAGAAGAAAGTAGGTGAGCCTGAGAGGCTTGGAAAAGCCCTTATATTAGAAGAAAATGTGGAAGTAATAAAGTTCATGGACAGAGCTGGACATGTGAAAGACGGAAGCATTGCCAGGCACACATCCTCCTCCATCACACACAGGAACTGAGAAAACAGAAAAAAGAGCTTATCCAGTGTTAGATTATGAAGTAATCAGCATTTTAAATGCTTTAGAACTTTTGGCAGGGATGAAAATATCCTATTTCTGTTGTCCAATGTGGTAGCTTCTAGACCCATATGGCTACCAAGCACATGACATATACCTAGTGCAATGGAGGACCTGAATTTTTAACTTTTAATTAATTTAAACATAAGTAGCTTTATGTGGCTAGTAGATGCCACATTGTAAAGCACAGCTTTAGACTGTGAAGAAATCCTTGGTGATTATTAATAGTTTTGAAGAATTATAATGATATTCAGGAGAAATTAGTTGAAGTTTTTGGACGAGCTTGAAATATATTATTATTTTTCCAGGTTAAAAATCTGTAGTAGGAGCTTTCACTATCCACAAATGTGCTGTGAGGAATGGTCTGGTCCTGGTAATAAGGGATGGCTATATATTCATGCAATGGAATACTATACAGCAGATAAAGATGAATGAACTAGAGCAATACATACACAGCAACAAAGCTAAATCTCACAAGTATAGTATGACTGAAAAAACAAGTGTATAGAAAGATATAGTATGATACTGTCTTGCCAATGGGTTTCAGCCCTAGGCAAGTTCCCTATGGATTCAAGGAGACCAAAAATAACAATGGAATGTTATTGGGATGAAAGCGTTTATACCCACCTTTATTCCCATGGTGGCAGGTCAATCACTAGAATCCCATCCACTCAGAGCGAGTCTGCATGCAGCAAGCTGGTCTCTGCCTCTGGGCCTCTCTGTCCCCACAGCCGTCTCAGTCTCTGTCTTCATCGCTGCCACCACTCGCCTCTGCTCTTCGGCAGCCATGAAGCCATGTCACCGTGTCGCCCAGAGCACTGGGCGGAGCTCTTTATATAGAGTCAATAACAACGTACTGCCCACATAGGTGTAGTGAGCAAGTCAACCAGGGCCAGGTGAGAATCCTGGCCATAAGAACCTTCACTTTATCCACAGATACTGTGGACATAAAGTTTCAAAACATGGAAAATAATGATAAACTCATGTAGAAAGCATACAAAGACATGAATGGGAATGACCAATGGGGCAGAGGTCATCTTTGAGGGGAAAGAGGAGGTAAGATTGTAGGGGACATGCTGATAGCCCCTGTTTCTCTCCTGACTCCCCAGTTCTCCTGCTTGCTTTGAAAAGACAGATAGTGAGCAGAGCCAGCACAGAGAGAAGTCACCTCCTCTCAGAAGTTAGGGCCCAGGGCCCCTCTGGGCTCCCAAAGCTCTGGTGTTGGCCTCGGATGCTTCGGATCACACTGGTCCCATGTTGTCACTCTCTCCACATCTCTCCCTAACCAGCAGAGTTTCTCCAGGGCAGACACTATCTGTTGTTCACCAGCCCTGTTTTCCCCTCACTTGGCACAATATTCTGTAAATATCGAAGTGAAGGAAGGCATATAGATTTCTCTGGGGATTTAGAGTCATCACTACCTTTCATTTATTCTCTGAGCCTTGCTATGTACCCAGGGGTGTGCAGGACACTGGGGATACAAAGATGAATTGTCCATGGCTAATGCCTTCAAAAAGTGTCCGGTGTAGAGAGAGGATAAATGAGAATGTGGTAGGCCTGAGTCATAGGAGCCCTAGAGGCAGGGGACACAGGGTAAGTCAGAGTGCAAGTGTGTCCTAAGCTGAATGTTAAACAGCTGGAGTTATCTGGGTAAAATCAAGGGAGGATGTTCTTGGGAGAAGGGGCAGCATGCCAAGGCCTGAAAGTGAGAGAGAACATGGCGAATCTGGGAAGTGTGAAGCTCAGTCCTACTGGGGAGTCCAGTGGAAGGGAGGAGTGGGACAAGACAAGGCTGCAGAGGGGGCAGGGGCCAGGTCCTGCAGGGCCTTGAATGCCAAGCTAGGGAGCTTGGTTTACCCTGAGGCCGATGGGAGCCATGGAAGGGCTTAAGCCATAGAGGGACTTAATCAGAGGGGTGATTATGCAGAGGGGTGATCTTAGAAAGATCGCTTGTCCTGGCCGCTGTATGGAGGGACAGAAGAGGGGCAGTGGCCAGCAAGGAGACTGGGCCAGTAGTCCAGGTAAGTGGCCGAGGTGGTGGGGATGGAGGAGGGGTGACAAATGAGTTGCTGATTAGAAGGTGGATTGTGGGGGTTTGAAGAGTTAGAATCAGCAGTACTTAGGCAGATTGGGGTGAATGTGAGGGAGACAGAGGGGGTGTCCTGGTTTGAGTTACCTGGAAGCCGACCCTGTGTCAAGATTCAAGGGCAAGTTTTTAGTTTGCGAGTTGATGCTGAGAAGCATCAGCAGGGGCTGGAGGAGTGAGGTGCAGAAAGAAGGAAGCCAGTCAGGGAGGTCAGTGAGCATTATACTGAGGGTCAAGGCCATCAGGAACCTCCGAGAGGCGGCACAGAGCATGCTTCAGAGATGTCCCGTACCAGAGGGAAGGAGGCTGTGACATTAATCAATACCACTCCACTGCCATTGGTTAAAGGCTGGCCGCCAAACTTTCCGGCCCTTCTGGCCAAGTGTGACCCAAATGGTCAGAGAAAGCCCACGGACAGAGTCCCACCCCTCAGTGAGAAGCTGTGGGGTGTGGGGAATAGTGAGCCCTGGTGCGGTGGGCAGGCACCCGCTACAGCCTAGGGTGTGCTCCCAACAGTCTGGGTCCGGGCTCCCCGAGAGGGGAGGATGAGGGGAATCGGCGTCAGAGCTGGGGAAGTCGGGGTTCGGCCCGGTGGCCCGACTACTCCTTGGTGCCCTCCCCTCAGCCCTTGCCTTTCTCGCCTGCTCCATCCACTGTCCCCAGGCCCGCTTGTATATGCAGAGCCTCACCTGATTTCTATGGAGACTGTGCTGCAGCTCCTGGAAAAGCCTACTCTGATACTCTGACTTGCTTTTGGTTTGATCTCTGCACCCACATCAAGACAGGGAAAATTGGCAGCTCTTTAATAAAATGAAATCCCATCACTCAGGGTTGGCAGTGGGCTGGAGATGCAGATTTGGGACTCAGCAGTTTTATGTTTGGTTCTCTAGGCCATAGGGTGGGTGAGGTTGCTTAAGGGGAGAGAGAAGACAGTGAAGAGGGTTTAGGATGGAGCCATCAGTTAAAGGAGGCAAGAGGAGATGCCCTGGGATGAGGATGAGGAAGAGCAGACAGTTAGGTAAGATGAGTAGCAGAGCAGTTTGGTGGTGGTGAGGCCAAGAGAAGATGGGCTTGAGAGAGATGTGAGAGGGTTGTAGGCCCCCAGTGGGGCCCCAGGAGCCAGGCTTCAGTCCTCCAGTCTCAGAAGAGGTCAAGGAACCCTCCATTAAATTGTGTCTGGCAGCAAACTCGCTGCCTTGTCTTCCTCTCCGTTCTCCTCCTCTCCCTCCCAGCCTCTGCTCATGGCCTCAGAAGCCTTAGCAGCTGGCAGGTGTCCAACAAGACCCGGAGCTGGACCAGCTGTGCCTGACATTCCCAAAGGCTCCTGAGACTTCCTTACCACTGTCAGTCCTCAGCCTTGATATGCATGCAGCCTCCTCTGGAGCCCCGTGCCACTCTTTCACCCCAGCCATGGTTCCAGGACCCCCCAACCCTTTCGTGGGCTCCAGAAGCCTCGCATCACTCCTGTTTGCTCTGTTAGTCCAGCCACCATGGCCAGCCCATGTTCTGAATAGGGCCATGGCTTCCTGGAATTTCCTCCTTCACATTCCCGCCACATTCCACCTGCCCAATCGTGTATTAATTCACACATTCATGGCCCAGGAGTTTCTGCCTTGGCAGCTGTCCCTCAGGGCTCTGAATTCCTCTTCTACCTCCATGTACTTTGATGGCCGATGTGGGTGAGTCATTGTCTCTTTCTGGGTCTCAGTTTCCTCTACTATAAAATTGGGTTGGCAATCTCTGCCCTGCCCCCTTCCCATGGCTGGCTCTGACGGGTTCATACTTTGTAAATCCTGCTATTTACACATGCTGTTCCCCCTCTTGGAATGCTATTCCTTTCATTATCTTCTGACTGAGTCTCGTTCATCTTTCCAAGCCCTACTACAAACACGTTACCATTTATTTCATGTGTGTTATGAGCCAGCATTGTGCTGAGTGTTTTACATCATTTGCACATGGAGTCTGAATAGATACTCTAATTATTCCCATTTTAAAGATGAGGAAACTGAGGCTTGGAGAGATGACATGACTTGCTTTAGGTTACACATCTAGGGCATAATGGTCAGAACTAGAACTCAAGACTTGGAGGCAAGACTTAGGTTTTTTTTTTTCAGCCCAGCTCCCTCCTAGCACCCTTGTGCCCACCAGAGCTTCTCCTGACTCAAAGTTAACATGCATTAAAGGAACACAGTGCCTGTGGTAAATGAGTAGCTGACTAGAAGGTGGATTGGGTGAAGCTCAACTATCTCCGGAACGTCCCTGGCCTCTGCAACAGTGCCTCTTGCAGAGGGACTGAGGAGGTAGCAAAAGCAACACAAGGAGCAAGGAGCTACACTGCCTGAGAGCTGAACCTTGAGATGGGGCAAATCTTTCAGTTGATACCAACAGATTCTCTGTTCCTTTTAAATCAGACTTGTTGAATCTGAGGTATAGCCAGACATTATTGTTTGGTTAAATAGTTTAACCTTCATAACAAAGGAAGAGTTGATGTTTTCATTCATTTCAGCTCTTTAAGAAATCAACAAATCAAAAAAAAAAAAAAGAAAGGAAAAAAAGAAGAAAGAAAAAAGTAAAAGAAGAAAAAAATCAACAAATCAATATTCAAAGATCAGAAATTAAATATCTATTCATATGGGACTGGTTAGATATTATGGCTATAAATAAAACAAGTAAGAGTTTATCTTACTGGTGTGGAAAACTTTCAAGAAATCTGCAGAAGAAAGCTAGAAATATGTGTACAAGAATGCAGCCCTTTGTGTATAAAGGGAAAAAGAACACACAGCTTTTGGGGCTTGTATTTGCATATGACTGTCTGGTAAGATAAAGAAGAAACCAGGAATGGTGATTATTTAATAGAATCAATGAGAAATAGAGAGACCCTTCACTGTTTACCTTACAATATTTTTTGTTTGAATTGGGCAAATGCATTATTTAATTGAAAATTAAATAAAAAAGAAACATCACTTTCTTAAATCAAGACACCACACTTAATAAAGCTGCCCCAAATGCTGGGGCTTGGTAGTGTCCCATTATTGAGAAAAATTGAAAATTTTTATAAACAAGGCTTATATAGGGATTTACCATTTTATAATAGTTTGCATAAATTAATATATTAATCTTCAAATTAAGCCTTATATAGAACAGATAGTTATTCCCATTTTTCTGGAGAGAAAACAGGCTCAGAGAGGTCAATTGTTTTGCCCAAGGTTACCCCATCTGTAAAGAAAGAAATGGAACTAGAGCCCAGGGGCCTGATAACAGAAACAACAGAAAATGCAGAACAAAGCTCATACATTCACCTCACAGAATACCAATTACTCATAAAAAAGGGGTAATACTTCTGTCTTCCTGAGTGGTTTGAGGATTAACTGAGGCAAGGTATATAAAACTCTCAGCACTGTGCCTAGCACAGAGTAAACAAACAAAACCTTTATTTAACTATTGAAGTGTTTTATTTAAATTCCAGAATGAAATGCTCCAATTCAACTGATATTTCTTGAACTCTCTATATGTCTGCCATATAAACTAAGAAGGGGAGAAGCATTGGAAAATTCAAGGAAGTATAGGAGACAGTCTCTGCCTTAATGATGCTTATGATCTTATTGGTGAGACAAAGCTTAAGCAGACTCTCACACCTTTTCTAGGAATACAGTTTATTATTGTCATTATTCAGCTGATTTTTCCATGCTAAACCTCACGGCAAAATTAAAAAGCTGATGAACTAACTACTTATCCAACTTTATGTGCAGTGGTTTTAAATGACAAGTGACAAAATTCACAGTGAGAGCTAAACGTTGGTTTTCTCAGAATATTTGATGACATGTTAAACAATATTGCATAGCTTTTATACCAGCAACCACCCTCCACCCCTTTCTAAGTCCCTGAGTGTATGTCTAGTCCTCTAATCACCCTGTATTAATGCTGTTTGTCATGAATGGCGCCAAACGGTGGTGTTGTCATATGTTCTTTGCATCGTCTCATGTTCTATTGTACTGATGCACACATGCTCCCTTTGATTTCTGGTAATTTACAGATCAGAAAAAATACAGCAGAGTCATGCTACACTTCACTGAAAATTATCACATAAGAAACAACAATAAACAAATTGTTCTTCACAGTTTATTTTTTTCCCCCAAGTTTGAGAATAAGGGGATGTGATTCACATCTCAAAGGAAAAAGCCCTGACTTCCCTCCCTTGCGGAGGGGGCCACAAACGTCCTTACACACCAGGGAGCTGGGTTTGTGAGGAAATACCTCCACCTGCCACCATTTGAAGATACGGCTGGCAGAAGCTCTTAGATGTTGCCATTCTTGGAAACAGACAAGAAAGGCCAGAATAACAAAGGAAGCTAAGGTAGCTAGGATAATAGACCAAGAGCAGGAGGACTTGGGTCCTTGAGCTGCTTACACAGGTTCAAAGACAGGCATTTCAGTGGAATCCTGCTGCCTCTTCCACTAACAGAACTGACGAGAAAGAGCAATCTTCCAACATATGTGGCCCTTCTGGATCTAGGTAAGCAAGCTGTGGTGTTCAACTTTTCTCCAGGCAGCTTATGGACTCACAGTATATGTCCAAGGTCTGGAAAAGAGCAGGAGACGAAGGGATCCCCGGCAGCAAGGAAACAATGTCTAGTGTATAAACAACTACACAGCCAAGCCTGTCTATAGGCAGTGCAAGAGGTGAGGCACCAGAGAACGGGCCCAGATTACCTAAGTGATGAAAAATCTATTTGAAGAAAAGACTGAACATTCTTCCTTAGAGATAATGAACAAAATCCCTCCATGAAGACACCAATAACATAAAAACGTGGATCTCCTTTCATGATCACTGCTCTCCTGGATTTTAACCAGCATTTCCCTTTTAACGCAGCCTTTAAATAGGGGATTCAGCATGGACCACACACTGGTGCATAAAACTCACCAGGTCAGAGAGCCTGGTTCCTAGACCCTGGAGAAGAAATGTTTGAGATACATGAATGCTACTGACCCGGAGAAAAGAGAAAAGGTATTGATGTGAGAGCAGCAGTTACTGTCTTTGATTTGCCTTGAGCAGATTGGAAGAAATGAAGACTGGGGACTGTGACATTGATGCCCACCATAATGAAAACTACCACCTCATTGTCACTGGTGTTGGTGCAGGACGTTTAGAGGACAAGGAAGCTGTCATATAAGTAATGGATGGTGACACTGCCATTGCAGAAGGTTGGCCTAAGCACGTGCCCTGTATGGGCGCAGTGGCTCCAGGGTAAACCCCATCTCTCTCTGCCACACACACACACCAAAATTCAACACCAAACACACCTAGTAAGATGTGGTGGCCTTATGCAGTGATGGATTACAGACAGCTACAAAGCAATCATAGGCCATTAATGTCAACACACAGTATTTAGAGGTGACAATAAAGAGAAAGAAAATCAGCTAAGTCATGCAACCCATACAAGAAATGATTCTTTGATACCAAGTTCATCAACATTTTGGGGGTGAAAACAGAAACTCATGAAGCTCTGGTTGAAGAGGAACTAGAGTGTGGGTGTATGAAGGTGAGGGTTTAGGCCAGTTAGAGTGATTGAGGCCATGTTCCTCACCATGGTGACAACTTGTTAACCCAGCAAGGGTAAATTCAGGCCCTCAGAAGTAATTTACAGCAGGCATTCCCATTTGGGAGATGTGTGCAAAAAAATGCAGCTCCCTTTCACCTATAATGGATCAGACGATTTTCATGAATGCCTGCCCCACGGGGCGGTGGGCATATTAGCCTGCTGGGGCTGCCATAACAAAGTATCACAGGCTGGGATTAAACAACAGAAATTAGTTTTCCACAGTTTGGAGGTTAGAAATTCAAGATCACAGTTACAACAGGGGTTGGTTCCTTCTGAGGGCTGTGGGAGGAGCCTCCATTCCAGGCCCCTTTCCATGGCTTGTAGGTGACTGTCTTCTCCCGGTGTCTTCACATCTTCTTCCCTCTGTATGTGTCTGCGTCCAAAGTTCCTCTTCTTACAAGAACACCAGTCATTAGGACCCACGCCTGGTAACATCATCTTGACTCAGTTCCCTCTTTGAAGACCTTTCTCCACATAGGGTTACAGTGAGAGGTACTGGGTATTAGGTCTTCAGCATATGAGTTTGTGAGGGGTGTGGCCAATTCAGCTTTTAACTGTGGAGAAAAACATATGTGTCCCATTTCTTCACTGTTTCACATTTCCTCCACTTGTTTCCCTTTGAGATGAATGGCTGATGAGCATTTAGAGTGCTGGGGCCTTATACCTACACAGCAGTGAGGGGACATGGGACCTTGGCTTCTATCCATGGCTATGTCTCCTCCTCTGACATTTTTTTATCCTATTTTTGGAGAAACCAGGTCATTAATCCTATAAAAGCTCTCAAATTCTGGATCTAGCTAATTGTTTCCCTACATTGTCATTTAGCACGTACCTCTGTACCCTGTAGCTCCTAAAGACTGATAGTTAAATCTAGAGGTTTGATTAGATTCATGTTCAGTTTTTTGGCAAAAATTCATAGGTGGTGGTGTGTACTTCCTTTTGAACTGAGTCAGCAAGACATAATGTCTGGTCGTCTCTCTTTTCTGAGATGTTAGTATTGGTCAGTGTGCCAGGTGCTGGCTGATTTAATACACTAGCAGCCATTGATGACCACCGCCTAGTTGTTCAGTAGGAATATAATGCAAGACATGGGTATGATTTGACATTTTCAAGTAACCACATTAAAAAAGTAATCAGAAATAAATGAAATTAATGTTAGTAATATATTTTATTTAACCCATTATATCCAAAATATTATCACTTCATTATGTAACCAATATGGAAAGTTAATGAGATATTTTAAACCTTTTTTTGTACCAAGTCTTTGAAATCCTGTATTTTATGCTTGCAACACAATTCAGACGAGCCATATTTCAAGGGCTCAATAGCTACTCATAGTATGAACACACTGTTTAAGATTTCTTTATTTTTTTTTGTCCTTAGAGTATGTCCCTATTAGGGATGTACAGTGAGGCAACTATTGAATTCTATGAGAAACAAAAAGCGATGCAAGAAAGAAAATGCGAACATAGCATGCTATGTTACTGCACACAGTATTTTCAAAGTCATAAAAATGTAAACACTGAATATCAGTTTACTCAAAAATTGCAATGGGAGGATGAGGGAAGAGGAATAAACCTACCAGTTTTTTAACAGAATTTGTTACTGCCGTGAAAGTGTTCTTTTTCTCCAGTCGAGTTTACATTTCCATCTTGTTTCCTTTACATGAATTTAATACCTCTCCTCTCCTTCTGAGCCCAGCTCCTCTGTGAGGAGGAACCAGGGGAAATAAAAGTCCTTTTCACTTAGGTGGGATTGTGATTTAAATGCTCTTTGGGTGTCCCTCTGTCCTGGTGACCCTCCACCTGGAACTGCTGGAGGCAGGCTCTGCAGCGAGGGGTCCTGCCCAGGGAGATGTGCTGAGCTGAGGGCAGGGATGGTGATCAGCAAGTCTTCACTGGGGAAGGGAATTTTGAAGTGAGCCTTGGAGGAGGAGAGACATGAGCAGGTGAGCCAAGCAGGGGCAAGGAGCCCACAGAGGGGTAGTATGGGCAAAGGCCAGAAAGGCCAGATACCTGGCATGGGCTCGGCAGCACACCCGGGCTGCCATTACCCCTCAGAGACGCTGTTCAGCTGCTCAGACTTCTCGGCAGCCCAAGACAGAGGGCCATTTCCTAATCTATTTCTATTTAATGATAGGCAAAAACTCGGGCGTCTGCTCAGCTCATGTTCTTGGAACAAATGGACCCAATTAAAAAGCCATCATAGGGGAATTTAGGGGAAGAGGGAAAAGCCATTGATCAAATCAATGCCCAGCTGCCCTGGGGCTGGTGCGTGACTGGCTGCAGCAGAATCCTTCTTCCCACTCTGCCTTTTGCTCTCCCCAAAACTGCCCTAGATCAGGGGAACTTCCCACCACCCTAGCCCCATCCTCCACTCCTGTTATCCTGTCCACTGACCAGTTGGGTGGCACCTCACTAGACCTTCTCTGGATTTCAATTTCATTGCCTGCCAAACCTTGCAGGAAAAAAACTATCAGGAATCCTGCAGAATACACCTGGCATTGATCCATTTCTTACCACCTCCATTGCTACCACCTGGTCCTAATCCCCATTCTCTCGCCTGGGTTCCTGCATTAGATCCTTCTGGCTCTCACTGCTCCTATCCTTGCCCTACTATGGTTTATTTACAACACAGCCGCCAGGTTGATCCTTCTTAAATTAAGTCAAATTGTATGTTTTCCATGGCTTTCCACCTCACTCACTCTCCTACCAGATTCCCTGACCTCTGGCATCTGCTCCTCCCTTGTCCTCCCCAGCCACCGGCCCTGGGCTGAGGATAGATAGGCTGTGTGCCCCTAAGGATGAGCTGGAGAGACAGGGCTCTCCCACAGGGAAGGGGGTTGCCTAGCAGGAAGTGATCTCTTCATCCTGGGGGGTGGGGAAAAGGGAGTTAGGGAGGCACAGAGGGGAATCTTGTATTGGGGGGACAGTGCTTTTCAGAGGCCTCACTCTCAGAGAGGGAGGAAGATTCTGGCTTCTCTTCAGAAAAGCTCCCAGACCGGAGGGAAGGGCTGGCCCTCAGGGTCTAGAGTCCAGCCCCAGATCTACAAGTCCTTTGGGATGACGTCTCCCTTCTATACTCAGCTTTGTCTTCAGATCAAGGGCTTGGGTGTCTTCCTGGCAGCCAGTGAAGTGGTGGTGTGTGTGTGGGGACCCTCTCTGGGGTCTCCTGGAAGGTAAGCGGGAGGTCAAAGGGACACCTAAGGCCAGAAGACATCATGGGGCTGTCCTCAGCCCTTCTCGCCCTGCCCCAGAAGAACCAGAAAAGACCAAGTCAGTGTCTTTGAAACCCCAAGCTGCAGAGACCAGGCCTTGGAGACACAGCTCCCTGAGGAGGCAGCAGCTATGTCTGCCCCTCAGTCTGACCTTTACAAAGGCAGCAGCTGGCCATTGTGTGCTTCTCCAAAGGAATAAAACCCCCCTCGGTTTGGAGTTTGTCCTGATGCCAGAATGTACAGTGCTGGGCCAGCTAGGGGCTGTACAGCTGCTGGAGCCCATGGGGGTAGGCAGGCGGCAAGGAGGGCTGAACACCACCTGCTCTCACTCTTTCACCCAAGAAGAGGCAGCAGCTGCTTGTCACTGCCGGTCAGGCCCCACCCCTAGGAAAGCACCCACAGCCAACAAGGTCAGGCTTCTTACTTCTGCAGCAGACCTCATGTGGGGGATCCACGGGCTTCTCCAAAGGGGTGAGCTAGGGAAGGGTGCTTATAGGGTTGTGAGGGTCTGGGGTAGCCAAAGGATGGTCTTTGGCAGAGATTGATCAGAATTTGCAAAGCGGGGAGTTACTGGGACTGTTGGTGATCTTATGTTTGGAACACAGGAGTCCTTGCGGAGCTTTACTATTAAATCAGTTTGTGGTCTTTTGGAAAATGCGGGTCTAAACACATGGGTGTTTACAAGTGTGAGTTTAGGTAGTCTGAGGTGGAAACATCGTGGCTTGGCCAGGCACTGTTACCTTTTTTGCAAGTCAGGATATGTTTTGAAAATTGTGTTCCCTGTTTCAATTCTCAGTCCAACCCCCATCTCACAGCCCCCGACAACCTGGCTGCCAGCAGGATCATTTTCTTCTCATCACTCCCACTCCTGCCGCTGCAGCCAGCTCTCGCCACCAGGGGGCAGCAAGGCAGCGTCCACCAACTTGGGACCCACGGTAGACTTAAGTTCAGCCAGGAAGAGCACTGAAGCAGTGCTCAAGAACGAAGGAATGGGTCTGAAGCGCCGGGCTGCCATTTACTTCCCTTTGCTCCGAGGAATTCTGGGAACAGGGAGCAAAAAGGGGAGGAAAATGGGGCGTGAGGAGGAAGGAATGCTGAGGAAAAGGGAGGAAGATTGAGGGAGGGACGGCAGGAAAGGGGTCCACAAAGTTGGCGGTAGGATCCTCTCCCCATTCCCCATCTCTTCCTGCCATCCTCAGATCTGCCTCCTTTCATCTTCCTGGCGGGGCCTTCTTGTCCCTCTCTGTCCCACGGACTGGCCACCCACCTGTGGCCCTACTTGGTCCTGAGGGGACTGCCCCTCCCCGCTCAGCATTCTCCCTTGAACATAGTTGTGACAACCGAACATCCAACACGGACAGAAACACACTCGCGCACATCTGTACAGGCCGTGTGGGGCCCATGCAGCAGACTTTGATTTCCTTCCTTGGTCACAAAGGCTGGTCTAATAGTTTAATCCCCCAATGAGGTGGGACTTTTCATGTTGCTGCTGATTTGGCATTTGGCTCCAGGACATAAACCTAAGGATACACAGGATACAATACCCCCACTTTAAGAAATCTGAAAACAACTGGGGTCAGACACCTCAGAGTTTAATTACTCCCAACCCTCTACCAGCCTCCACTCTGACTCGGAGCTGCTGGGCTCTGTAGATTGAAAACATCTCAGCGGTTGTGAGTTCTCAACCTAGTGGAAAAGGGGAAAAGGAGGACAAGAGCTTTCCTACCGCCAAGCCAGGTGAGGGGCGCTCCAGGAAAACCACCCAGGGAGACGAGGGCACAGCAGTTAGAGTCTCGGCAGGGAAGATGGGGAACTCAAAGTGGGTAACTTTGGGATGGTTTCAAGAAGAGACTCTTACGAAGGCAGGGGCTGGGATTTGGAGGGCTCCGCAGAGGGGCAGGGATGGGCATGTTGTCATGGCCAAGAAGTAGGGACAGAAGGAGGGTTGTGGCAGTGCTGGGGAAGATGCACTGGTGGCTTCCCACTCATGCGCCGGGAGCCGGGAGCTGGGGAGAGAGGGACCCAAAGGAGGCATAAGGCAGGCCCTCCGGTGCTGAAGAGGAGGAGGAGGGACCAGTAAGAAGGGGATGGAACTTTAACCTGGAATAAAACTTTATTACTAAAAAGTGACTCACGGTTTTGGAGTTTGCGAAATAGGCAGTTTTTATGGATGGGAAAGGGAAATCGGACATCATTGAGTAGGAAGCATCAATGGAAGGGAGAGAAAATAGTCGTTACTGCATTCTATTCAGTGGGAGAAGGGGTATCATCAGGTCCATTTTACAGATGAAGAAATTGAGTTTGTGCTCATAGAGCTGGTGATGACCAAACTGGGTCAGAACCCTGCTCCTCCTCCCTTAGCTTCCCTGTGTCCCAAACCTCCTTCTTTCCCTAGAGCTGCTACTTGGTAACTCTGAGGTCAGTGCAAATGAAAGCCACATTTGGTAAAAACAGGACTGAATAGGGAGCTCTGAGGTCAGAACCCACTATACACTCCCTCCCACCCATGTCACTCAGGCTTCTTCCCAAGGTGCCCACCCCAGGCCTTCCAAGGTGACCTCTCACTTCCAGGAGGCGCAGACTGGAGCTAATGAAGGCAACAGAGGCAGGAGGGACAGCCAAAGGGCCTGGGCCTCACATATAGTCTCCACGTGACTGCTGTGTGACCTCTCTGGGCCTCCAGTTCCTCTAAGTGGCCAAACAATCTTTCCTCCTCCCAGGAGAGAAGACTGACGACTGAACTGGTCATGTCTCCCAGGGGACTCCTGTGCTGATCCATGGCACCCTTCAGGGCTGAGCCCCAAGAAGCCAAATTGGGGTGGGGAGGTGAGCAGGGCAGGGAGGCCCAGAAGGCAGGGGCAGGGGAGTTATTTTGGAGCAGGTGGACAATGGTCTAGGGCAGCTATTGTGTTGGAAGTGGAAAATCCTTTTCTGACTCCATCTCTAAGGGCTGAAAATAGTCCAGGGTAAGCCCCTGGGAACTGAGTTTGGGGCTGATGACTGGCTGCGACTGGCCCATTGTTCCTGGCTGGGACAGGGCTGAGACTGGACACCAGGCTAAGCTGGATCCAAGACAGAGACAAGCGCAGCAAGCCACTGCTGGAGGAAGAGGGGCTGGGCAGAAGCTCCCTGCTGCAGATGGGGAAACTGAGGCCCAGAGAGGCGAAGGGATTCACCAAGTCCCATGATGCAAGAGGGCAGAGGAGGATAAGAGTTTGGCTTCTGGAGCTCATTTCCCCTGACCCTCCACCCCTTACAAGCACATACTCCTTGGGAAGGCAAACATATCTCACCCTACAGCCCAGCCACTCCTGGCTAAGCTCCACCCTCCACCCCACAGGAGGCAGGAGCACCTGACATTGAACCAGTTCCACTCCAAGGCACTGTGTGATGCAGTGGAGTCACTTCACCTCTCTGGTCACTTGGTGCCTGGGGAGACCCACTGCTCCCACTCTAGTCCTCAGAACTGAGAGCTCCAGGGTCCTTGGGATGCCTTGGGAAGCAGTTAAGTGTACCTTTAGTGAAGATCTAGGCAGCTGATGCCCTCACTGAGGTAGGGAGAACTAGAACATGGGAGGCAAGATCTCCAAGCTCCAGAGAATGGGCTAGAGAGCAGACAGGTGGCCTCAGGTCACACAGCAAAGTGGCCCATTCATCACTGCCTGCTCTGGCTCGGTTTCAGGCCAGTCCTCCTACTCTGGGTCTCTGGGCTTTTGATTGAACCAAGAAGTGGTTGCCCCAGTCAGGTAGAAATGGCCAAGTCTACTGCCATGAGTAGGTGGGAGCTGTCTAGTCCACAGGGGCTGGCCCTGGAGGCTTGATAGCAATGGCATCCTCTTCTTCCTCCTCCTCCTCCTCCTTCTGCTGTTGCTTCTCCCTGCTCCCTCGCACAGCCAGGCTCTTAGGCTCTCTAAACACACTGGTCTGTGCACCTGAAAAGCACCTAGTGCCAGGCAGGGCAGAGAGTGGTCCCACACCTTACTGCAGGATAGACCTGCTTCCTTCCTCCCACATCCTGGAAAACCTCAGCCACAGCAGCCCCCTATTGCTCGCTGGCTGGACACACTGTCCTTTCCTTCAAATCATTTATCCTGATGTGGTTATATATTAAATTATGTCAACTCCACTAGGGCAGGGTCTGGCTGGGTTCCCTCCATATCCCCATGGCCCCGTTCCTGGCATGTAAATGCTTACCACGTGTCAGGCACTGTGTATTAACTCAGGCAAGCCTGTCAGTGCCCTACATGGCAGATAGTATCTCCCTTTAGGAATGAGAAAGCCGAGGTGCTGCAAGGTTAATTGGCCAAGGTGCCACAGCTGGAAGAAGTGGAGACATTCAAACCCAGGTGGTCTGGGCGTATCTCTGCTCTTAACCCCATCCCCTTTCCCCTCTTGAACAACAAGGTCACTTACAGACCTTCCTGCCCCGCAGGGGTTGTGAGGGGCCTGGGGTAGTGGAAAGGGAACTCATCTGGCCATCAGATAGACCTGGACTCAATCCCGACTCACCCACTTACTGTATAACCCGGAGCAAGTCCTCTCAGTCAGTCCCCATCTGCCAAATGGGGACGATAACGTCCATTCCACAGGTGTGAAGAATAAATGGCACAGCAGATGTGAGAGTGTTGGGCGCAGGATCTGGGACATGGGTTAGTACGTGAGTTCCTTTCCTTATGAGCCGGAGTCCAAACAGGTCAAATCTGCTGTGACCCAGGTGGTGGAGAGGCTTGGCTTTGGTGGCCTGACGTGAACAAGACCAGGGCAACTGTGTCCGAGGAGCATGCTGGTCAGGGCCTTTCCTAGCCTTGGAGGGTGAGAGTGGGAACGTCCTCTGGGAATTACCCCCTCCTGTGCAGGGCCAAGCCCCCATGTGCCAGGGCCCCTCCACTGCGCTCTCCCCCTCGCTCCCCTGCCCTGTGTCCCTAGGGCTACAGGGCTGGGTTCTGTTCACTCTGGGGAGAGAAGAGCTGGGGTGGTGGGGGTGAGGGCAGAATTCCTGCAGAGATGCTGACCTGCACCAAAGGGCGCAGAGCAGCAGAGGCAGCCAGAGCCCCTGGCACATGTCCAGGCGCCATGCTGACCTGCTGAGTGACCTTGGGCAAGGCCCACCCCTCTTTGGCCTTGAGTCTACAGCTGGACTAGATAATCCCTGGGGTCCCTATAAGGTAGCTCTGCCTTTTCACAGTGGCCTTTATGAGTCAACAACACCAGGAAGTGATGTCAGGGTGAGGAGGTGGGGAGTTGGGAGGGCGCAGGGAGGCCCAGAAAGTATTTTGAGAGCAGGCAGGTCCCTCCACGTCACTGCTGGACAATGGTCTGGGGCTGGAGTGGAAAATCCTGCTCTTACTTGGGCTGAAAATAGCACGAGTCAGCAGGGGCAGGGGCCTTACCCACCAGGCAGGCGGCCTGGCCTGGAGCAGTGAGGCCAGATGTCCACACCAAGAGTCCAGCAGTCTGACAGGGGGCCTGTCCCTAGTTCCCTTATTGTCTCCATTCCCACCCCCACCAGTGCCCACCACAGATTAGATGGTGGGGAAGCCCTTCCTGTACCCTAGGTCCTATATCCTTAAGAGATCTGCAGGCAGTTGGTTCAAGAAGGCTTCTTAAGGGTAGATCATAGTGTTGTCTCCTTGAGTTGTGGGTCCCAGGCTCTTGGTGTCTCCAGGGCAGCTTCCAGAATGGCAGGTGGGCAGGAGATGAAAGGACTAGAGGAACTTGGGCCCATGGTGGCCACGGTCCCAACCCCAACCACAGATGCATACGATGTATAACCCCTACCTCTGGGTCTAAGCAGGACTGAGGGAGCTAGAGACCAGCATGCATACTCCTGGCCAGTGCAGCATTCTTACTTGGGTAGGGTGTCCTTATAAACCAGGGTGGGGTTCACCCTGAGCTGCAACTGGTAGGAAAGAGGAAGGTTTGGGCCTGCAGGAAAGGCTCAAGGCCAGACTGTAAGAGGTAGTCACAGAAAAAAGCTCATAGGGATGCTGGTTATATGAACAGAAATATAGAAGCTAGAATGTGGGAGGTGAGCATTTCACACTACTTTGGGTAGGGCACCCACACTGCACAATGCAGAGTAATCGTTTTTAGGTTATGGCTTGTGGTGAGGTCCCTGTCACATGAGGGAGCTGCAGAGCTAGATTCTAAATAGGCCAACCCGTGAGGGAGCCCTGTTTTGACAAAGTAGAGTGGGAATGGTGGAAAAGTCACAGGGGCAGGTGGAAGTGGTGTGGAGAAAGAACCTTCTTTCAGGCTGAGTGGGTCCATAGCACAAGGGAAAGGGAGTGAGTCCTTACCTTTAAGATTAAGAGTGAGGTCTGTCAGCATTGCCCACAGAACCTGCCCAAAGGCTAGAGCTGGGCCGTGCAGCTAAGCTCCACAGATCTCCAGAGTGGTCCTGGCTTGACTCTGAACCTGCCACAGGTGAGACTCGCCTCCTCCACACTAAGCTCTGACCCAACCTGAGCCCCAACCATTATGCCATGTAGCTGGGGTCTTCCCAGGAGGCAGAGGATGGGACAAGAGGAGTGAGTCTCTTCCATGCTTCACCCCAGTGCAAAGGAAACCTCATGGTCAAAGCAAGGAGGCAGCCCTGACTTGGCCTCCTTGTGGCCCGCTCCTGGCCTCCTTCCTATTTAGCCTGCTTCCACTTCCTGGGGAGCCCTGCTGTCCTGCCCGTGTCTTTGTCCAATATGCCCCTGCATCCGGATGTTCTTCTCTGATGAGCTGCTATTCTCAGGAGCTATAGCTCAGGAGTCCTCCCACTCCAGGAAGCCTTCACTGACCCCCGGTCCTCAGCCCCAGCCACTCAGCATTTTCCAGTCATGTACTGGAAGGTACATGACATGCTTTTCAGAGCAACTTGTATCTTACACGAGCAACTGTTAAATCTTCAGGAATTGTGCAAGGAGGTTGACATCCCATTGGTAGTCATGGTAGGAGTATCTGCACCAACTGCTACAAATAAGGGGTCCCCCCACCCTCTGGAGAGTCAGTTGAATGGTTTGACATTTACTAGCACATGGCTGATCATCACCATTAAGTTCTAAACTGGGGGATCCCAAGGATGGACCCCACCTGACTCCTCTCTGCGACCAGCAAAGCCAGGCACAAAAGCCAGTTAGCTTTGAAGTGGGGGATGACCTGGAGAGGGGCTCCCTGATGGGACACCTCCATGGGAGGGCAGGTGGCAGAAGAGAACAAGGTTGGAGAAAGAAAGGACCCTACTGTGGCTGGTGAGAGGTTCCCAGGCTGTATCTCCATCCTGCAACCACACAACAGGCACAGCTCAGCAGCCAGTAACACCTTTAGTATAAGTTACAGCCTCAAACTGGCTCCCAGCCTAGAGGATCCTCCGGAAGGGTTTATGACATCTTTTGGGCTGGGGGTGCTCTGCAGGGCTGAGTCCACCATGGCACCCAGACTGCTCCAGACCCACTGTGGGAACCTCTGGCTCAGTCCTGTCTCCTTACCAGGGTCCTCTGGTCAGCCCATCTTCCCGCTCCTCCCAGGCAGCTCAGGCCAACTTGCTGTGTGACCTCGGTAAGTCACTTTCCTCTCTGGGCCTGTTTCTCCATTTGACTTGATTAGGCTGGAGTCCAGCCCAGGCAGCTTGGCAGGCACATCCAGCTATTTATGTGGGAGTCAGGCCGGGCCATCATGGGCTCTGAACCCTTGCCTTTCTTGAAAATTCCCCAACTCACACATACAAATGGTGACTGAGGCTGTGGGGACCGTTGAGCACTTTGGGCCCCAGAGAACATGCTGAGCCCCTCCCAGATGACAGGCATTGGGGTCCTGGCTCCTTGACTCCCTTGACCGTCCAGCATGAGCTGCTGATGGTCTATACCTGGGGAGACTGTCCCATAGGAACGAGTCCTAGTCCCTATAGCACCCCCATATAAACTCGCGCAGGCCAGAGGGTTCAGGTCCTACAACTGAATGTCCTTAGTGTTCTCACCACCAGCCGGCACGGCCTCTGTCTGCCTGGAGTCATCCCTGCTGGTGGACAGGCCTCCTGTCCTCTTGGTGTCAGTTCTGTCAGACCTGTGCAGGCCCAGCCTGCGGCGAGGCTGGGTGGGAGAGGTGGGGTCCGTGGGTGGCTTGGCGTCCCGGGCAAAGCGCACAAGCCTCTGCCCAGCCAGGAAGTAGAGCACAGGGTCAAGGCAACTGTTGGCACTGGCCAGCGGCCGGGTGACCTTGTAAGCCGTGTTGATGGCGTTGAGGGTGCGGCAGTTGAGGTCCAACGAGCGGAAGGAATAGTAGAGGGTACGGGTGATGTGGAAAGGCAGGAAGCAGAGGGTGAAGACAGTCAGCACCACGGCAATGGTGCGGACCGACTTGCGCTTGGCCCGCGGCAGGCCTCCAGAGGTCCCGTAGGCTGGCTTTAGCAGCCGCCGAGCCATGAGCACATAACAGACCAGGATGACGGCAAAGGGCACCGCGAAGAGCAGGCCCAGCATGATGGAGCTGTAGGCCACGAAGTGGCTGAAGAGCTCTGGTGCTGAGGTGTCGTGGCAGGTAATGCGGGCACCACGCGCGCTGGTGGTGACAAAGTAGAGCACGGGGGCCTGGCAGGCCAGCACCACCACCCACACAGCGGCTGCCACCCGGCGGGCATAGAAGGCCCGGCCCCAGTGCAGCGAGCGCAGCGGGCACAAGACACCCAGGCATCGGTGCATGCTGATGCACGTGAGGAAGAGGATGCTGCAGTAAAGGTTGGTGTAGAAGAGGAAGCGCACCAGCTTGCAGAGCACTGTGCTGAAGGGCCAGTGGTCGCCACGGGCGTAGTAATAGACCAGCAGAGGCAGGGAGGCCGCATACAGCGCATCAGACACGGCCAGGTGGAACATGTAGGTGGTGGAGGCATTCCAGGTCTTGAGGCGGCACAGGAAGATGAAGAGTGCCGCAGCATTTAGACACAGCCCGAGCACACACACGGTGCCGTAGCACACGGGCAGGAGCACGTACTTGAAGTCCTCATTGAAGCGGCACTTGTAGCCCAGGTCAGCTCCGTCCCAGGTGCCATTGCTGGTGCCATTCCAGAGGCCCAGGCCATCTGTGGCCATCTCCCTGAAGGGACAGATGACGGGGAGAATGCCGTCAGGGTCATGGACGGGTATCAGTAGGGTGGCTTGCACACCCACCTGACCAAAACTTCAAGGACCCCAGGTGCCCACGGATTCCCTTGGTTAAGATCTGCTCTGTCACCATCTGACCTGGTTCTCTCCCAGGACCCAGAGGGCCCAAGGCCTTAGAACCCTTGAACCTCAATAATGCATGAGATCCATGAATATCAGGACCATATAATTCTAAAAGTTTAGAAGAGGGGTAGACAAACTACATTCTGAGGGCCAAATCCAGCCCACTAGTCTGTTTTTGTAAATAAAGCTTTATTGGAACACAGCCGTACCCATCCACGCATGAGGAGTTGAACAGTTGTGACAAAGACCATGTGTTTCACAAAACCTAAAATAACTTACCATCTGGTTCTATACAAAAGAAAGTTTGGCAACCCCACCATAGAACCTCAGGAGCACAGAGTTCTAGACTGAGGATTCTGAGCTCTAGAATCTGAGAATCTAGGGGTTCGAATGGCGGTATCATGTCAGACTCATGGAAAGGGGCCTTTGAGACTGACTGGCTCTACCTCACACTCAGTGCCCACTGCCTGCTGAGGCATTTCTGGCCAGTGGGCAGCCCATACCTTCCTGGAGGCATTAGAAACTTATATAGGCACTTCTATATTCTGGCACTTTCTGCATGTGTAAGCAGCAGTCCTACTCCCTGGCTTGTGAACCTACTGGCTGACACAGCAGCTGTCCTGAAGATCCCTGGGAAGGCTGAGGTGGAGGTGGGAGTGGGGGCACAGGCTCACCTCCCTCCAGGCCTACCCAGCTTCTCTTCATGTCACTACCTTGCCATGCTCCAACCTTGTCCTTAGTGCGAATGTTACACACCCATGGACCTGCCTGCCTGGGGAGCACCTGGAGTACAGGCTGTCCACCTTCTTCCTTTCCCCACCCACCAACATGACCAATAACAGCACCCTCTCATCTGGCAGGCAGGGGACAGATATCCTGGTCTGGGGTGCAAAGATGTGCCCAAAGGTCCCAGAAGACAGGGTGGGAACCATAGCAGGAGCCCCAGGTGGGCAGATTTGGGACAAACACAAACAGTAACTTTCTAACAGTGTGAAGGGACAGGGGGAGCTGACATTTTTCAAACCCTACTACAATAGGTGCTCCATATATGCTACTTCATTCCATCCTTACAACATCCTCTGGGAGCCAGGTTACCATGCGCAGTTTTCCAATAAAGAGGCTGAAATACAGATCATTCAAATAGTCTGGCCAAGGTCACAGAGCTGGGGACAGGCTGCAACTCCACCCAGGAGTGTCCCACAATGGAAGGGGCTGTAGAAGGGAGGTGGTGAACTCCCTGCTTATGGCGGTGTGCAAGCAGCTCTCTTGCAGAGTCTGCACAGAACTCCCTGTTTGGGGGTGTGCCAGGGAGGACAGAGAGGGCAGATGACTTGGGAGTCTCCCCATCTGAGAATCTGGGGCTGTAGAATTCCCTTCACTTTGCAACCTAGGGGTCCTGAGAGGCTGGGCTGCAGGGATTCTTCAGAGCCAGCAATGTCCACTCCCTTAGACCCTGCGCTTCCTGCTCAGCCTGGCCTCCCAGCAGCAGTTCAGGGCCCATGAGGTTGAGACTAGGGAGCTGAGGACACATAGGGTCCTCAGTTTCCCTTCTTTCCCCAACCTTCCCCCTTCCCCAGATCTTCCATGCCTCCTGTTCGCAGCAAAGGTGCGACCAGGAGGAGGGGAGTGAGTGCTCATGACCTCCCTCCTGGGGACCCGGGCTCCTCTCCAAGGAGCCCGGGCAGATCCACAGCAAGGAAGCAGGGAGAAGCTTACATGGTGCCAAGCTGAGAGGGAGTAGGTCTGGGGGAGCTCTGGCAAGGCCAGCTGCGGGGACACCTCCTGTCCTGGAGCCAGGACTCAGGACCCACCCCACTCCATGCAGCCTGGGGTCTCCCCCTTGCTGCTGGAGTCCCTGCCACAGCCTCCCTGCTGCCAGAGGGGTCTTTATGAAAGACAAAGGCATTCCCCTGCTTGAAACCCTTTTGGCTTCTGCCTGCTCTCAGCTCCTCAGTCTGGTACTGAGGTTTCTATCATCCAGCCTCTATCACCAGCCCTATTCCCTGTGAGCCCTTCAGTTTCCAAAATGTGCCCAGCACTCTTCCCCTCCCAAACTTAGTTCATATCATTCCTTCAACCTGGAGTCTATTCATACCCCTCACTTTCACCTGCTGAAATGACAACTCTTTATCCTTTAGCATAGCAAACACTGATTAAGAACCTGGCCTGTAAAGCCAGAAGCGCTCTCCCTTCACTGTCACCCCTCACCCTGGGCATCCCTCACACCCAGACTGCCATTGTTTCCTCCTCTGTAAAATGAGGCAATTAATAGAACCTACACCACAGGACTGCTGTGAGGATTGAGTAATTTGTGTAACATGTTTGGAGTGGTGTCGGGCACACAGTAGGTACACTGTGGTGTTATGACCCTCAAGGCCCAGCTCTGATGTGGCCTTTCCCTGAAATTTTGGGGAAGTTCTCTCGGGCCACCCATGGAGGAGCTTTGACTGGAGGCTGTGGGGCAGGTGCGTGGAGTGGTGCTGGGGCCAGGCCTGGGAACCTCGTGAGGGGAGAGATCTGAGAGCTATTTGGGAGGGAGGCTAGGTACTAGCCCAGAGGGAGTCTGGAGGGAGGAGGGGCAGGAGAGGGAGGCAGCCAGGATGCCTGGCTCATGTATCAGGAGAAGGAACAGGTTGGGGAGAGCGAATTCAGCATCAGGCATGATAAGTGTGGGGCTCCAGAGGGGTGTCACGGGATCCGGGGATGGGTGAAGGCTGAGACCGTTAGATCTAGCACTTGGGGAGGTGGCCTAGGAGTTGCCGGCTCATAGAAGCTGCAGGAGGAGTGTGGAGGTCCAAGTGTGAGACTGAGGGGGCTGTAGAGGGGCCATATTACCCCCCAGGGACTGGCTTGGGGTGTCCAGCTCTGTCACAGAACCCCAGGTGACAACAGACACCTTCCCAAGGTTCAGGCTTCTCATGGGCTCAACCCCCTGGCCTTGAGAACTATTGGCCCTAAAAACTCCCCCTTGAGGTCCTCTGCTCCACTGGAGATGGGGACGGTGGCCTCCACCATGCTCTGTGCTCTGAGCCCTCACACCCAGGCCCACCTCCATGCTGCTGCTCTGTTCTGGCCCCTGCGCTGAGGCTGTCTCCCTAGAGTCAGTGGTCAGGCCCTCACCCTCCCTTCATAGTCAGCATTACATTTGCTCTTCCCAAAAAGTTTCTTGCTAATCACTAATAGTGGAATTTCTGGCACTGTTGAGAGGGGTGGAGACTTTCCTAAGTCTCTCCTGAATCAAGGGAGCTGCCCTTTCCACCTGTTTTAAGACATCCTGGCCTCCACCCTCCCAGACCAGCTGGGGCCTCCATCACCGTGACCCATGTCCAGAATAACCATACATGCCCTTTGTCTCCACAGGCTGGCCCACCAACATGAGGTATGCCTTTCTTGGCCCCCTAGTCCCTGCTTATGGAGTCACCCAGGTCCCCAGCCTCTCCCTCAGCCCTCTCCTCTGCCTCTCCTGGTCCACAGTGCCCTGGGCCTCGCCCCCACCTCCCCAGAGACCAGCCCCCACTCTGTCTACCACCACTCCCCAGTCCCTTTGTGACTACTTCTGGCTGGCCCTGCCCGAAGAGCTCCTGGTCTTCAGGGAGATGTAAGCATTGTAAATGCCCTGCCAGGCTTCCCTCCTGGGTGCATGGTGTTCCTTCTGCCTGGAAGGCCTTTCCAGAACCCACCTACACTGTACTCCATCTTTCCCATCCCTCAAGGCTTTCCTCAAATGTTGCCTCATTTCAGAGGTGCTCTCTCTTCACCCCCACCCCCAGCCCTGGGCATCCCTCACACCCTGTTGGTAATTTGTCCTTCTACCTTCTACCCCAACATATTCTAGGTGGTCCCACAGGGCTGGGTCCATCTGATTCTTTTCTGTGTTCCTAGCATCCAGCAAGAGGCCTGTCTGATCCAAAGCAGGTATGACACAAATGAGAGAATGTATGAATGAGTGAATGAAAGAAGCAAGCACAAGAGGCTATAGGACCACAGAGGAGGCTGAGCTTAAGATGGTGGCCCTTATTCCTCTGAGGGCCTCCCAGAGGACAATGAGGCTTAAAGATTTCTCAGCTGCTGACCCTAGGTGGCCAAGGGTCACCCCAGTCCTCCTGGGGCCCAGCCCACCTGAGGCCTGCCCCTGCCCTAGACAAACCACTGGACTGTCTCTCTTTCAAGAGCCCTGCCCTTCTCTGGACAGGCCAGGGAAACACCAGGGGGAGGGGAACGGGGCCCTGGCATTCTGGAAATGGGGCAGCCATGTGGCTCACTGTGTATACATCTGACTGTGACTTTGTACGTCTCTGTGCACCTAAGTGTGATCATGCCTGTGTGTCCATCTCTGGCTTAGGTCATGGGTCAGTCCAGATCACAACCTTCTGATCCTGGAGCACCCCCTACGCCCACTCCTCACTTGGTAGCGGCCAAGGCCGGGCTGAGCAGCTTCCACACAGCATCCGCCTTTCATCCCCCTCCCTTACGACTCAGTAGTTACCACCACAGAGGTTAAGCTGCTTGTTCCAAGATCACACTGCCAGCAATTGGGAAAGCGCAAGGCTTTCTGATTCCAAAGTCTTAATTCGCCACAGCCTGGGATAAGCGAGTAGAGCACAGATCCCCTGGACCTAACCTCTGTTCAGGGGCAGATACACACGCTGTGCCTGCTGCCTCAGCCTCCCAGCCAGCAGACCCTGCCTTCACATGCCCTGCTGAGGAGCCCCTGCTGCTGCTGTCAGGATGCTTAGCACCTGCTCAGGCTCCTCACTGATGAATGCACACGCCGGGACTGGCTGCAGGGAACTCGGTGGGAAACAGGAAAAACAGGTCCCCTGGCCTGGGACCACACCCAGCTTCCAGCATTTCTCAGGGCAAGCGGTGCTGCAGGCTCCTGAGGCGGAGGTGGAGACAGCAGGGGCTCTGGGTCAGCACCCACGGGAAGTCAGCCAGGCCGAGTCCTCCCGGGGCCACCTCCTCTGCTCCAACCTTGGCCCAAAAGAGGCAGAGAGGTGGCCTGGTGTGTCTGTCCCAGTAGGAGGGCACTCTGCCCACTCCCACCCTTCCCTTCAGCTCCCATGTTCCGGGATGGGTGTGCCCAGACTCCTCCAGGTGTCCCACTTCACAGGAGGGTGGCTCTGCTGGGGAATCTCCCCCATATTTTGCAGAGATGAACTGAGCCTCCAGTGCCCCCTGCATTGCTCCTGGTCTGTGTTTAGCCCCATGGCAGGACGCAGTCAATGCTCTCCTTGCCTGGTATACACTTAGCAGTACTTCAGCCAACTCAGTTTTGCTCAGACTGGGTCGCTATCTGGAATACCCTTCATCTACCCTCCTGCCTCTAATCATTCTTCCACAGGTAGTGTAAACACACATGAACACACACAGGCATGGTCACATGTACACAGATACACAAAGGCAAATAGAAATTACCTGTGCCAAATTCCCATTTGACAGAGGAGGAAACTGAAGCCTGAGGCCTCAGAGGAAGCCAGGGACAGAGCCAAGATCCTGTGGCCCTGGGTTTTGTCTTTCCTGGGAGCCCCTCGTATACGGCAGGCACAGGGCTTCAGCAAGGGGATGGTTGCTTGGTAGAGGGACCCTTCTGGACAGGCAGGTCCCGGCATCCACTAGAACCCCAGACACAACACAAAAGAAGAACATCCCCTGTTTTTTTTTCCATCTGCTTCATTTCCCTATAATGGAGGAGTGGGGTCTGAGGCAGTTGAGGCCAGGACCCCAAGCTGGAGGTGCAGTGCAAGATGGGGAAAAGTGGGAAGAAGAGATGGGTGGCTGCAGGAATAGGGCAGGGGCAGGGCCCCGGGAAATGCCCCTGAGCCACTGTTTTCTTAGCATACCTTACCCCAGAATGCTCAGGCCAGCTAGCTAGTAGCTACTTGCCAGTCTGCTCTAGGGTCTAGTGACAAGGTGAAAGAGCTTCACCTTTTCACCCTACCCCACCCAGGGTCACACCTCACCTTTTCCTCCTTTGGAGATGTCTTCACACAGCAGACTAAGGTGGAGTAGAGCACGTTCTCAAAACCATTTTCCCATTTCTGAGAAGGGTCTCTACCATCCATACTTTCAGGCTTCAGAACTTCAATATATCTTTGACAACCTCTTTCTTTCATTCATCAAGCCCTGTCAGGTGAGCCAGTGCAGTGGCTCAGACATGCCACTCCTCTCCATCTGTCGTCTTAAGCCGGCATTTCTCCTTCTCTTGGCCTCTACACCTGCCCCTCCTGCCCATCCTTCAAACTGAAGTCATGGGTCTTCCTAAAACACAAGTTTGATCACATACTGTTGAGCTCAAAACCCTTCCACAGCCTACTGCCCTCAGGCTAACGTCCAAGCTCCTAAGACTGGCACTCACGGCCATAGCTGACCGAGTCCCTGCCACCCCTCCAGACAACTCTCCTTCTCTGCTTCCACCCTCGTCTTCCTCTCTCAAGCACAGCAAACACAGCCCCATGGTCATATCTTTGCCCAGGAACACCCTTCCTTATCTTCTAACTGCTATGTCATGACAGAGCTGAGTGCTTCTCTCTGCCAAGTGCCATGGTAGGTGGCTTCAGAGACCTCTTCTCTTTAAACTTGAGAAGCTCAGAGAGGCTAAGTAACTTTTCTAGGACCACAAAGCTAGAAAATGGAAGAGCATCCCTGGTCTGCTGACTTCAGGAGCTGTGCCCCGTCCACTGCATCCCTACCCTCCAGATCCCAGATCCCCTCCTCCACAAAGCTCCCTGACCAGCCCTCTTGGAGCCCCATGGCTCAGCCTGTGCGGTTAGCTCTCCACAAGAGAAATGTCCTACAGGCAGGGCCCAGGATGTGCTCTTCCAGGTACTTCCCCAGTGCAAAGCGGCCATGATCGTGATTGTACCCATTTCACAGGTTAAAAAAACTAAGGCCAGAAAGAGTAGCCCAAGGTTTCACCTAAGGTCACCAGTGAGTCAAGGACAGAGCCAAGCTCAGCATTCAGACTATGTGCCTTCTTGGCCTGGCTCTGGCTCTGCCTCTGCCCCACACTGGGACTTTTTCCCTGTGGCCCCAGGATAGTAAGCTCAAAGCCAGGAGGAGGGGCTGAGGCAGTTCCCAGTCCAGCTGCAGAATTTCTAGGGTGGTTGGACAACATTCCAGCTTCTCCAGTAGGGTGGCTCTGGAATGTGCCACCCACTTGCCCGCCTACATGGCTGGCCCTGTCCAGCCTAGTAGGGGACAGTGATCCATCGCCGTTCTTGAAACCCCTGCTGCCTGCCTCTGCTGTGGGTGGGTGTTGTGAGGGGAAATAGAGGACCTGGTGCCACAACACCATCGAGGCGCAGAGAAGGCACTGGGCAGGCGGGAAATCTGAGTTCTGCCATTCCCAGCTGTAGGACCTGGACAAGCCTCAGCACCACGACCTGAGTCTCAGTTTCTTCACAGTCTAAGAACAGTTTCTGCTGCATAAGGTTGTTGAGATAGTTAAAGGAGATGTTTAAACTCATTCTATGAAATAATTAAGAGAGATGATTTCAGCAGGCAGAAAAAGTGGGGAGGATGGGGGCATCCCTGGAAGACAGAAAGGGCAGGACGCCCCCAGGAATTATGGGCAGAGTAGCAAGGCCACAGCCAGACTGACTATAGGTCAAGCTTCCCATGCAGAAGGCCATCCTCAGAAGGGAAAGCGGTCAGAGACCGCAGCAGGAGCTCACCCCCACCGCACTCTTCCACTCACTCCCCCTTTACAGAGGTTACCTGTCCCTATTCAGAGCACCTGGGGACTCCAAGGTGGGTCAGATCCCTTCATGATATCAAGGAGCTCACTGTCAAGGTCGATGGGTGGGGGGGATTAGGAGAAAGACCCAGAAACAGGTAATGACGACTCAAGGTGATCAGGACTGAAGAGAGCAGAGGCACCAGGGCTGAAGCGGCCGACAGGGCCCCTCACGGGAACTGGCGGCGAGTGAGGGGGTGGGTGTCAGGGAAGGCTTCTTGGAGAAGAGGACACCTGACTTCATTTTGGAAGATGGGTAGGATTCAGAGTGGAGAGAGAAGAGAATCAGTGAGCAAAAACCAAAGCAAGAGATCCTACAGCATGTCTGGGGAACTGTCAGTCATCCCTGTGGCTTGAGGAAGTGGAGAGGGCAAGGCTGGGTAGGACAGGAAGGCTCTTGGGAGTCGCCCTCCAGCCCCTCCCAGATGGCCTCCCCAGGCTGGAGGCCAGCAGACCCCCGGCCCTGCCTGGTGTGCTTTCTGCACCACAGGCACTGGGGCTGGTTCGGGGAAACAGCTGAGGGGAACCTCAGACGTTATCAGCAGGGCTGTCGCAGTGTGCTCTCCAGCCTCCTCCAGGATGTCCTGGGCTCTGTGACCCCTTCTGAAGGTCGATCTCCCTCTTCAGAACCCCCAGAATCCCAGTTATGGGGCCACCCGGTGGGAGAGCATCTGAGTATGGGGGTCTCAGGTCAGCCAGGCTGGTCGTCCCACCTTGCAGATCAGCAGCCCAGGACTATTTAGGAGGAAGGACCTGGTGTTCTGATTCACTGGGGGGTTGAGCACCCCACCCCCGCCCCAGGGCGGGACTTCAAACCCCCTGTCCCACCTCTGACCCAGCATGGTCCAGCACTGCCCAGCACAGGGCTAAGAGACCTGCTGCTACACTGAACCAGTTCTGAACCACAGTGTGCTGGACTCCACCCTGACTTATCACACCCAAATGCCTCCAGCCAGACTCAAGAGGAAAGGATCCTGAGTGAAGGCTCTGGCTGGGAAATACCCATGCTAGGTAATTTTGGTCACATCCGTTCCCCTCTCTGAGCCTCAGGTTCTTCGCTGTGAAATGGGGAGAATCACCTCTGAAACAGACGGCCCATGAGGAATGAGCAAGACAGAGAGCAGGAGGGGGCTCCAAGAGGCTGGCAAATCGTACAGCTCCTGATGAGGAGGCTGTGTCTCCCCATAACAGACACCAAGACACTTCTCATCAGGCAACACTGCCCCCCTCCCCCCGGCCAGTGGTACCCCTGGTGAACCAGGAGTCGGGCAGGGGTTATGGTCAGAGTACTCAGGGAAGGCTCCTGCAAGGAGCGATGATGAGATTTGAAGAGAAGCAGCAAGGGTCCAATTTGGGAGGAGAAAGAGGAGAATGGAGAACCCAAGGTAGAAAAAGGGGCAGAAGTGTAGAGCAGGACATAAGTGAGTCTATGATTATGGGATTGCTCACTCTGGGTGCTTCAGGTCCTGAGTTCATTGGTTCTGACAGTCTAACTCCAAGAGTCTCTGGTTCTAGGAGTTGATGATAAATATTACTTCAATTCTGTTACTCATTGCTTCTGGTAGCCTTTGTTTTTGAGATTCTCAGAACCACAGGAGTCTGGACTCACAGAGTATCACAATCATAAATCACTTTGCCAAGAGCCACAGAGTCTCAACAAACACCTGCCAATGGTTCCATGTGCCTGACCTCAGAGGGACCCTGAAAACCCACTCAGTTCAGGCTCAGTCAGGCCCTTGAGGAACTCCAGTCTGAATGGGGCAAAAGACACAGAGATGGACCAAGTCCACTTGGGTGATTAAGCCATGATCATGGGAAGCCCTAACCAGCCTGGGAAGGTGGTCAGGGAGACCTTCCCAGAGGAGACGTCATTTGAACTGGGAGTTGATGGATGATTAGGAATTTGTCAGGTGAACAACAAAGGCAGGAAGGCATTGAAGGCAGGACGAGCGTGTGCAGAGACTCAGTGCTGTGACAGTGTGGCCTGCCAGAAGGATAGAGGGTCTGAGACACTGGATGCAGGGTTAGGTGGCACCAGATGTGTGGGGCCTGAGAGACACATATGAAAAGGCTTGAATGCCAGGCTGAGGAGGTTGGCCTCTATTCTGAGGACAATGGGGAGCCATGGCAGGGTTTAAACAAGGAAAGACATGGTCACAGTTGACCTTTGCAAAGATGATGCCACATGGAAGGTGAATAGGATGGGGGACTCTGAAGGGAGGGAGATGAAGGTGGAGACTACACATTCAATGGGTCAGTGAGAGAGGCTGGCCCCTTGGCCTTCAGCTCTCTGTGAGATGGGGAGATGGGGTGCATCCTGCCGGCCCACAGCCCAGCCACAGCAAGACATGCCCTCCCACAGCCGGGGCTGGGGAAGCTGCACACTCACAGGGAAGCCAGAGCAGTGCTAGGAGCCCCCTCTGGCCCCTGGGGGAGCCAGGGGGAAAGGGGAGGTCATGCGGGCTGAAGTCTAAAGGAGGCCCTCCTCTCAGGCTCCAGTGCCCAGGCAGCGTTACTGTTGTGGTGGTGAAAGGGTACCAGGGTAGAGGGTTAAGGAGGGAGCCATGGCCCAGGCTGCCCACCCTCCGGTCAGGGACT
Organism: Smutsia gigantea; assembly: GCA_032199065.1. NCBI lineage: Eukaryota > Metazoa > Chordata > Mammalia > Pholidota > Manidae > Smutsia > Smutsia gigantea. Next base: position 53,907 of record JAVSCE010004876.1, on the reverse strand, counting down.
CCAGCTACTCACCCTGGACTACAGGCCTAGGAGATGGTGTGACAGGAGAGCACAGGAAGAGGAGCAAGGCCCTCCTCGTCCACTATCCACTCACTTTCACCTGATCCTTCATTTCCCAAACACTCACTGGCACCTGCTCTGTGCCCAACCTGCGCTGGGTGATGTGGACAGACAGAGAAAGCAGGCCTGGTCTGGCCTTGTCCTGCAGCTGACCCCTAGGATGAGTGCAGAGGTCAGGGGAGGCACCCGCAGCCAGCCTCCCCCCATCAGGGCCCAATGGCTGGGAGAGGCTGGCCTGCAGACACAAAGGCAGACCAAGAGGAAAGTGTGTGTCAAAGGGCACACCAGCTAGGCCCACAGGAAGCAGTAACAGGAGAGGACAGATTTCACCAGGGGCACCTCCACCTCCTCTCACCAGATCAGCAAGGCTTCCCTGCTCCTGTGGGCAGCCTGAGCAGGCATTATCTTATCGGCAGCTGGGTAATCAGGCCACAAGAAGACCTGAAGTCATGTTCTCAGGACAAGACTCAAACTTGCTTCAGCCTGAAAGCCAGAAGACCAGGCCTTACTCAGATGGGGCTTCTCTCTTGAATGGGGAGGGATAAGCTGGGGCAGGTAGGCAGAAGCCCTAGCTTTCACCTCTTCTTTGTGACCTTGGGCAAGATATTTCTGAGTCTCTATTTCCTCACCTGCAAAATGGGAATAATAATTCCTCCCTCACAGGGTTGGTGGAACATAAATTGAGGCACATTTATAAAGTTACTAGTAAGCTGTCTTTGCAGAGGGGGCAACAGGGAGAGGAAAATAGTCAGTAGTTAAATTCCGATAACTAGCGCTATCCTGTGCTACTGTACCCACGTTCTCTTATCATTTTTAAAATGCATCTAGGTCTATGAGTATCACCCTTCTCCCCTGTGCATTGCTCTTTACAGCTTACACAGCCCTTTCCTGGCCATTGTCTTAAGAATATTCACAGCAACACTGCATTTGAAGAGGCAAGAACCATTATGCCCAATTTACAGATTGCAAAAGTGACACCAAGAGGGGCACAGTTGCCTCTCTAGGGGCTACAGCTAGGAGAGAAGCCAAATCAAAGCACCCGCAGGCCACCCATGGGGCCCTGATGATGTTCTCTCACTCGTTTAGCTGGTCCTTGGAGGATCCTGGCACATCGGAGCCCTGTGCATCCTGGGCAGGAAGAGGACAGGAATGGAGGGGGCTACAGCCTCATTCTGCAGCCCCAGCTTGGCAGCCATTTATGAGGGTTCCCCACTGGGATCCTCCAGTCCCCCTGGCCAGACCCCAGGACAGCCCAAGGCGGGAGGAAGAGGAGAGTAACAAGCCATCTCTGCCAGGGCCTCTGCACACACATACTGTCAGCACAGGACCTTACTGCTTCTAGCCTCCTTGTAGAGACTGGCAGGGCAGGAACTGCCCCTAAGGTCATCCAGCAAGTTGGGGGCAGAGCTGGGATGAGATCAGTTGCAGGTCTCCTGGCTTCCACCTGGGGAGAGTCCTAAGTGTCCCCAAATTCTTCATCAGAAGCATCTGAGGACTCAGGGAAGGGTTTGGCCAAAGGAGCAAGAGCTCAGAGTTTAAACAATGCCTGTATGATTCTGGTATCAACCTCACAAGCACCCTGACCTCCATGTACTTAAGACTATTCAAACCATTCTCCACCCTGCAGCCACAGAGATCTTTCTGAAATGCTGTTCTGAACATTAACCTCCCCTGCTCACAAACTTTCCATGGCTCCCTATTTCCTTCAGGATGAAATCCAAATTTTACGCTTGCACACTCTGGGTCCTGTAGTGCTCCAGGGCACGCTCTTCTGACAACTTGTGCCACTCACGCTGCTGACCTGATTCCGGTTTCCCCTTCTTTGTCATGACATGGCACTCCATTGTAGACAGGCCTTCATTGGGGAAGCTGGGGCCAGGGAGCAGGGGCTAGGGGCTGCTGCTGTTCTCCTAGTTCAGCTCAGCCCTGTGCAGGGTTCTGGCAACACAGAAATGCATGAGACCCAGTTCCTGCCCTCCAGGGAGCCCCAGATCTGGAGAGAGGGAAGAAAGAGACAGACAGAGACCATAACAGTCCAAGGTGGGATGGGGGCCCAGCACTGGGACTGCAAGAGCCCAGAAGAGGCACCAACCTAGCTGGGGAGGCTCCCCAGATGAGAGGATATCTGAGCTGGGCCTTACACCTGGGTAGTTTTCCAACTGAGGAAGAGGAGACCAAGAGAGCACTTCAAGCAGATAATACGCAATGGTCCAGGGACAAGAAACTAGCCCAGCAGGTGCAGACTACATGCAGTTCCTAGAAGCTGAAGAGTTAGGTGGGAGAAGTGGCTGGAAAGGTTGGCAAGGAACAGTTCTTGGAGGCCTTGAGTCCCAGGCTAAGGTCCTGTGGAAGTTCGGTGCCAGTTTATCCCCTAGAGGAGAACAGCTAGGATTTGGGTTTTAGAAAGTTCCCTCCAGGGACTGACCCTACCCCCACCCCCTAGCAGTGAGCCAGTCCAGGAGGACACCGGTGCTGGACATGACCCACACATTAGCTCCTCAACAGCCCTGGAGTTCATCATTATTATTCCCCATTTACAGATCAGGCCACTGAGGCTGAGAGAAGGGATGTGCCTTGCCGGGGATCACAAAGTGGCCAAGGCAGGATTGGAATATAGGCCTCTAAGTTTCCAGATACATTTTGTGGGCCCTGTCTGCTCAAATAATGTCCTTCTCAACCACTCCTACCTACAGATAACTGAGACTTTACCAGGGCCCCACCCTGGCCTTCAAAACCTCCCCATTATTCCAGCCTGGACCCCAAAACAAACCAGGCACCTAAGGCTGCAGGCCCAGGGAAGCCAGGGGATGCTCTGCTGAAAGGAACAGCTGCCACCAACCCTGCAGACCCCAGACTGTAAATTTTAATCTGCAGCTGGGCCTGGCCCTTGGATCTGGCTCCTGGGGGCTTCAAGTCTGCCACTGGCCACCCCGGTTGGAGCGGAGGGTACTGCCTTTCTCCAGACTGACTCTTCCTACAGCCCCGCCTGCCAGATTAAAAGTCCCCTGACAGAGGCTTAACTGTCCTTTCAGGCCACTGCCTCAGTCCCCCTAGTCCTACCGACGCCCAGGCGGGACAGGCCACCCCAGGGGCCCCTGGGCTCAGGGGGCGCCGCCGGACTGCCGGGGTTCGGGGGTCTCTGGCTGCGGCCCCACGCCATGGGGACGCTCACACCAAGCGCTCAAACACAAACAAGTCCCACAGTTTCGGCCACTTGACCCTGCAGCAGCGCACGCACTCCCCACGGACACAGAGACGATCCCAAGTGCGCGGACACACACTCACCGGAGTATCCGCCCACACTCCCCGAGACCCGTGCTCCAGTGGCGCCAGAGTTCGACCAGCGGCCCGCCGACGCGCTCACAAAAGTGCCCCTCTCCGCCTGCCCCGCGCCGAGCCCGCACCCGCCGCGTCCCGCCTCTGACCCCTCCAGGCGGCCCGCCGCTCACCTCCTCGGGACGCTCGCCCGCCGCGGCTGCCCCGGCCGCCGCTGCCGGGTGCCCGCGCGCGCGTCCCGCCGCCGCCGCGCCCCACGTGCCTGGGAGCCCCGCCCGCCCGCCTCGCTCCCCACCCGGCCGGCCGGCGGGGGCGGGGCGGACTCTGGACGGACCCTGGCACCGCCCCGCCGGACGCGGGCTACCTGCCGCGGACGCCGCCCGCGATACCCGCGCCGTGTCAGCGCGTCCGCTGCGGACGCTGCTCGGCGGCGACTGTCCCACCGCCTGGCGGGACCGGGGCCGCGCGCCTCCCTCGCACACGATGAGGAGAGGTTTCAGAGACGCCAAATTTGCGGTTTGTCTGGTACCTGTGTGGCTCCCTCCTGCCGCCGCCCACCGCCAGACCTTTCCGAGAACCCGGGTCCCCTCCTCCCAGAGACCTGCTCAGCGCGACTCGCTGAGAATTCGCATACTTTACTTTAGACCAGGAGCGGGGAAACGGTGCTCCTCACTCCCTAGGGAGGAAATCGAGGCATTCAGGGTCCTACCTCTCTCCAGTTTCAGAGAGCAGAGTTGGGAGCCTCCCCTATGCTTCCTTTGCTTAATCTCAGCCACTAGGAATTTCCTGAACTCCTTGCTGGATTTGGTGCCTCATCTGAAGCAGCTTCCCTTGAACTGCCTTCTCAGGCTCCTCAGGCCACACACATCACTCCCTTCTCTGCCCTCAACTCCAACAGGATGGCCTTCTGTGGTCAGGGACCCTATATCTGCCCCTTTCCTAGACAGTGAGCTCCAGGAGAGCAGGCGCCAGGTCTGTCTTCTTCCTGCAGCAGGTCCCAGAGATCCCAGAAGTTGCTCAATACTTGCTGAACGTAGGAATGGATGAAAGAACGGATGCCCCCCTCTCTCATTCTGGTGTAGGTGTCAGAAATGTAGGTTCTGGCTCAGCTTTAGTGCTAACTCTGGGAGACCTTGACCCAGTTCCAGTCCTTCTCAGGGCCTCCTTTTCTGTGAAACAGAGACCGTCATATTCACCCTCCTGCCAACCAGTATCCATCCATCCAGGGTTTGGGATGGTCAGTGTCTGGAAAGTGCAGAAGAGGTCTCTTTCTGTAGCCAAGGAGCTTGCCCAGGGCCCTGGGGCCTTGAGTCTTGCTGGGCCCCACATCAGCTGACTGGGACCTGGCTGTTGGCCCCCGGAGGGGCCCAGGAAGGATGCTAGTTGCTGTTGTGCCAGGAACGGGAACAGAGTGAACACTCGGCCCTGTGTGTCGCATAGGGACCTCTGCCTAGAAGACACAAAGGCCCCTTATCTAGCCTCCTTCACCTATTGTCCAAGTTAGTCCATGCAGCTTCTACAGAGCTAGAATCCCAGCTTGTGGAGCCCAGGCTTTGGGGCCCCAGTGTGGGAAGTCCCCCTGGGCACTGTAGGCCCAGCCAATACCCCTCTGTCCTCTCCCTTCCAGGCCTTCAGACCTCTACTGTAACTGCTGCTTAGCTCAAGAGAACAAAATTTCTTTGATACAAAAATGAGGACGCAGGGCTCTGCCTTAGTCTCCAGCCAGCCAGAGAGTGGGCAGCCCAGAGTCCTGCTCTGACTCAACTCCCTTACTTAGCAGCCAAGGAAACTGCATTCCTGAGACACACAGTGTCCAAACTACACCAAGTGACTTAGTGAGGCCTGAGGAGCAGAGAAAAGAGACTTGTCCTTGAATTTTGGCTTGCACACAGCCTTGGGTTCAGGTTCTGGTCTTACCTCACCTCTCCTGTTACTCTTCTCTGAGCCTCAGTTTCCTTTTCTGCAAAATAGTAGTAACAGCCCCTTTCTCACTGGTTCATCTGGGGCTCTTTTTTCAGGGTTTTACCCATCCTCCTGAGCTGGCCTGGGCTCAAGGGGCCAGTACCCCTCTAATGAGGGGCCTGGAAGTCTAGGTCTCCTGACATCTTCCCCTGACACTCTCATCACTGGCCTTTAGAGATCATCAAGTTCAGCAGGCTCCAAATCCCCCTTCTGAGCCCACCCTACCTGGGGCTGCCTGAGGTGCTCCCTTCCCACTTCAACCTGAGCACCTTTGCTTTTGTCTTTGTATTCATTTACATTTCCTGGTAATATTTTGTTGGAAAATATAGAAGTTTCCATGGCTAAAAGACTTTAGACTCGTCATCCCAGCCAGCAAATTTGAGGCCCAGCAAGCCCCACGTAAGGCCCCATTTGGAAGGGGAATAGCATGAAGGAAGCCTTCCTCCTGCCAAGCAGCCAAGGCAGGCTAGTGGTGAGGACCAGGCCCATAATGGTCCCCAAGAGGGTCATGGAGCCATGGGAGGTGGGAGGGAGGCAGGGTTTCATTAGCAGCAGCAGGTCAGGATGGGAAAGGGCAGGCCCAGGGTCCCTTTTCCTCATGCAGGATGAGGCTTCCTGTCTCTCCAACACTGGGGAGGCATTTGGCTCTCTCAAACCTTCTGTCTTCCCTCTCTTGACTTCTTTCATCTCCCCTGAGAGAACCTTCCTCTCTGAGAATCCACAGTGGGGATGAAGCCCTTGCTGTGGCTCAGGCATCCTTCCTCAGCTGGGACATGACACCTCCAAGCCCTCCTTCACAGGCTAAGGTGATATTTCTGTCTCACACACACACACACACACACACACACACACACGCACACATGCATGCACAGCCAGCACCTGTCTTACACCCTTTGGCGTCCCCACCATCATCAAGATAAAGCCTGGCTCTGCATCCTGCCGCACCAGCTCCCCACCCCCACTTCTCTGCCTCACCTCCTGCCTCTGATCCAGTCATGCTAAAATGCTGGGCCCTCACCCACCTCCAGCCTGGCCCTTGCTTCTCCCTCTACCTGCAATGCCTCTTCATGCTTCTCTTCCCTGGCTACTTCTTCTGTCCCTATTGCTCCTATAAGGCCCAGCCCGGGTGCACCCTTTGTCACACCACTCGCTACACTGTCATCACTGTGAATATCAATCTTCCCTCTGATGGGGATTTCCTTGGGGGCTGAGCCAGGGTCCCTCCTGTTCACAATGAAACACCCAGCACCCAGTTAACTGTCCCTGTCACCTGGTCAGCCTCCATGGATATTTGCTGTATGAGTGCATGAGTAAGAACACAATTTAGTGATCGCTTTCTTTGTGCTAGTTATCGTGTTAACATATGTCATTTATCATCACCAGAACCCTGTGAGGTAGATGTTATCATTACCATTTTACATATAGGGAAACTGAGGTTCAGAAAAGGGAAGCGAATGTCCAAATTCAGACAGTGGGCCTGTAGTGGGTCCCCTGGCCCTGGACTGACAACTTGCTGGGAAGGAAGGCACTGCTGAGTTCCCAGAGTGATGGCTGAGCCATGGCGTTGGGACCCACACTGGTGACTCTGGTTACACAGGGCTGGGCTGGCTCCAGCAGCCTCGTATTGCTTGCTTTCTGGACTGCTCTTGGCCTCAACCATCCTTCCTCCCTTGCCGGCCGGGAACTGGGGTCCTCAGGTTTCCCAGTTCAGGGCCAGGCCTCTGATGCCAAATGCAGCCTGAAGCTCTGGCTCTTGGCTTGCCAGGATGCAGGCACTCAAGGAAGGCAGTCTGGGAGACTGAAAGTCTGGTCCAGGCCTGGATAAGCCTCTGCTTCACCTTCTCACAAGCATGACCAGCTACATAACTTGTGGGAACCAGGCAAAATGAAAATGCAGGTTGCTTGTTCAAAAATGGGTAAGAATTTCAAGATGGGACAGCAGGGCATTGAATCAAGTGCATGGCCCTTCGAAGTATGGGGCCCTGTGTGGGTCACACACTCATGAAGCCAGCCCCATCCGCAGGCTTTGGTTTTGTCATCTGCCAAATGGGAGAATGACGGCCATGTGGCCAGCAGGGGTAAGGGTGAGGTTGGAGATGTAAGTAGGAGGCTCAGTGAAGAGCCTGTGGGTTGGGCAGGGCTCCCATGGATGTCGTCTGTAGTTTAGGTCTCAGCACTGGGCAGCAGACCAGTTCTTGCCAGGAGTTTGATTCCTCACCAGCCCCTTTTCACAAGACCAAAAGCCTAAGCCTCAGAGAAGCACCACCACATGTTCAGGGGCACACACAGACTCAACGGAGAAAGCCAAGATCCGAGCCCTGGCCTGTCTCTCTGAAGAACTGGGCTTTTTGTAACACAGGCAAGACAGAGGCAGACAGAAGGGAGGCGGGGGAGGGGGCTTCCTGGGACAAAGGGCCACTGTGCGAGCCCAAAGACCTGAGCACAGAGGCCCCTGCGGGGCTGGGCCAAATGCGTGGCTAGAAAAGGCTGTGGTGGGGGGGGAGGTGAGGTGCCTGTGGTGGTAGGGGTGGCAGGCAGGAGCCCGGAAACGGGTCACGGAGGAGAGACAGACTCAGGCTGGGCCCTCTACTCCATGCCCCAGGCTGCCAGAGCCAGCACTGACCACCCTCCTATCTCCAGCTCCTCCTGGGCAGCCTGCCAGCCTAAAATGCTCCCATCATACCACCCACCACCTTTTTTGCCCCCACCTCAATGAGAGTGCAGCTCAGGCAGCTGACCACCTGACAGTCCCAGCCTCAAGTCCTGCTGAGAAGCTTCTGGCTACTCTCCATTACCCACAAGAAAATAAAGCATAAGCCCCTCGGTGTGTCATTTGAGGCTCTTGGTGACCTGCTCCTAGGACCTTTTCACACCGCCCTGTCCTCTCCTGCAACCAGCCTTCCACATCCTAGTCATATGGGAAGCCTCACCCCTCTTCGAACCACTTGGCCTTTTCACACACACACCCTAAGTTTGCTCATGCTTTTCCTTCTTCCTGGAGGGCCTTTCCTCTGCCCATTGCTGGCTGAAATCCTTTCTCCTTCATGAACCAGCTCACATGTCCCCTCCACGGGGCTGCTTTCCTCCACCCCCACAGCTGGGTTTAACCTCCACTGTGCCATAAATGTGACATTTAGCCATCCTCTTGGACAGCTTGTCCACTCTAGCTTGAGCTGTAGTTTGAATCCACAAAGCCTGTCTGGAGGAGGGGGCATTTGTGCTGAGCCTTAAGGCGGGTAGATTCATTAGAGGCTGACAGTGGTAAGCAAGGAACAAGAGCCCAGAACCAGGGATACCAGCCCTCTCTGACATATTATATCTGAATCTGTGTATTTGGTTCCTGAATTCAGATAGCAAGGGTCCATAGCTCAGAACAGCAGGAGTGGAGTGTGAGGAGTGGCCAAGTCAGGGGATAGATGAATTGCAAGGGTCAAGTTTTGATGGGCTTTATATGCCATACTATGGAGTTTTTTGTTTCCTTCTTTAAAATGCACCTGAATTTATTTCTCAGTTCTACAGTTTACTGAGTGATGCAATCCTGCCTATCTTTATTATCTTCTTCCTCTTAATAACCTTAGGGTAGCTTTACTGTTTTCTACAATCTTATGAAAGTGAATGCCTATTTTGTTTATTGTCATTTTTTAAAAATAACATAAGCACTTAAGCCTTTGATTTCCCTCTGAATTCTGCTTTGGCTACATTATGTATGGTTTTATATGTTAATTTTTCTTTATTATTTTATAAATAGCTGATAATTTAATTTTAATTTCTCCTTAACCCAGTCAAAAGTCTTCTTAGGGGAATATTTAGGTTTTAGTGTTGTTTCTTTTAATTGTATAAACTTGTTGTGAATTTCTAGTTTTATCTCAGGTATGTAGGGGACATTGCTTTAATTAAAGTCTGTAGTTGTGTATATTTTATTTTTCGGAGTTTATGTGTTCTATGAATTCTTTTAAAGGAGATGTGTGTTCTTTTTATATGATCCATGATAATATATCATGATAAAATATCCATGATATTTTATTAATCTAGCTGTACTGTATACATACATACACACATATATTTTAAAGTAAGGTATATCCCTGTTGATTTTTAGCCTATCAAACCTATCAGGCTGATACTGATGTATCTCTTGCTGATTTTTGTTTATATCAGCCTCTCTTATTTGTATTTCATCTCTTTTGATGCTCTGTTATTCCGTATAAGAATCTTCCTCATTATGTATTATATACAATTTTTTATAAATAAAAGTATTCCCCTTTTGTTCCATTTAATGCTTTTAGCCACAATTTTTATTATTTCTTACATCACTATTACCAAACCCTACTTTTCACTTACCTAACATAGCTTTGTGTTTTTATGTACATTTTCTTTGTTATTTAACTTCTTTATTTAAAAATTTGAATAATATATTTTCATGTTTCAAAATTTTTTAATGTAGGAGAAAAAGATATACAGAGAAAAGCCTCTCTCCATCCCCCATTACTCATCTACCAGTTCCCATTCCTCCTTTTGTTGTCCGGCAGCTGTGTCTGGGGAGGTCTCTCCCTACGCACTAGGTGAAACCTCAATGGAGGTGGGGAGGGTCCTTGACTCTGGTTGAGAAAGAATTCTCAAACATGTCGGCCGAGTGTAGGTAAGGAAGGAATTCATTAAAGCGAGAGTAGTAGTGAATGGCAGCAGCCATGCAGGCAGCGGAGAGCAGGAAGAGCAGAGGGAGGAAAGGAAAACTCATTAAACTCTTGCCCAGTGTAGGGCAAATCCCTTGTCAACTCCTGAAGCCAGGGTCACCTGGCATCCAGTGTCCACTCGAATCTGCACAGTGTGGGAACTAAGCCCCTACCACCCCAGGATCTGGGGAAGCCATGGAGCACTGGATGGAGTGAGATTATGTTCTGAGAACTTCCCAGAGGCAAAGAAAGGAGATTTTCAGTCAGGCTACTTAACAGCATAATCATGCAGCTGCAGTCCTGTTCGGGTCACCCAGGTGACAGGAACTTGCAAGCCCATATTAGACATCTCAATAGCCCTTCCCTACTTGTCTAAAGTAGGACAGAGAGAGTGAAGACTTGTGCTTAAGTCTAGAAAATAGAATGAAATAGCAAACAAAGACACTTAGCCCTGGAAGAGCACAGAATCAAAATGCAGTAAGTTGACCATCAGGAAGGTTTTATTTAAGGCAAAAAGTACACACTTGAAGAAAGGGGAGTGTGGGCAACCTCAGAGAGGAGGTATACTTAAAGGCTTAGGATTCTGTCTTTCAAGGCTTTCAAGGATGGGGCAAAGAGTATAGGATTCACATTGGTCTCATGAGGTCTATCGTCAGTGAGAGACATTGTGTCATCACCCATATTCTGTCCTCTAGGTATTCTGTAAGATAAACTTACCACAAGGAATTTATTGATCTTGTTCTTCTCCAAGATAGTGGTCACCCTCAAGCAGTGGGGACATATAATTTAGGGCTGTTTGCACTACCTTAACATAGGGTTGGTTATTGGCTGATGACCATCAAATATGTTAGGAATCTTACTTCCTAACTCCCTGGTTTTTAAAATGGAATCTTAGCCTTAAGATGGAGTCCCTCCTATTCTAACTGTATTATTTATATCTTGGCATTTTTAATCACAGGCAAGAAAAATTAGTCATGACGTGGTCCCATGTCCCAGCCCTACCTCACCTTCACCCCTAAACTGGAAGGTGGCTTTACTAGTTGTGTATTCTTGAGCTTCTTTGTGCAAACACAAACATTTCTATTTATTTTCCTTTAAAAAAAAACACAAAATGTAACATATCATACACATGACCCTGGTTTTTATCACTTAATTGTATCTTGGGGATTTTTCCAAGTTAGTCATTGAAAGCTTCCTCATTCTTTATAGGGGATACAAAATATCCTATTGTATACATGAAGCATAAAGTATTTAGACTCTGTTGGTGGACATTTGGGTCCTTTCCAATTTTTTGCTAGTACAAACAATATTGCAATGAATAACTGTGTATGTACCTTTTGTTCACATAGGAAGCTTCACAGAAATATTATTATGATCAAAAGGATTGTGCATTTGTAAATTTGATAACTACCAAATGCCAAATTGCCCACCATTGAGGTGGTACCAATTTATCCTCCTGTCAGCACTGTATGGGAGAATCTGTTTTCCTATAGCCTCCCAACACTGTGATATCAAACTTTTGGAATCTTGCTAATCTGATAGGTGAAAAATCATATCTCAGTGTAATTTGAATTTGCATCTTCCTTATTTTTTTTATTGGAGTATTATTGATATACAATCTTTTTTAAATTTATTTATTTTTAATATAATTTATTTTATCATTAATCTACAATTACATGTGCAATATTACGGTTATTAAACTACCCCTTCATCAGGTCCCCCCCACCAACCCCATTACAGTCACTGTCCATCAGCATAGTGAGATGCTATAGAATCACTACTTGTCTTCTCTGAGTTGTACTGCCCTCCCCTTGCCCCCCCAACATTATATCTGCTAATCGTAATATTGATATACAATCTTAAACTTGTTTCAAGTATACAACACAGTGGTTCAACACTTACCCACATTATTAAATCCTCACCCCCACTAGTGCAGTTACTGTCTGTCAACATAGGAAGATGTTACAGAATCATTGGCTATATTCTCCTTGCTGTACTACCACTCCTGTGATCGATTTATATTTTGGTTGAGAATGTTTGTGCCTCTTAGCATCTTTCTTATTTTCAGCACATCTTTTCATAACAAAATAGCCCTTTAAGATCTATTTGCATTTCTTTTTCTATCAGATACTATAGCCATTTTTCTATTAGGTTGTTGGGCTTATTCCTATTAGCTTCTTATATTTTAGGAAGATTATCCATCCTTCTGTCTGTTACCTGAATTGAAAAAGATTTTTCCCAGTTTATCATCTGTCTTTGATCTTCCTTTGGTTTCTGTTTTTAAAAATGTAGATGTTTTTATTTTTCTGTGGTTGAATTTACCAATCTTTTATGGCTTTTGGATTCTGAGCCATAAATTGAACAGTCTTTCCTACTCTAAGATCTCTTCCCCATGCTTTCTTTTAATATTCTTATATCTCATTTTTTTACATGTGTATCTTTAATACATTTGGACATTCTGTGTTATTTTAAGTATTTTTAATATACAGCACATAGTCCAGTTGAATTATGTTTTTAAACATGAAACGTGAGAATCTTTTCCTTCAAAATGTCAATAAAAAGGTCATTAAAATCACCTTGAGATAAAGACATTTTTAATGGAGCCAGCTAAGGACTTATGAGCCAGAAGCATTGATTCCCAGAAGTGGGTAGGGAAAAATGTTCTGAAAGGCCCAAGTCAGGCAGAGGTTTTCTATCATGGAGGAGACAGGCAGGAAAGACAGAACTTCAAAGGAATACATTTCGTTTACATGCAATATGCCATCCAAGGAAGAAGAGTGAGTTGGGGGGTAAGATGAATCCTGGCGGACACCTGGTGTTGAAGGAAATTAAGGGGAAAGGTAGACATTTTGTTTATCCTTTAGCATGAATGCGGAGGCCAACTGTTCATCCTTTAACTTAATTAGCAGATGGTATAGAGTTAGAATGTTTGTCTTCACAGGTGGCCATTTTGAGCCTCCCAGAGTTAATGAATGACTCAATACAATACTTGGCCTTAGAAATCTTTTTAGGGGTTCCTAGTATGGGGTCATTTTTCCTTACTTCAAAAATAACACAGCTTAACTTATTTATGTCTATTTCATAACTGATGTAGTATTGTTTTACTTCTTTGTGCTTCTTATTGCTTCTTTTTTGTTCTTTGTATACATTTTAGGTTTTTATCTTCTATAATGATTTAGAAAGTGGAGCTCCAGTTTGTAATTCTACAAAAGGCTTTAGATTAGTCAAGCACATATATTTAAATTCATATGTATCCAATTCTCAAACCATAAAAGCTGTCACTCATTGGGTATGTGCTAGACACTGTGCAGGTGGCTTTCCACAAGTCTCTACTATTGTCTGCATTTTACAGGTGAGGAAACAAAGTTCAGAGCACCTAAGTAGCTCGCCTAAGGACGCCCAGTAATTTTTGATGATCTCCTCTGGGTAATGAGAAATTTAGCAGGCTTCAGCCAGTCATGGCCACCCCTGAAGCTGGAGCAGAGGAAATCTCAGTGAAACAACATTGCTGAAAATCTTTCTTCAGCAACATTCTTCAAAGTAAAATCCCACAGTGAATTCTTCAAAGTAAAATCCCACACTGGATCTCACAAGGGCCTCACAACCCTATGATATCAAACTCTTAGATTTCTACCAATTTTATAGTTGAAAAATCATATTTCACTGTACTTTTGCTTTGCATTTCTCTTACCAGTAAGACAAGCATCTTTTCCTATGTTTGACATTCATTTCCATTTCCATTTCTATGAACTGCCTATTCATATCCTTTACCCACTTGGGAGGCACCCAGCAAATAGCTACCATATCAAAACTTCCTGTGGTATGCAGTTTGTTTTGAGAATACCAAACAGATGACTTTTAGAGTTTTATTCTGCTTATTAGAGAAAACTGTTTCAGAGATATTAAGCTCTTCGTTTGAATCTTCAGAGCAGTTCTCTTCCTCCCTGTGTATAGGATCTTTTCAATAGGTCCCATGTTAATTGTTTTGTTCACTCTCTTTTGACCATGTAGAAATAAAGTGCATTGACTCAACTTTATGCTGCATTGCATAATAATGGTGGAATTCCACCGTTATACAAACGGTGTAGACCCAGACAGTATAGACACAGGAAAAAAAGAGGCTGATGATGTATAGTAGGGAATTGTCATCACCATCATCATCAATAATAGTTGGCATTTAAATAGCACTATATGTAGTATTATATGTATATGTACACTTACTTATATATGTGGATGTGGGTACAGTTGGCCTTTGAACAACACAGATTTGAACTGAGTGGGTCCACTTACATGCAATAAATATAGGAAAAATTTTTGGAGATTTGTGACAATTTGAAAAAAGTCGCAGATGAACCACGTAGCCTAGTAATATCAAAAAACTTAAGAAAAGGTTAGGCGTGTCATGAATGTGTTAAACATGAAAAGACTGGTCTATTTTATCATTTGATACCATAAAATGAATAGCAAGTTATTAGTAACTTTTAGGGAGTCAAAAATTATATGCAGACCTTTGCACGACGTGGGGGGTCAGTGCCCCTATCCCTGCACTGTTCAAGGGCCAACTGTACATATACACTGAATTTACACACAAACATAAATTTATTTCTTAACAACCCTTTATAACTGATGCTTTTACTATCCCCATTTTACAGATGACAAAGGTGAAGCACAGAGATGTTAGATTACTCACACAGCTAATAACTGGTGGAGCCAGGACTCTACCCATGCTTTCTAGCCCTGGAATCTGTGCCCCGGACCACTGGGGCTTGGAAAATAATCCTGTGTCGTTGGTGTTCAGTCAGGGGTCCGTCTAGTCAGTGCTGCCCCTGAGTCCCTGAGAGACCCCCCTGAGTGGGATTAGTTTGTTTTATCTACTTTGGAACTATTGGTTCATTAGTTAATTCATTTAATCCTCTGATTCTTCATTCAACAAATATTTATTGAGTTCCTACTATGTGCCAAGCTCTGTGCTAGGGGGCCAGACACACCAAGATAAATTAGATAAGGTCCTCTGAATGTAAGTCATGAAACCATAAAACTCTTAGAAGAAAATATAGGCAAAAATATCTTGAATATAAACATGAGCAATGTTTTCTTGAACGCATCTCCTCGGGCAAGGGAAACAAAATAAAAAACAAACAGATGGGACTACATAAAACTAAAAAGCCTCTGTACAGCAAAGGACACCATCAGTAAAACAAAAGGTGTCCTATAGTATGCGAGAGTATATTTGTAAATGACATATCTGACAAGGGGTTAGCATCCAAAATATATAAAGAACTCACATGCCTAAACACTCAAAAAGCAAATAACCCTATTAAAAAATGGGCAGAGGGTAGGAACAGACAATTCTCCAAAGAGGAAACTCAGATGGCCAACAAGCACATGAAAAGATGCTCCACATCGCTAATCATCAGGGAAATGCAAATTAAAACCACAATGAGATACCACCTCACACCAATTAGGATGGCCAACATCCAAAAGACAAGGAAAAACAAATGCTGGTGAGGATGTGGAGAAAGGGGAACCCTCCTACACTGCTGGTAGGAATGTAAATTAGTTCAACTATCGTAGAAAGCAATATGGAGATTCCTCAAAAAACTAAAAATAGAAATACCATTTGACCCAGGAATTCCACTCTTAGGAATTTACCCAAAGAAATCAAGTTCTCAAATTCAAAAAGATATATGCACCCCTATGTTTACGGCGGCACTATTTACAATAGCCAAGATATGGAAGCAACCTGTGTCCATCAGCAGATGAATGGATAAAGAAGAGGTGGTACATATACATGATGGAATACTATTCAGCCATAAGAAGAAAACAAATCCTACCATTTGCAACAACATGGATGGAGCTAAAGGGTATTATGCTCAGTGAAATAAGCCAGGCAGAGAAACCCAAGTACCAAATGATTAACCTCATCTGTGGAGTATAATGATGAAGCAAAACTGAAGGAACAAAACAGCAGCAGACTCACAGACTCCAAGAAAGGACTAGCGGTTACCAAAGGAGAGGGGTGGGGGAGGGCGGGTGGGGAGGGAGGGAGAAGGGGATTGTGGGGTATTATGATTAGTACACATAGTGTGGGAGGTCATGGAGAAGACAGTGTAGCTCAGAGAAGACAAGTAGTGACTCAGTGGCATCTTACTACACTAATGGACAGTGACTGCAATGGGGTATGGGGGTGGGGACTTGATAATATGGGTGAATGTAGTAACCAGAATATTTTTCATGTGAAACCTTCATAAGAGTGTATATCAATGATACCTTAAATAAATAAATAAATAAAAATAAAAAATTAGATATGGTCCTTGTCCTTAAGGAGTTTGCACTGAAAGTGACTGGGGCAGCACATGGTTAGTTAATGAAAAAGTACTATACATGCTGTTTTGGTTTAGAGGTAGGAGCAAGTGGTGTGTTATCTACAAGTGTGTTTCTCAGTCTATTCCCATCAGCACCATCTAGTTAGTGCAGTTTCTCCTTTGTACGTTGCCTTGTGATCTTCTTTTACCTTTAGTTCATATAGTATCACTGCAAGGTTTTGTACTTTTGCATATCTTCCTCATCATGCTCACAGGGAGTAGAGAATGGGCTCACCAGTCCTATCTGCGATCATTTTTTTTCACCCCAGAAATGTGGCCGCTTCTTGTGAGTTTTGGCGATCCAGGAAGGGTTGTCAGTAAAGCAGATGGGTGCTTCAGAACGAGCACACTGTGTAGTGTGGAAAGTAAACTGAATGGGGGAGATAAGGCAGGTGGTGTGGTCAGGAGGCTGCTCAGCAGGTCCAGTAGAGGAGGAGATCTGAGTAGGCGCTGTGCATGGGGGAAGGGAGGAAGGTCCTGGAATGGGACCAAGGGATATTAAGGAAATAGAATTAAAGGGACTTACTAATTCATTCAACGATGTTTAATGAGCATTTACTAAGTGCCAGACACTGTCCCAGGTGCCAGGAATATAGCAGGAAACAAGATAGACACAGTCCCTGCCTTCATTGAGTCTAGAAGGGGAAGATGGACAATTGGAACTTTCTCAATAATAGATGATAAATGATATGACAGGAGAAGTACAGGGCATTATAGGAAAACAGAACTGGGGACAGACGGCAGGGTGAGGGAGGCATCGAGTCTCCTGCCTTGCTGCAGGAGTAGATGATGATGCCATCATGTGAGCCAGAGACCTCAGGAGGGCAGAACCACCCAGATGTCTCTCTGAGTACCCCAAGCCCAGGAGCAGGGGCGGTGGTAAGGAAGTGACTGCTGAATGAATAAATAAATGAATATGGGCATGTGGGTACACCCCATCCCCCAGCCTGACACAGAAAGAGGAAGATGGGGAGTAGTCCAGGAAGAAACTCAAAGTTTCAGGAAGCCCGGCAGTTACTCAGTGCCCACAAACTGCCAGTCTCTTCTCAGTTACCCAATGGTCCATACGAGACAGGTGTGACTCTCTCCTGATGTCTAGCAACCAGCGCTGGGCTACCATGACTCAGTATATTTGGGGCCTGGGTAGTGGGTAGACTCAGCAATCCTCTGTCTATTCGGAAGCCACCAGTGTGAGCCCCACAGGTTGTTGGAGGCCTTCCTGGAGCTGGAGGGAGGAAAGAACCAGCCCTGCAAAGTCCTCGGATACATGTCCTCTGAGTTAGAGGCCCTTCCTCAGCTCTTGCATCCCTTAAGTGACCCTCTGCCTTAACATCAAGCTCTGGGTCTGTCTGCCTCCATTCAAGGGCCGGCTCTGGGTGATCACTCTCTGGGTCCCCAGTGCCCAGCTCAGACAACCTTTCTCCTCAGCACATGACTCAAAATGTTTCTTGAGTTAGTTCAGAGAGAGCTGTGCCTTGATCCCCAGGGGCTACTCTCTCACACCCTCAGGGGAAGGCCATCCAAAAGCCACACAAACACCAGCCCCATTCTCAGCACATGGCAAGAATGCCCATGGTCACAACCCTGAGCAGGTGAGCCAAGGCATCTGACCAAGTGGGAGAAGGCACTGACCCACTGCCCTGTCACTGCCCCCTGTCTCCGCCAATAGAGAGCCTCTGAAGTGTAGAATCTTAGAATCTGAAAGATAGAAAGACCCTCTGCAGTCGTATGCTCCAACTGCACTTCTGAGGAGTCCCATCTGTTCTGTCCAAGCCCTGATCACATGCCCTTAGCAACAGGAACTCACCCCCACCTGAACCTGAGACCTGCCCCATGTGACTTCCATGAGGATCCCCTCTCTATCTTCAAGGCCACAGAGACCACACCTGTGCCCAGGACCCAGACAGTCCACCAGAGCCAGGCCTGCCGGGGTGGAAGGGGAGTCTCTGCAACTGTCACCTCCAGCACTCCATCATCCCTGAGAGATGAGGAAGTGAGCAGGAGGTACTTTCTCCACGGCTACACTTAAAGTGTTATCAGATGCAATAATCAAACATCAGTGGGGTCACCTCAAGGCCAAAGACAAGACACAGGCATTCACCAAGCAGAAAGCTGAAGTGTTGTAGGCTATTTTGAGGCAGTGGGCAGTAGTGGCTAAGAGCACCTCTGCTGCCTACTAGTTTAATCTCTCTGAGCCTCAGTTTCCTTATAGGTAAAGTAGGATAAAGACACTGACCTGGTGGGCTTTCTGCGTGGATTAAATGAATGTATGTAAAGGGTCAGCCCAGTGCAGCTGGGGAGGTGAATCTGCGCTCAGTGAATCTGTGCTGTGCTCTCCCATAGCCAATCTGGAGACCACGCGAGCCACACCCACCAGCCCTGGCTCTTCAGGATCCAGGCAGCCTGTGCTCCCTGCCCGTGCAGGGTCTGTCCAGGCTGAGGCTGACTGCAGCACCACTGGGAAAGGAAAGACCTGCTCCACCCTGGCAATTGTTTCCCACTGTTGGCTGTGCCCATTTTGTGGTCTCCCCACCCTTCGGGTTCTTTCTATCTGAGAATGAGCTAGGGTTCTCCTTCCTACTCTAGAGTCATTGTTTGTATGGCTCTTCAGGCAAAAGTCATGTGTTTACTAAAGTTTCCCAAGTGCCTGCTAGGAACAGGGCTCCGTATGCGGAGCTCTGAGAGACCAGAAGAACCGCCTAGAGTGGGGACGGGACGCTGAGGGTGCCACACAGCCAGCTCAGGGCAGGGCAGGAAGTGGACAGGCCAAAACTGTTTCCATGGCACCCCACATTTATCCCAGCTAAATTTATTCTCAAGTATTAAGCAAAGCTTGTGGGTTCTTTTCTGACTATAGAACTATTTCTTCATTACTGAATGTTATGAAAACTACAGGAAAACACAGCACACAAAATAAAAAATGTTGACCGGCCTGATACACACAGGTAACTGGTGGTAAGGTTTTGATGTGTTTTATACTAGATTTGTCTATGCATTTTAACCTAGTAATAATGTATATATAGTTGTAAAACTTGCTTTCTTCATTCGCTGTAATGACACAAGCATTGCCCTGGGTTTTTACAACCTAGCCAGTTAAATCCTACCCTGTTGGTTTCAGCTCATCTTTCCAACAAAAATCTTTCCCTTGTGTTGGGATTTAGCTGCCTCTTCCCAGCACAGAATGGTGCTATCTGCCGGCCTGGAGGAAAAGGGGAGGGAGGAGGAGAAGATGAAAAGGGGTGGAGGTGAAGGATAGAGGAAAAAAGGAAGAGCAAAACCAGTGCCTCAGAGGTTTGTTCTCACTGCCCTGTCTCAGGCTAAGTCCATTTCTCAGTATTGAAATACCCCAGGGCAGTCACTTGACCCCCAGAATCACCTGGGCTCACCTAATGTCCTTTTGATCTTTCCCCTGCTCATTCCATGCACCCAACCCTAAATGGAAGGAAGGTCACTCCCTGGTAAGAAAAAGCCTTCTTTCCCAGGGGTCAGCCCTCCAAGCCCTGGGCCACAAACGCCCTGCTCTAGGCACCCTGCCTACACGTGAGTCCTCTGTCCACTTGAAACATGGTCTGGGTTCCAGGCCTCTGTAGTCTAGTCACCTTCTCTGGACCCAGAGCATACTCTGGCGTGTCAGAGATGCCTCAGTCTGGCTTAGTGTGGAGCAGAGTAGGGCAATCACCTTCTCTGTTCTGGACATTATGCCTCTGTTAATGCAGCCTACATTTACATTTGATTATGTGGTAGCAAGTGCTTTGGCTCATGCAGAGCTTGTGGTCAGCTCAAACTCTGAGCTACTTTTTTCATCAATGTTGGGAAACCAGTTCTCCCACATCCTGTACTTTGACAATCACTTGAAGAAACCTACTATAAGACTGGATACTTTTCCCTCTTTATATATTTGCATTGTGAAATTTAGCTCTCCCTTTTAGCTTTATGGTGTGGATGAATTTGATACATGTGTACCATGTCTGTATCCAACCTACTGATAAGAGGATAACCTGAACTGGGCCCAAGACAGAAATCCCCTTCCCACAGGCCCTGGTCCATAAACAGAGCTGCAGCATAAATGTGGTCAGCTTCCTTAAATCCTATAAAGAAATATTACTTTCTTTTAAAATCCAATCATGCATAGGCATACACACAAAAAAATTGAAAACAGGTACTAAAACAAATACTTACATGTGAATGTTCATAACAACATTATTCACAATAGCTAAGAGGTGGAAACAACTCAAATGCCATCAATGGATAAATGGATAAATGAAATGTGGTATACGTATGTAACAGAATATTACTCAGCCATGACAAGGAGTGAGGTTCTGACACAGGCTACAGTGCAGATGAACTTTGAAAACATTATTCTTTTTGAAAGAAGCCCGACACAAAAGGTCACATATTATATGATTCCATTTATATGAAATATTTGGAATAGGTGCAGGGGCTGAGGGGAAAGAAGAATAGGGATGCTTAATGGGTATGAGGTTTTCTTTTGGGGTGATGAAAACATTTCAGAACTAGACAGAGGGGGTGGTCACACAGCACTGATTATAGAAATGCCACTGAATTGTGTACTTTAAATGGCTAATTTTATGTTAAGTGAATTTTGCCTCAATTAAAAAAAAATGTACCTGCAAAAGAAAAAAAAATCCAGTGCATTCATCAGACAGCCTTAGGCTGGTTACTAGGGACACTGAGATGAATGAGACCAGCTCTCTGCTAAAGTTGGGAGAGCCCAGAGATTTTGAAGCTGAGAGGGGGCTCCCCTCTGGGGTTCACCTTCCACATGGTGGGTTTTCTCACTAGTCACTATTGCTACCACCACGCAGACCTACCACCATGCTGACCCTCCGGTCTTAGTGATCTGGGTTGGTGTGACACAGAATGCATCCTCCCTGTAACTCTGCACTGGAGAAACCTGACAAACATTAGCCTTAGCCATGTGATCAAAGTTATATCCACAGTGATAAGTCATGCTGATAGTATATACCCCTTGATCTGATGTAAGGAGAAAGGCACTTTACCTGTGTGGTCTTCCTCCCAAGAACTCATAATCCCAGTGTGACCATGAGAAAAACCTCAGAAAACCCCAAATTGAGAGACAGTCTACAAAACACCTGATCAACACTCCTCAAAACTTCCAAGGTCATCAAACACAAGGAAGGTCAGAGCAACTGTCCCAGACCAGAAAGAGGGTAGGGGGGCATGATGACTAAATGCGATGTGGCATCTGGGGACAGAAAAAGGACAGTAGGTAAAAGCTAAGAAAATTGAAATAAAGTGTGGATTTTAGTTAATAATAATATATCGATATTTGTTCATTAGTTGTGACAAATACAGATGGTCCCTGATTTACAATGGTTTCACTTACGACTTTTTGACTTTACAATGGTGCGAAAGCAAAGTGTATTCAGTAGAAACTGTACTTGGAATTTTGAATTTTGATTTTTCCCTGGACTAGCATATACAGTATGATACTCTCTCCAGAGGCCGGGCGGGCAGTGAGCTGCAGCTCCCAATCAGCCTCGCAATCATGAGGGGAAACCACAGATGCACTTACAGCCATTCTGTCCCCTACAACCGTGGTTTTTCACTTTAGAACGGTACTTAATAAACTACATGAGATATTCAACACTTTAATATAAAATAGGCTCTGTGTTAGATGATTTTGCCCAACTGTAAGTTAATTAAGTGTTCGGGACACATTTAAGGTAGGCGAGGCTATGCTATCGTGTTTGGTAGGGTAGCTGTATGAAATGCATTTTCAATCCGGGATATTTTCAACTTACAGTGGGTATCAGCAGGTAACCCCGTCATTATAAGTTGAGGAAAATCTGTATAGGATGTTACAATAGAGGAAACTGGGTGAGGGTGTATAAGAATCCTTTGTACTATCTTTGCAACTTTTCTGTAGATACTATAAAGCTATTCTTTAAAAAAGTTTATTTTTAAATTTTACTTTAAAATATTATCTAAAAATCATCTTTTAAAATTCCATACAAGTACATCAAACTAAAAAGCCTCTGTACAACAAAGGACACCATCAACAGAACAAAAAAGCATCCTACAGTATGGGAATTCTCCCATATTTGTAAATGACTCATCTGATAAGGGGTTAACATAAAAATATATATAAAGAACACATATGCCTCAGCACCCAAAAAACAAATAACCTGATCAAAAAATGAGTGGAAGATTTGAGCAAACACTTCTCCAAGGAAGAAATACAAATGACCAACAGGCACATGAAAAGATGCTCCACATCACTGACTATCAGCGAAATGCAAATTTTTTTTGAGCAATAAAGAGTGAATTTTATTGTTACTATTTTTTTATTAAGGTATCATTGATATACACTCTTATGAAGGTTTCACATGAAAAATATTGTGTTTACTACATTCACCCATATTATCAAGTTCCCCCCATACCCCATTGCAGTCACTGTCTATAAGTGTAGTAGGATGACACTGAGTCACTACTTGTCTGCTCTGTGCTACACTGTCTTCCCTGTGACCCCCCCCCACACACACCATGTGCACCAATCATGATACCCCTCAATCCCCTTCTCCCTCCCTCCCCACCCGCCCTCCCCCACCTCTCCCCTTTGGCAACCACTAGTCCCTTCTTGGAGTCTGTGAGTCTGCTGCTGTTTTGTTCCTTCAGTTTTGCTTCGTTGTTATACTCCATAAATGAGGGAAATCATTTGGTACTTGTCTTACTGCGCCTGGCTTATTCAGCGAAATGCAAATTGAAACCACAATGAGATACCATTTCACTCCAGTTAGAATGGCCACTATCTACAGGTACAAAAGAGCAAATGCTGGTGAGGAGAAATAGGAACCCTCCTGCATTGTTGGTGGGACTGAAAATTGGTGCAGCCACTGTGGAAAGAAGTATGGAGATTCCTTAAAAATAAAAAAATAGAAATACCATTTGACCCAGTAATTCCACTCCTAGGAATTTACCCAAAGAAAACAAAATTTAAAAAGATATATGCACCCCTATATTTATTGCTGCACTGTTTGAAATGGCCAGGATGTGGAAGCAACCTAAGTGTCCATCAGTAGATGAATGGATAAAGAAGAGGTGGTACATATACGCAATGGAATATTATTCAGCCATAAAAAGAAAAGAAATCCTGCCATTTGCAACAACATGGATGGATCTAGAGGGTAGGTATTATGCTCAGTGAAATAATAATCCTGGCAGAGAAAGACAAATACCATAAGATTTCACTTACATGTGGAATATAAAAACAAAGCAAAACAGAAGGAATGAAACAGCATTAGACGCACAGACACTGAGACTAGTAGTTGGTTACCAAGGGGGAGAGGAATGGATGAGGATGGGGAGAGGGGGAGGAGGATTGTTAAACCACTGTGATGTACATTTGATTTTTAAAAAAATCCATACAAGGGCTGTAACAATGGTGTTCACAGAGATGACAATGAGGAAATGAAGACAGTGAAGTGTGACCTACTAAATGGCCTTATGTATCAGGTGGGTCTGGCTTAGTGCAGAGATATTAATTGGATGTTCATTCTCTGGATGTTAATTGACCCAGGGGAGAAAATTGACCCCAGGGAGAAAAATAAGGCCGTGTCTAATGAGACCCTGCTTTCCAAGTTCCTAACCTGCCTTTTCTTAACTTGGGAGCACCCTTGTAGACACCAATACCTTTAAAAATCCAGACTAAGATAATCAGAATCTCCTTTCCATAGCCTGGGACCCCACAGCAGGTCTGCTTTCCAGGCCCTTTCCATCTTTCCCAGGGGACTTACACCAGGAAGAACTTTACGTGAGACACCTCACTCGCTGCCCACAGGGTGTAGTCCTGAGACCTGATGGTTATGGTCTAAGTCAATAGTAAAATGATAACTTAGTCCAACATAATATACACAGATGCTCCTGCCTACTAACCAGGTTTTGCTTCCTTCTCTACTGAGCAAACATTCCTGAGGATATCATGGATGCTTTTGACCAAGGCCTTTCTCAAATACAAATGCAGGGCAGGGCAGTGTAGAGGATAAGAAGAATGGTTTGGAATAGACAACCCTAGATTCAAGTCCTAATCCTGTCACTTATTAACCTATTTAAACCCTATGACCCATGGTTTCTAGGACTATAAAATAGGGATGATAAAAAATAATGCCTATTTTATAGGATTGTTGGAGGATGAGATGAGACAATTCATATAACGTGCTTAGCACAGTGCCTGGTACAAAGGCCTCAGGCTCCTGCCAAGGTTCTTAGAGCTGATGAGAAGCCCACAGGCTCTAGGGAAGTGGCACTGGCCACTGAGGCCACAAGTCCATTAGTGATACAGAAGCCAGAATAGAGAGGACTAGTTGGATCCTGTAGCCAGTGGGAGAAAAGAAACAGGTATCAAAGGCTTTATCCACAGACAAACTTAACTCTGAGGGTTACCAGTAAGGAGACTGTTGCAGAGGCTCTCAAGGTCCTGGGCTTGTCTGTACCCAACAGGACAACTGATCTTGAACAACATGGGAGTTAGGGGTATCGACCCCATGTGCAGTTAAAAATCACATATAACTTTTGACTCCCCAAAACTTAACTACTAATAGCCTACTGTTGACTGGAAGCCTTACCGATAACAAACAGTTGATTAACATATTTTGTATGTTACATGTATTATATACTGTGCCCTTACAATAAAGTAAGCTAGAGAAAAGCTTTTTTCAAATTGTTGCAAATCTCCAAAAAATGTTACAATATATTTTTTGAAAAAAATCTGCCTGTAAAGTGCATCTATGCAATTCAGACCTGTGCTGTTCACGAGTTGACTGTACTTTATATTCTCCAGGGTCGTCATTAGATGAATCATCATTAAAACTGCCCCACATTCACCCCAGTGAGGACTTGCCCTGCACCAGACGCACACCTGGAGAGGCCAGGGAAGTCCGGGAGATGCAAGATGTTCACCCATGTGACCTGAGCTCCTGACGCGCCCCTGGTATTCTAGGCATTAGCCTTTCGGCTGAAGGATATTAGGAGGCCCAGGTGGTACACTCAGGGGCAACCAGGGTAGCGGGTCCGTCAGCAGCCTCAGAGCATACCAGCCCCAATTGTACCAGCGCCTAGCACTGTGCCCGGAAACAGAAGAGGCTTATTGAGGACAAGAGGAGAGAATGAGAGGTCCTCGTCCTCAAGTCCCTCGTGGTCTAGCAGGGGAGGCATGGTGCACAGCAAACCACTAAGAATCTTGCCCAGCAGAGGCCTGGACTCTGGCTAGTGAGTACCTTCAGGGAATGAAGCACCTGCAAGGTGACTCATGGGAGGAAAGTGGGAGCCCGGGCCCCAGAGGAGGAATGCTGCCTGTGTGCGTGTATAGGGCAGGGCAGGGCTGCAGGCTGGGGCTGGGCGGGACGCCCGGGGAGAGCGCCAGTGACCCCCAGAAGCAGCCAGCCTCAGCCCTGCCTTCCTGCTTCCTTCTCTCCTTCCACCGTTTACTGCTGCTTCTGGGCAAAGGCCAATGCAGAGTTCACACACGACCTACAGCTTTGGCAGACATAAGTAGCAAAGATCAAAATGAGATAAAGCTGGAGAGAGTTTCTGAGTGCCAAAAATAAACAACAATAAGGGCAGCCCAGTGGAATAGGAGCTTGAGCCTCAGCGTTGGACAAAGCTGGGTTAAAATCTCAGTTTAGCCTAAACTAGCACATAAACCCCCTGAGCCTTAGTTTCTTCTTCTTGAATCTGGGAGCTGGAGCTGGCACCTGTAGGGGTCTGGCCCATTCAGTCAGGGCTCGGTGATGGGTAGGTAGACATCGCCTTCCCACACTGCGGCTGTGACGGGGCCTGGGCAAACACATGTGAAAAGCCACAGAGGCCTCCATGAAAAGCAGGAAGCCACTCACTCGCCTTTCCTAATATTGCTGAGTGACTGTGATCACATACCAAAGCCACACCAGCAACATCCATTACCTGCGGGGAAGGAATAGTGTGGTGTGACTGGTCCTTCCAGCCAGCCGCCGCATCCCTCCCTCAGCTCTCTCTCAATCCATCTCCGGTGCTAGGTTCTCAAGCCCAGCCCTCAGGGGCAGGAGAGAAGAGGAAGACTCAGCCCCTGCCCTCTGGAAATGTAGAATCTTGCAGGACTGGCCACTCCCTGAGAAATGGCATGCCCTGATGCCAGCTTCCCCGGGCCACAGGTCCATGGCCAGGCCGTTGCTGCTCCGTGCAGGCTCTTTGCATGGTCCCCTCTCAGTCTCTCTGAATCGGTCCTCCTCCACACCAGCCACACCCCTCTCTCCTTCACTGCACACACCAGGCCTTTGGCTGTGCTCTTCCCTCCATCTGGAAGGGCCTTCTTCCAGCTCCAATGGAGAAGGTCTCCCAGGAGGCCCTCCTCCTCTATGCTACCTCAGAACTTTCATTTCTTCCACTACTATTGATTGAAGCCACCTCTGTAGTGGGGCCTGAATAAAACAACCCAGCCTCCGCCTGCATGAAGCCTCCAGGCACAAGGACTCATGGCAATTATCTCCCCGTTCTGTGATGGCATGTCTGTCCCCACTAGACTGTGAGGTCCGTGGAGGCAGGTGCTGTGTCTGTCCTGATCACTGTTGTGTGCCCAGCCCCTGCTCCAGAGTCTGCTGCCCAGGGGTGCCCAGTGGATTGAATGGCTCTCGGTGACAATGAGTTTAGCATCACTCTGGGAACTCAGAGAAGGCAGTCCTGGTGCTAAAAAATAGCCAAGAGAGGGTTCCTGCAGTGGGTAGAATTTGTATAGGAGGGAAAAGGGCAGGAAGAGAGCAAGAGTATGGAGGTGGGATGTGTCTAGGCTATGCAGGAGACCCAGCAGAGACCTGGGAGGAGGGGTGGTGAGGTTCACTAGAGTGGGGCAGGAGGCTCTTTCTGCCTTTTGGGGCCGTGGACCCTCTCTGCCTTTCTCTACAGCTCATGGTTTCCCCCAACTCCTGGTTCTCCCTCCCTCATCCTCCTACCTCCCAGCACGGCATGGAGAAGTCCATGGATAAGGAACTTACAGAGCAGCAAGGTGGATGGCCGGGACTCTGGTCATCTGAGAGACTAGGAACTTCCTCTGCTGAGGCCCCAGCTCCAGTCATATTTCCCACCAGGAGTTGCCAGATAAAATTCAAGACACCCACTTAAATTTGAATTTCAGACAAACAGTGAATAATTCTTTAGCATAAGTAATTCTAGGGACATGCTCACACTAAAAAATTATTTGTTATTTTTCTGAAATTCAAATTTTTATTTCCTAAACCTGGCAACTCTTTCCCCACCTCCTATTTCAGAATCTGCCACTCACTCCTGCCTTGAGCCTCCAGGAACCATCAGAGAGATCTTGGGCCTCCCTGCAATATACTCAACAAAACAGGTATTTAGAGCTGGAAGGAACATTGAAGATTTTTTAGCCCCAGTGCTCCGTCCACACGTGGACTAGGAGACTGAGGCCCAGAGGGGACAGGCACTGGCAAGCCCCCGCGCCCCTCACAACTCCTGGCCTGCCGCTTGGACCTCCTGGAAAGCAGAAGGACCCTGGGCAGGGTGGGGTGCTTAGGAAAGGCCAGGGCCCTTCTAAGTGAGGCAAGGCAGGGAATCCTCAGCTTCCTGCTCTGACACCATCCCCATCAGGCAGTTTCCCAGATCCTGATGTCCCCAGGTGAGTCACCTCACCTGCCAGGCTAGATCTAGGATCTAGAGCAGCTTCAAGGCCCAGCTGTTTCAGCTCCTGTTGGGCTCCCTGCCGGGAGGCAAATGGGTGGGGCTGGGGGAGGTCTCATGGGCAGGAGCAGGTAGGTGGGGCTGGACCCCATGGGCGGGGCTGGTCTTCCAGAAGGCTCTTTGCCTGGCCATCTGCCTCAGGCCCTTCTTATAGTTGGTGAGGAGGGGCCCTCAGAGATGACTCAGCTCAGCTCCCAATGGGCAAACTGAGGTGGGCGGGGAGTGGAGGCAGGGTCTTGACCAAAATTACCCAGCCAGTGGGGCCCACAGGTGGGTCTTCCTGTCGAATGAGCATTCCATGCTCCCTGGTGAAATTGTCCACTGCACCCTGTTCTGTTTCTTCATCTCATGTTCCCCTCTCTGACACTCTATCACGGTTTGTTTATTGTCAGCCTCCAGTTCAATCATAAATCCTGTTCACTGTCCCAGGATTCTAGAACAGTGCCTGTCATGCAGTCGGTGATGAATAAGCATTTGTTGAGAGGACCTGCCGCTAATACCTCCACCTTGTGTGGAACAAGTCACATGACGCCACAGCGCCCCCCCCCCCGCCCCCCCCTCACACATGAGTTGCTCTCTCTGCCAGGAGTGACGCTCTGTGCTGGGCCTTGAGCTCCTCAGGCCCGCGTCTGCGGCTCCCTCCTCTGAACGCAGCCCCTCCTGGGTGCTGGCACCCAGGGAGTGACGGCACAGGCTGGGACGGACTGGCAGTGTGCCTAGGGGTGCTGCTGGGTGAGGGTCTGGGCTCTCACCTGTCTGCCCCAGCACTCCCCTCTGGCCCAGACAAGCCCACGACACCTGGGCATGGCCAGAGAGCTCAGTCCGAGTCACACTGAACTGAGCACTCCTAGCCGGTGTGGCCCAGGGGACAACAGTGAGCCAGGAGCTGATGACCATCTGCCTGGCCATGTCACCTGGTCCATTCTCCACCCCTTCCTAGGCCTCTTTCTGCCCGTCGGCACAATGGTTGCTTTGGGGCTGAGGGGTCTCTAAGGCCTGCCAGCTCAGCCTGTCTTGACTTTTTCCTACTCCCTCTCTACCGCAGGCCTCTCCACCAGCCCCTCCTGCCCTACCCTGGCAGTGTCCCTTACCTTTAGGCTCTAGACCCTCCCCTCCATCCTAATCAGACCCTTTGCTGACCCTATCCCTAGTCTTCCCTGACACTGAAGCCCAGGTGCCGTCTAACGTGGAGATAATGGGTGTTGGGGCCTAAAGGACTGTCCTGGGGGCACTTGGGACACTTCAAAGTCATCCAGAGACATCTCCATCTCTAGCCATACCATCTTCCTGGTATGTCCAAAGCTGAACTCTGCCTCTTTGCCCAGGCTAGCTCCTCTCTCAACCTCCACACGGGCAACCCAGCCAGTTAGCCACCTGGCCCAGGAACCTGAGAACCACAGAGCCTCCTCTCCTTCCATCCCTGCCCACATCCCACCCTTCACCCAGTCTTGGCTGTCCCTCTGTGGTATCCTGGGGGTTGGCCACTCCTCACCTTCCTCAGCCTCACCCATGTTCATACTTCATCTTCTCTCACCTGAACCTTGAAAGCAGAGGACTCCTTGACACCACTCTCCCTGGCTTCAGTCCACATTCCACCCAGCAGCCAGAGAGGGACCTTACCGGCATCAAACCCGACCTCATCCCTCTCCGGCTTAAATCCCTTCCATGGCTACCCATGGCCCTCAGGCTCAAGTCAGCTCCTTGGCCTGGCATCTGAGGCTCTTCATGATCTGGACCCTGCCACTGGCTCCTCTCAAACTGCTGCTGAGCATTCTCCAGCTACCAACCCTGGCTCAAGGCATTCCCTCCACCTAGAATGACCCCCTCCTTCCTAATCCTTAGATTCCTCCCCTTCAGTCACCGTGTTGAGTCCACGGTGGGAATCAACCTGTTACCCAGGGAGGATGGATAAACGAGGCTTTTCTCAGGGTGCATGTGTGTGTTTAGAGTCAGCCAACATTTATCTATTTATTCACATACACCACAGCCTTGTTTCAAAAAGGATTTGAGGTGGGCCATTAAATATTTATTGACTGCCAGCATGTGCACACACGCTCATCCACATTCCCCTTCTCAGATACAAGACCACAAGACCAGGGAACCACGAAAGCCAGGGCAGGGCTCCAGGAGGAGAGAACTATGAAGCATTGAGAAGAAGGGTGGGGGAGCTAGGGAGGGTGTGGGGTATATCTGGAGGGAGAGAAGAGTGCGAAAGGCATGACAGAGGCAGGAACAGAAGGAACAAAAAGAGCAAAGGCTATAGGTGGGGGAAGGGAGAGGAACCACAGCTTCCCTCTGTGACCCCTGCTTGCATTTCCCTTCCCCCTGGCCCCAGGCAGCTTCAAGACCTGTTCCCCTTTCCTCCTGCAACATTGCCTCCAGGTGGGGGGCAGTGGAGGGGGATGGAGGCAGTGAGGGTAAAGACTGTGAGAACCCCTCAGGCTCCAGTTTCTCTGCAGGAAGAGCCTGGGTCCCACCCAGCCAGCAGCCCTGTGGGTACAGCAGACTCCAGGCTTGCCAGCTCTCTGCGCATCCTCCTACATCTCCTCTGTCCCCCAGCTAGTCTGGGCCATGTACCACCACAGCCACTTTAGAAGGAAGCCGAGGACCAGACTGTTGGTAACAGAGCAGGAATGCCATTGCTATGTTCTCAGAGGCTAAAATCCTTCCTCTGAACCATGCAGGGTGTCATCCTGAATCTCTACAGCTGGGCACAGCAATGGGCCTCAAGAAATATGTGTTGGGTTGAAATCAGGGAGGGACCCTGAGAAGGATCCCCTCTCTACACCTTCTAGGTAGGGAGGTACCAGTGCCTGGGCTTGACCGCCATGGGCTACTTTAGTTGCTGGGTTCCTCTGCCTTTCTCCCCAGCCCCCGGGTAGGGCACAGGGCACAGAGCCTGGCTGGGCCCCAGGAGGCCTGGACTCCAGCTCCAGCTTTTTGATCACTTGCTGTGTGACTCAGGCCAAGACCCCTCTTCCTTTCCCTTCTGTAGGCAAGGTGTTCCGCTAGAGGTCTTCAAGGTCCTGAGCACTCCGATCTCTGCGACTTCTGGGTTTCCGCGGGATTCAGTCTGTCTGCAGAGGGGGTGCCAGGCTGAGAGTCAGACCAGTTCCCATCTGTCCCACTGGTCAGCACTGAGCGGGGCTCTCCAGACAGTGGGGATGGTGGCTGGCAGGTAAGGATTCTAATTTGGGGCTGGCCTGGCCCACTCCCTAACTGACCCCAACTGGCCCCAATGCTGAGCGACTGGGAACTGGCCCAGGTTGAGCTGAGACAGCTGTCAGAGCTGCCCTAAAATTAGCACCAACAGGAATAGGGAGGGAGCAGTGGCCCAGGTTCCAGGCTCCAAGAGCCCTAAGGGACTGAACCCTTATCGCACTCAGTGCAGGAGAGCTCAGCCAGCGCTCTGGCAGTGACCCTACCGTGATGCCGGGTGGGGAGAGTCACCAACAATATGGACACATTTCAGGAGGTGGAGTAAAGGGCAGGTGCCCTCTGCCAGTTACCTGGGCCCTGATGTGGCGCCCATCCTCACGCTCATGAGAGTCCCTGGGAGGGACCGGGGAATGACCGTGCTATTTATATTCTTCTAGAACAAGGTTGAGGGGGCCAGCCTGTCCTCCCAAGGCTGACTTGGATAACCTCACACCTTAGCACCAGCTCCTGAGCACAGAGGAGGACCCAGGATGTATATGGGCCTGCTGTGGGAGCAGGTGGGAGACAGGAGTGACAAGCCCAAAGCTAGCCCCCTCCCGCTCAGGGATAGCAGCTCCGTCCACTTCCCACCTCTCCACCAGGGTGCTCTGAGGATCTTATTAAATGCATATTATGATTCAGAAGGTCTGGGATGGGGTGTGAGATTCGTCACGATGCTAATACAGTGCTAGATTGGTCCTCAGACCACACTTTGCTCATGAATCTTGCTGTCCAGCCGGTCTGGGAAGACCCCAAGGTCAGGCTCCCTGTCTTGTGCTCTACGGGTGTTCCCCACCACGCCCCTCAGTGGCCTGGCACAGACACACAGACACACAGACACACGATATAGCAGATGGCTGCCTCACTGGGTGCTCTTGCATGGGCTTGCAGGCGTGCGTGCCAATCCTGCTGACCTGTGCATACTGCATGCAGCTTGTTGCATGTGTGAAGTATGTACAAAGATGTATGTGTACAATAATAAGGAAAATAGCTAAAAGTTTAAAAATAACTAACCTGTATTGAGCCCAGGCAAGGTACTAACAATGTTACATATCTTATTTACTTAGGATATTACATATCTTATTAATTCTCATAATAACTTCTATGAGTTGAGAAAATTGAGGATCACAGAGATTAAGTGATTCGCTCAAGGTCACATGGTTGATGAGCGGCAGTCCGGGCTGGACTATAAGTCTGCACAGCCGTCTATCAGGGCCACCTCCTTGGTGCCTGAGTTTGGGCAGAGGTGTGCAGTTGGGCAGGCATGGGTGAATTCAAAGCAAAGCAACAGCAAGATTTGAGTTAGTGAGATGAGAGTTGTGTGCAATGATTCAGGGCATGTGCAGAAGGCAAGTGGAGAATGCCGGGAGACAGAGGCATGCGGGAGACCAGCCTCGGCTTGAGTCTTCACACTGCTGGCCTGAGCTTTGCTTTCCTCCTCTGTGAGATGAGGGTGTAATAGTTGCCTCATGAGGCTGGTGCTGTGGGAAAGGAATGTGATAACATGCATAAAGGGGCTCACCCAGGGCCAGCCTGACACACAGTAGGTGTTCAGGATGTGTGAGCTGGCTCCTCCCCTGATGACTGAACTGTACGGCCATCTGCCGAGTGGCTTCTGGCCTGTGGTCGTAGCCAGCTCACTGGGTTAAGAGGAGGCATCCTGTAGAGGGCCAGGGACAAGGCCCGCAGGGTGGTGTCGGGTCACAACTAAAAGAGTACCCCAGGGAGAGACAGCCATCCAGGCAGAGCTCAGATCCCGGCCCACTGCTCCTTGCATTGGCTGAAACAGGAGAGGATGGAAGGGTGGAGCCCCCCGCCAACAGAAGCCCTCTCAGGAAAGCTGACACCCTGTCCTTTGACTCAGCCCTCAGCTACGCCAGCCGCATCAGCCCTCATGGTCCTCTGCAGACTGTGCCCGCTCAGGGCCAAATCTCCTCCGGGTTGGGCAGGACATCAATTAGGCCTGGTCTTTGGAAGTCCCTGGTGACTCGTTCTCTCTCCCTCCACCCACAGCACCAACCTTCCTCTGCAGCTGCAGCTGGGGTGTCCTTGATCCGCCCACACTCGGGGGCTCCCAGCATGAGCAGCTGTGACGCATCAGTGGGCAGCCCAGCCCTCTTCCCCACAGGCAAGCGTGCTGCCCGAGTTACTCCTTAGGATAATGAACTGCGTCCTGTAGGCCTCTGTAAGCCGCAGGAAGTTGCCTTGGTGGGCATTAGTCTCTCCTGGGACCCAGCATGGAGGGTCACTCCTGTGGATCCTGTGGACCACCCAGAAGCAGGTGCTGGAGGATAGAGCCCAGGACACACTACTGCTGGGAGCTAAAGGTGGGAGATTGGGTTATAGCACTGCCTTTGCCTCTTCATTTTCCATGTGCGAACCCTAAGGCCAAGAGAGGGTCATCACCAGGTCAGGATCAATAGGAGGAGGGACACAAAGCCCATGCCAGGTACCCACCGACAACGCTAATGGGAGAGCTTCCAGAGGAGGCTGTGAGAGACGCTGGCTCTGGCTCCCCCATGTGGCAGGAGAGAAGGAAGACATGGCTGAGCAGAAGTTTGGGAAACGGATTTGATGCAGTGATTCCAGTGTGTGGAGGTGTCCTGGGCAATAGGTTGAGGGCTCTCTCCAGTTACACAGCTCCTGCCATTACTAGTCTCTCCAGTCCAATATCTACCACCCCCACCAGACTGGGAAGCTCCTAAGAGTGGGGTGGGATCTGATCCATCGTATCCCTTGGGCATGTTGGAGGGCATTGTGAGGGTTTGAGGAAGTGGCTTGAATGGAGTTGAATTTAGTATAAATAGAAGGAAACAGTGTGGAATGTGAACAAAGGTTTATGCACAAGAATGTTCATCAGACTCATGTCTGTAAAAGCAAAAGTTGTGTTGATAATTGTTGAAGTGGTTCATGGGTACAGGGGTTCATTATACTATTCAATTCATTTTTCTGTGCATTTGAAATGTTTTGAAACAAAGGAAGTAACAGAAGCATAAAGGTCCAACAATAGAAATCTAAATAAATTATGATGCAGCTGTGCAAAGGAATAATGTCTAGAGACATAAAAATGTTGCCATGGAGTTCTGTTTTTAATTATAAAAGCTCTATTGATATATAATTCACATAACATATAATTTATCCACTTAAAGTGTACAATTCAGTAATTTTTAGTATATTCACAAAGTTTTGCAACCATCACCATAATCAGTTTTAGAGTATTTTCATCACCCCCCAACAAAACCCCATATCCATTAGCAGTCACTCATTTGTTCCCAAGCCTCTCCCTCCCCCAAAACCCAGCCCACAAATCTACTTTCTGTCTCTCTGTATTTGCCTATTCTGGACATTTAATGAAAATGGAATCATACATGGTCTTCTGTGTCTGACTTTTCACATAGCATAGTATTTTCTTTTTTTTTCCAAGTTTTGATTTTATTTTTTATTTTTTATATATAATTTATTTTGGTATCATTAATCTACAATTACATGTGCAATATTATGGTTATTAAACTACCCCTTCATCAGGTCTCCCCCACCCACCCCATTACAGTCACTGTCCATCAGCATAGTGAGATGCTATAGAATCACTACTTGTCTTCCCTGAGTTGTACAGCCCTCCCCATGCCCCCCCAACATTACATCTGCTAATCGTAATGCCCCCTTTTCCCTCTTATCCCTCCCTTCCCACCCAACTTCCCCAGTCCCTTTCCCTTTGGTAACTATTAGTCCGTTCTTGGGTTCTGTGAGTCTGCTGCTGTTTTGTTCCTTCAGGTTTTTTTCTTTGTTCTTATACTCCACATATGAGTGAAATCATTTGATACTTGTCTTTTTCGGCTTGGCTTATTTCACTGAGCATAATACCCTCTAGCTCCATCCATGTTGTTGCAAATGGTAGGATTTGTTTTCTTCTTATGGCTGAATAATATTCCATTGTGTATATGTACCACTTCTTCTTTATCCATTCATCTACTAATGGACACTTAGGTTGCTTCCATTTCTTGGCTATTGTAAATAGTGCTGTGATAAACATAGGGGTGCATATGTCTTTTTCAAACTGTCCTGCTGTAGTCTTAGGGTAAATTCCTAGGAGTGGACTTCCTGGGTCAAATGGTATTTCTATTTTGAGTTTTTTCAGGAACCTCCATACTGCTTTCCACAATGATTGAACTAATTTGCAGTCCCACCAGCAGTGTAACAGGGTTCCCTTTTCTCCACATCCTCACCAACATTTGTTGTTGTTTGTGTTTTGGATGTTGGCCATCCTCACTGGTGTGAGGTGATATCTCATTGTGGTTTTAATCTGCATTTCTCTGATGATTAGCGATGTGGAGCATCTTTTCATGTGCCTGTTGGCCATCTGAATTTCTTCTTTAGAGAAGTGTCTGTTCATGTCCTCTGCCCATTTCTTAATTGGATTATTTGCTTTTTGTTTGTTAAGGTACGTGAGTTCTTTATGTATTTTGGATGTCAACCCTTTATCAGATACGTCATTTATGAATATATTCTTCCATACTGCATAGTATTTTCAAGGTTCATCTGTGTTGCAGCAATACTTTGTTCTTTTTTATGGCTGAATAACATTCTATCACAGTAGCTATATCACATTTTATTTATTCATTCATTAGTTGATGGACATTGGGTTATTTCCCTTGGTTTTCTTTGGCTATTATGAATATTGTTGCCAGTAACATTCATATACAAGTTTTTGTACATACATGTTTTCATTTCTCTTGAGTACATACCTAGGAGTGAAATTGCTGAATCATGATATCTATCCTTTACTATTTGAGGGACTGGCATATTGTTTTCCAAAGGGACTATACTAGTTTACATTCCCATCAACAGTGTATGAGAGTTCAAATTTCTCACATCCTTGCCACATTTGTTATTATGTGTCTTGTCTACTATTCTAGCCATCCTAGTGGGTGTGACAGAGATAATTTTTAATGACATGGAAAATGTCCTTGGTGTGATGTTCAGTTTTTTAAAAGCAGGCTTTACAACTGCTTGTACAGTGTGATCCCAGCTCTGTAAAATATGGATGTCTACAGAAATTAGACTAAAAAAGAATCTACGTCAAAGTTAGTATGATTATCTGTGGACAATTATGGGTGATTTTTACTCTGTCCTAAATTTTTGACAATGTGAACATGTATTGATAGAGAAAAAAATTATAAAAGAAGGTAAAAGAGAATCAACAAATGTTAGAAGGATAATGAAATGAAATCAAAATAAAATATTTTTAAATTTTAAAACAAAATATATTGAGCAAAGCTGATTAAGTGTGCAGGACCTTGGGTATTTGGGGGCAGGGGGCCCATCTAAATGGGGATGGGAGAGGAAAGAGAGTCTGATTCCAGGGTGTGAGTGTCCAGAAAAGGAACATCATTCTCAGTGGGAATCAGAGAAGGCTTTGTGGAGAAGGCAATCTTACAGTTGGCTGGACTTTGAAGCAAGAGGTGAATTTAGACTCAAGGAGATGGGAGAGAGGATAGGGTGCAGATCCCAGATACATCAGACACAGGCCTGACCTCTGTGTGCACAGACCACTAGGTGTGGATAAGGGCTCTGATGTCTCTATAGACAGAGACACTGGCCCGAGTAAGCCTGGCTGTGCCCTAACTCCGGGGACCGACCTGGCACACTGAGCTGAGAATGAGTTTCCTAATCTGTGAAATGGCTATAGTAACCTCCCTTAAGGGTTGTCATGAGCAGTGAGATAGGAGTGTGAATCAGCCTTCAGCGCAGGCCTGGCTCACAGCAGGTGAGTAATTTGCTCAAGGAGAGGGGGAGAGGCAAGGCTGACTCTAAGGATGGGATAATGTGAAAGGAGGGACCTGATGTTCCAGGCAAAAGCAGCTGGGATCCTGAGTCTCCAGCAAGAGGCAAAAGGTTACAGGAGAGGCTGGGCTGGGATGGGGTACTGGAGGGAGGGGTGTCAAGCCGTTCCACAGTAGAGGAGTTACCACAGAAAAGACTCAGATAACCTCTGGAGGGAGGCCAAGGAACCACATTATCGACTTTTACCAGCTATGCCCAAGGAGGGCAGAACTGGCTCGAGGTCACATAGGCAGATCCAGGCCTCCCAGCTGAGGACTCTTCTGCGGGGCAGGGCCCAGGACTAGGGGCTACAGTGGGAAAAGGAATTTGCATCTGAGCCCTGTGTGTCCACGCCACCCACCTCTTAGGCAAGTGGCTGGGATCATGGAGTTGGAATAAAGGGAGGAGGCAGTTTTATTTTGTTCTTTACACCTCTGTTTTTTATAAGCCCTCCACAAAGGTAAAAAAGTGCTGCTTTTGTCACTGTAGTAAATGGCACATGCTGCTGTTGCTATTTTTAAAGAACATTTTCAAGATAGCTTGCTTAGACTCTGCAAAAAATTCTGCAACTTACTGCCAACTGTTTCTGATGGGATAAAAGTATCCAGGGAAATACAGGAAATGTGGCAAAATGTTAATAATTGGTGCACTGTCGGTGAAGGGTAGGTGGTGTTCATGGGACTACTCTTTCAACTTCTTTATAGATTTGAAATTTTAAAAAAAGTTATTGGGAAAAAAGGCAAGATATAAAACCATACATGCCATGTGAACCAAAAATTGGAAGGAAGGAACGCGAAACAAAGAAACAAAATCTTCATGGCCTTGAGTTAGACAAAATGTTCATAGGTACAATACCAGAAATATGATACATAAATGAAAAATCTTGATAAATGGGACTTCATCAAAATTAAGAACTTCTGCTCTTTGAGAGACACTGTTAGGAGAATGAAAAGACAAGCCATAAACTGGGAGAAACTATTGCAAATTCTGATTCCAAGAAAGGGGTTGTATCCAGAACCACTATGAAAGACAAAAATTTTTTTATATGAAATGCAATAATAAGAAAACAAACCACACAATAAAAAGTTGGCAAAAGATTTGAACAGATACTTCACCAAGAAGATATATGGATGGTAAATAGGTATATGGAAAGATGCCTAAGAGGCAAAGCTAGTAGAGGTACAGAGAAAAACAGATGAATCCACTATCATAGTTGGAAATTTCAACATCCCCTATCAAAAGTAGACAGATCTACTTACTATGCTGATGGACACTGACTGCAGTGGTGTGTGTGTGTGGGAGGTCTCGATAATGGGTGAATGTAGTAACCACAGTGTTGCTCATGTGAAACCTTCATAAGATTGTATATCAGTGATTCCTTAGAAAAAAAAAAGCAGACAGAAAATTAGTAAGGGCATCACTGAACTTAACACTAGTGATCAACCAGATATAACTGACATCTACAGACTACTTCATCCAACAACAGCAGATTACACATTCTTTTCAAATTCATGTGGAACATTCACCAAGATAGACTATACTGTGGGCCACAAAACACACCTTAACAAACCTAAAAGCATAGAAATCATACAATGTTTGCTTTTAGACCATAATGGAATTAAACTATAAATCCATAGTAGAAAGATAATTAGAAAATCTCAAAAATATATGGACATTAAACAGAACACTTCTAAATATCATATGGATCGAAGAAGAAATCTCAAGAGAAATTTAAAAATATTTTGAACTAAGTATAATTGAAAACATTAAAAATTGTGGAAAGCTGTGCTTAGAGGGAAATTTATAGCATTGGATGCATATATAAGAAAAGAAGAGAGACTTAAAATCAATAATCTAAGTTTCACTTTAGGAAATGAGGAAAAGAAGAGTAAATGAAATCCAAAGGAAGCAGAAGAAAAGAAACAATAAGAATTAGAGAAAAAAATCAGTGAAATGGAAAACAAAAAATCAGTAGAGAAAAATCAATTAAACCAAAACCCAGTACTTTGGAAAGAGCAGTGAAACTGATATACCTCTAGCTAGGCTAACCATGAAAAAAAGAGAGGACATAAACTATTAATATCAGAAATGAAAGGAGATGGTCATCACTGCAGATCCTAAAGACATCAAAAGGATAATGAAAGACTAATATGAGCAACTATGTCCACAAAAATGTGATAACTTAGATGAAATGGATCAATTCCTTGAAAGACACAATCTGCAAAAATTCACACAAGAAGACATAGATAATCCGAATATCTATTAAAAAAACTGAATCAATAATTAATAACCTTTCAAAACAGAAAGCATCAACACGGATGGATTCATTGGTGAATTCTACTAAACATTTAAGGAAGAAATTATACCAATTCTCTATCATGTCTTTCAGAGGGTAGAAGCAGAGGGAACACTTCCTAACTAATATGAGGCCAGCATTACCCTAATACCAAAAGCAGACAATGACATTACAAGAAAATGAAACTACAGACCAACATATATCATAAACATAGACACAAGATGCTCAAACACATCACTGGTCATTAGGGAAATACAAATTAAAACCACAGTGAGATGCCACTACACATATTATAATAGCTACAGTTAAAAAGACCGACTATATCAAATGTAGGTGAATTCTAAGATATGGAGCAACTCACATATTGTTGGTGGGAATGCAATATGTACAATCACTTTGGAAAACAGTTAAGCAATTTCTTAAAAAATTAAAAGTAAACCTACCATATAACCTGGTCATTCCACTTCTAGGTATTTACTCAAGAGAAATGAAAGCATATGTCCAGACAAAGACTTGTACACAAATATTCAAAGTAGCTTTATTTGTAATAGTTCTAAACTGGAAACAACCCAAAGAGTCCCTCAGTGGGTAAATGGATAACAAATTGTGGTACATACATATAATGGAATACTCATTAATAAAAAGAAGGAGTTGGTGGACAACTTCTGGGATGGTGGTATAAGGTGTCCTGCAGACCTTTTCCTCAGTGGAATAACCATATTAAAAATATATCTATCTAGATAAATAGATAGGTAGATATAAGGAGAATTACGTTTAGCACACATAATGTAGGGGGAGGCATGGGGAAGGCAGTATAGCACAGAGAAGACAAGTGGTGACTCTATAGCATCTTACTATGCTGATGGACAATGACTGTAATGGGGTATGTGGTGGGGACTTGATAATGGGGGTAATCTAGAAACCACAATGTTGCTCATGTAATTGTATATTAATGATACCAAAATAACAAATAAATAAATAAACAAAAATAGATAGGTAGATATACACACACACGCTGGAAATGGAAATTGTCCTTCTCCTAAGGACATACAGAAAAGGTACGTTTACTCAAGAAAAACCCACTAATCTTGGTAAGAACAGTAAGAGTCTGTAGTATTTGAGCCATGACTCACTCTTCCCTTGTCCCTATCAGCTCAGTGTGATGGAAGCTCTACTCTAGGCAGGTGAAGCTAAAAACACAGGGATACTTCTTCTCCTGGCTCCAGTCAAGGGCTATGGTATCTTCCTGGGAGGGGCAGGCTGCCAGAATTTCTTATCCTCTCAGCTCTATGTTGCTGGGCCAATCGGTGCCACATGCAAAAAATGCAATCAGGTGCTTCACACCACATACAAAAATTAATTCAACTGAAACAAATACTGAAATGTAAGAGCTAAAATCATAAAACTCATAGAAGAAAACATACAGGTAAATCTAAAGGACCTTAGATTTGGCAATGAATTCTTAGATAAGACACCAAAAACACAATCAACAAAAAATATATATATAAATTGAATTTCATTAAAGTAAAAAACACTTGTGCTTTAAAGAATAACATCAAGAAACTGAAAAGACAATCCACAGAATGGGGGGAAATGCTGGTAAATCATTCATGGGATAAGAGACTTGAATCTAGGCTATATAAAGAGATATTACAATTCAATAATAAAAAACCAAATAACCCAATTTTTAAATGAGCCAAGAATCTAACTAGATATTTTCCCAAAGAAGATGGGCAAATAAACAAATAGACCAATGGACAAGACACACAAGAAAAAATTCTTGATATCATTAATCATCAAGGAAATGCAAATCAAAACCACAATGAGATATCACACGATACCCATAAGAATAGCCATAATAAAAAGTCAGATAGTAACACATGAGGGCAAGGCTGTGTAGAAATCAGAATCCTCATATATTGCTAGTTGGAACGTGACATGGTGTAATTACATTGAGAACCAGTTTAGTAGTTCTCAGACAGTTAAACATAGAGTTACCACATGAATTAGAAATTCCTTTATAAGGGTATCTACCCTTGGAAAAGTTAAAATGTATGTCCATACAAAAACTTGAACACAAATGTTTATAGCTGAATTATTCCTAATACCAAAAAGTGGAAACAACCCAAATGTCCATCAGCTGATGGATGGGTAAAACAAATGTAATACAATATTATTTGGCCATAAAAAAGAATGAAGTACTGATTGATACATACAGCATGGATGAACCTTGAGACATTATGCTACATGAAAAAAGTCAGAAAAGACCACATGTTATAGGATTCCATTTATATGAAATATCCAAAATAGGCAAATCTATAGAGCTATAAAGTAGATTCGTGGTTGCTTTGGGCTGTGGGGTGAAAGGTCAAGGGTATGGGATTTTTATTTTGAGGTGATGGAACTTTTGTAAAATTGAATGTAGTGATGGTTGGGTATATCTGAATATACTAAAAACAATTGAATTGTGTACTTCAAATGAGTGAATTAAATGACATGTGAATATATCACAACAGAGTTAATTTTTTTTGCTATTATTAATATACAATTACATGAGCAACATTATGGTTACTAGACTCCCCCTATTATCAAGTCCCCACCACATACCCCATTGCAGTCACAGAGATAATTATTTTTCAAGCGCATATATACTCAGACTTTTTTTTTAATTGGAAGGAAATTTACCAAAATGCCATCAGTGGGTAGCTCAAGGTGGTCAGATTACAGACTATTTTCTTTTGTAATTTTTCCTACTTTGGGGAGAAAAATGTGAGACACGTGTTCTAGATTTAAGGATAATGAAGAGACCAATAACTAAATGAATGCAATGAGTGAACAGTGATTGGATCTGAGTCCCTCCCGACCCCATGCCCAAAACAGCTATGAAATACAGTTGGGGAAAATTGGCATAAATATGAATATGAGGATGTTAGATTCTGGTATGCAATTATTCACCCTTTTCTTAGGACTGTGTTTATGACTATGCAGGAAAATGTTCTTAATCTTAGAAGCTGCATGCCCAGGTATTGGGTGTCATCTAGTGTCATGGTACCTGCCTGCAACTTACTTTCAAATGGCTCAGATTTTTTAAAAAGAGAAAGCACTGAGGCAAATGAGGCAAATCATTAATTGTTGACTCTATGTGAGCATATGGATCCTCGTCGTACATTTTTTTTTGCTTTGTATTTGAACATTTTCTTAAAAAAAAACATGAAGAGAAATAAAATAAACAAATTGCCCTGCCAGGCACACAGTTAGAGCCTCTCTGGACTCAGGGAAATAGAAAGAGACCTAAGGCCAGGGGGCCCAGAGGGGAGGCAAGATCTGGAGTCCTGGAGCTTCCCCTTCTGGAAGGGATGTGCCCAGAGGGATGAGTATGGGGAGGAGCCTCTTTATCTGGCGTCAACCTATGCCAGCAAGGTTCAAATGAGTGGCTTTATATGTATTTCTCATTTAATCCTCACCACATCTCCATGAGGTAGGCACTATTAGTATGCCCATTTTACAGTGGAGGAACCTGAGGCCAGAGATTGGTAACTGCTTGGAGATCCTTCCAGTACAAGGGCTCTTCCCCAGCTCCCTGGAGGCCAGAGAGGTCTCAGAATTGTGTCGCCTAGGGTCAGCCTGTGGGCAGCTTGACCTGGTCTCTGGCCTTGGGGAAGAAGGGAGGCTCCAAGAATCAGGATCTTGGCTGGGTAATCTGACCCAGAGGGGATGGGATTGCAATTTGAGACAGGGGTTCTGTAGCTGCCAGCATCCAGGGTCAAAGGCAGAAGGTGGGCGTGGGGCCAGGGAAGCTGTGTTAGCTACAGGTACCCAGGGCTGTGACTTTCCTGACCTCATATTCCGGCACTTTCTCTTCCCTCTCATTCCTGTCACCCTCCAGCTAACACACATAAACTCACTCCTCCATGCCTTTGCACAAGCTGTTCCCTGAGCTTGGAATATGCTTTGTTCAGCAAATTACTATCATTCCTCAAGACCTAGCTCCATGTGTCCGGCCTTGGGCTCCTACCTCCACCCTACCCCTCTCTGTCTGCTCATGACTGACTCACTGAGGGTCCCCGGGGTCTGGCCCAGGACCTGGCCCAGGGGGTAGTCAGTGGGAGTTGTGATGATGGTAATTCTACTCCTCTGTGTCCCTGTAGTGCTCTGAGCCCTTCCTCTACTCTGGACTTTCTGCTGTCGCAGTCCCCTTATCTCAGTGGCTGCTGTCAGTGGGCCTCCTCCCTCTAGTCTGGGGCCAGAAACCTTATTTATACCAGCACCAACCCCAGGGCGGCACAGAGGTCTTCCAGTAAGTGAGGGCTGGTGGTGGCATCCCGCAGTGGGACTCACCTCCCACTGATTGGGCCCCAGGTGGCGCTGTCAGCCCAGGCAAGGCCTGGGAGCCCCTTGTCCCAGAGCTTGCGGCTCTGGTGCAGCCTGGCATGGAGATGGTGCAGGACTGTCAAACTCCCGC
The DNA here is from genome assembly GCA_032199065.1 of Smutsia gigantea. Classification (NCBI taxonomy): domain Eukaryota; kingdom Metazoa; phylum Chordata; class Mammalia; order Pholidota; family Manidae; genus Smutsia; species Smutsia gigantea. Next base: position 10,089 of record JAVSCE010004876.1, on the reverse strand, counting down.
ATTCCAGAGATCTTTTCTTCATCCCATCCAGCCCATTCATACCTGATTTAAAAGCTCAGAATGTCAGGACTTGATTGACAGTGGGGACAACCTCCCCACCCTGCCCCAACCCCGAGATGCAGAGGAAGAGCGATCCTTGCAAGGACACACAGATGAACCAAGGCGGCCCAAATCTCAGAGGTGTAGGGTGGGCAAGCAGCCACCTAGGCACCAGTCATCTCACCCAGACTCTGCCACAGTTGGTTATATGACGGGATAGCCCTTTCCCCCCTCTGAGTTCAAAACCGACTACCCTTCTATGGGTGGTGAGAGCTTAAAAAATGGCCAAAGTGCTCGTTCTGGTCCTGGGTCTGTCCTGGTTTGCTGTTTGGCCTGTGCCCACTCTAAGCCTCAGGGCCCTTGACTATGAAGTGGGGGCTGGACCCCAGAGCTCTGAGCTGCAGAAGCCCACTGGGCAAGAGAGGCCTGGGTGTGGGGCGGCTGCCTTGGCCAAGGACAGGCCGCTTTAGGAGCTGCCAGATGGGTAGCGTTTTCTGGGAGCCAGAAGGGCTGGCAGAGCCCAGGCCCAGGCTGAGTGACCACAATGGGCCCTTGTATGGAGGTTTAGCTTGGACCCAGCAGCAGGCTTCGCCCCTGGGTGGGCCTGCTCTGGTCTGCAGCCAGACCCAGCTCCTGAACAACCCATCCTAGGCCTAAAGATGGGAGCCTGAGATGGGATCCCAGTCCAGCTCCAGAGTGATGCCCACGGGCTTGTCTCCAGTGCCTGAATTTCTATCATGGAATCTGATCGCCTAAATGACCTCCTACAAAATGAGAAAATCCATCATCCCAGCCAGACAGGGGCCCCAAGAAGGCAGAGGCAGGTCTCCTCCTCCTCCAGCCAGCTAAGGGAGCTCAGCACAGATTGTTGCCGGCCTGGGTCAGGTTTGATGAAGATCTCTGGCTAGGGAACCCATCTGGGACACATTGGCTCTAGACCTGGCTGAGCGTTCATTTCCTCCTCTGTCCATGAGAGGAAAGGAGGGTTTGCTCATTCGAGGGGACCCAAGCTTTGGGGGGCAGGGACCTTCAAAAGCATCTGGCCCATCCTCTGCCTCAGGAAGGGCTCCACCATAACCAGACTACTCATTCTCCCACTCCCCATTCACACCTGTTCTGGGAACCCTGCCCGAGGCTCGGAGCTGCCTCTGAAGCAGCCCACAGGTAGCCCTTCTGGACACTTTCCCCTTCTCTGGGCTCCCATGATCTGTATCCGTCACTCCTCAGAGCACAGGATCCTGCCTGGCTAATGCACCTGCTCACCTCAGCAACTGGTGCTGGGACCCTGGCCAAGACCAACCTCCCCAGGGGACCCTTCACGTCAGCCACCTCTGTGGGGTCCAGGAAGCTGTCCTAAGCATGAAAGGAGATGATGCATGTGAAGGGGCTCTGTGTCAACTATAAAGTGCTGGACCTCTATGAATGGCTAATATTTACAAGATGGAAATTTCAAAAGAAATTAAAAAACAAATGTGCTTGGATAAAATTTCAAAAAGCTTGGGGTCTGAGAAGACAAGAACATATGGGATGTGGCCTACGCAAAAGTGGATTTGATGTCTGGGTGCAATAGTAAAGGCATAAAGCCTAGAATATGGGAGGTAACCAACCCGTTCTTCTCTGTAGCTTAGGAATGGCTTTGGCACCGACACCCCTGCCCAGGTACTTCCAGACCCAGAGCCGAAAAGATGCAGAGTCCCTGCCTTCCCAGCTTAATAGGGCCGCCCAGGGCCCTCTATAGGGCAGCTGACTTGGGGGCCCAAAGGAAAGTATGGGGATGCCCTAGGGGGCTGATCTCTGCTGTGAATGAGAAAGCCAGTCTGACAGCAGAAGGCGCCGCTTCTAGAGAAAGGCAAGGAGAATGTGAGAGCAGGAGGGCTGGGTGAGCTCAGCTGGGAAGCCTGGAGAGGATTCCACCCACGCTACTTGGGGTGGACTGAAAGCTTGGGAGGCCCCTTCCCAGTTAGAGCTGTGAGAGAGTCTAGGTTTCTAAATCAATCTAAGAATCCGAGCTTCTGAGGCCACTGGTGCCTTGGCCTCCCGCCAGTGAGTGGCTAGTATCTCAGCAACACCAGAAGCCACGCCATCAGCTCTGTTTTGTATGACTTTGTGGCAGGATGTGGATCAATACCCCCCCCCCCCCACACACAAAACACTGCCGACAGGAGGCAGGGTCCTGCTGTCCCCAGATCATTTCTATTGAGCTTTGTCACTGGTACAACTGGGTAGCAGGGAGCCTGGGTGCCTGGGCAGTGCCTGGAGTTTGCCCAGCTCCTCCCTGCCCCACTTCCTTGTATTGTCAGTCCTGGGTCGCAAACCCAACCAACTCTGGGTAAGGACAGGAACACAGGCTTTGGAAGTGACAGACCTGAGGATGAGTTTCTGTGCAGCTACCAGTTGTGCAGACTTGGGCAGGCTCCTTTGCCTCTCTGAACCTCTGTTCTCTGGTTTGTTAAATATGGGCAAGAACATCTGCCTCCAAGGTTGTGGGGATTGGAAAGAATGTGTGTCAGGGACCTGGTGCATAACGGATGTTCAGTAAATGTGAGTTCCTTTCTCCTCACCCTTTCCTCTTGGGAGGCAATGATGTAGTGCTGTGAGAAGCCCTGGGTTAGGGGTCAGGGCACACGGGTCTGGTGGGTGGGCTTTGTTATATTCACTGGCTGCCTGACCTCTGGCAAGCCCCTGCCCCTCTGTGACACTCATTTCGCTATTTGAGAAATAAGGGAGGGCACCAGGAGGTCTGGCCAGGGCCCTTCCTTTCCCGAGGCCCAGAGGGAGCACTGACTGCTGGCTTCAACTTACCTGAGTGTGGGAAGAAAATGCTCTGGCCTGGGAGACAGGACCCTGGCTGAGGCTGGGCCCTGCCCTGACACACCAGTGTGTCACCTCCTCTTGAGACCTTGGTCTTCCCCTCAGTGTGCTGAGTTGTGTGTGTGCCATCGGCTCTGTAGGCTCTTTGGCTCTGGTGCCCCTGGATCTCAGGATCCCCATGGGGTCAGGGCTAGGTACAGGCAGGCCCCTGCTGTGGGTGTCCCTCTCCTTCCACCCACCTAGAGCAGTAATCTCAGGCCCTGAGTTCTCTGGCCAGGATCTTCCCTCCATCCAGCCTCATGGTCTTTGCGTCCACATCTCATCTAAGAGCTACTGAAACTCCTTTCCCACTGCTCCCTGATCACTGGTCAGTGTCCCATGTGCCTCCAGGTCTCTCTAGGCCCTTCTTCCCCGAAATCACAGGGTTTCCTCCAGCAGGAAATCATCTTGACCCTTTCCTAGTCATCTCACCAGAATAGAAAGAATGCTTGCTTGAGGAAAGGTCCCCAAGGAATGGCCCACACTTGTGAGCACACAGGCACGCTGCCCCCACCCCCGCTGTCACTGAGATGCCTTTTTCCCTGAAGCTCTGCAGAAATGCATGTTTCAGGTTGGGCTATAGGTCCAGAGGATTTTAGCACTTTGCATATCCTTCAACAAGTAGCCACAGCACTGGGAGAGTCCTACACTTGGGCATCAGAGCCCTAGCTTGGGAGGTAAGAATAGGACTGCTGATTTGGTCTGGTGACAGCTGGCAAGTGGTAAGCTCACAGCACCTCACCCCTTGTGTGGGCTATCGAGGTCACCTGGAATAATGAGAGCTCGTCACATCTGCTGGGAGCCAAGGCCCCAAGCAGCATCACCACAGGGGTGCCCAGATACCCACCTTCTGCAGGAAGAGGGCTCTCCAGGTGGCGAGGCCTGGTTCACCCTGCTGGGCCTCTGGCAGGGCCCACTGCTTCCTGGATCGGACTATCCTCCTGAAGAGGCAGCCAGAGGTAGAACTAGGTGTCCTCCTTCCCAGAGGGATTGCTGACCCTGCTACAGGTTGGCAAGGTCTGGCCAGGGAGTCCCCTAACTCCCAGGGGCTGGGGGCCTCCTCAGGACACCCACAGTCCTGAGCGCTGTTTCTCATAGCCTAGCTGAGCACATTGTGCAAGACAGTCAGGTACATCCCAGACTGGGTGCCCCTGGGTAAAGGGGATTGAGTCATCTTGATCTCCACAGCTCATTTTAGAGCTTGGCACAAAATAGGTGCTAAATCATTTCTCCCATCTATGCCCTATTTGGAGTCCTCCCAGCACTGACCCATAAAGGCCTAGTGGGGACCTTCTTCCAAAAGAAACAAAGAAGCCTTGGAGTGGACAGTCCTAGCTACAAATGATGGAATACCAACATTTACCTTGGGGCTGATCCTCAAGAGGACATAGGGCCCATAGAGTGCAATGTAAAGGGCCTCGTGGGGCCCCACCAGTCCCCCTGCCAGCCCACTCTCTGTATGGGAGCTGGGCCTCAGCGCCCCCACCCAGACTACCTGTGAGGGGCAGGATTTCTGGGTCTTCCCTCTCAGTGCCTGCCTCTCACTGTTTCCTCCTGCTGAATGCTCTCATCATCCCCTTCTCCCTGGAAGCCTTCCTGGCTCCAAAATCCACTGACTGTGGGACACAGAGGTGGCCCAGAGTTTTTGGTGGTGTTCCTCTTATCTGTCTCAGAAGGCTGATCTAAGAGAAAGCCTCTGCAGCCCCAATTTCCCCATCTGTAATATGGGGACGATGATCCCTACTCCTCCAGGTTGATGTAAAAAAACATAAGAATTAAATGAAATTCGTCGATCAGAACCCAGCACAGGGTCATCTCAGTTGTCCACACATGTGGCAGGAGGTAATGTAGAGTAGACCTGTCCCAGAGATTCAGGGGCCTCAGGGCTGGGTTCTCATCCCTGTGGCAAAGCTCCATGATGCAGCTGAACAACTCACCTCACCACCAGGTACAGGGAAGCATGGCCCCAGATGTGGGAGGCCAAGAGGAGGCGGCAAGCACATTATAACATCTCCAGGTAGGGGCAGAGTAAACACTGCTAACCTCCACGGGGCACTCTGCTCAGTGCATCAGGGACTCTATCTCATCCTCTCACACCCAGTTCACAGGATCCTGGAGGAGCTGAGGCTGGCACTTGGCTCTTTCCGCTGCCCTCAAACTGTGTCAGTGATGCCACGACACCCGGAGGCAGATGAGTGTCTGTTTACATGTATAACCCCAGAGGTGGTGCTCCTCCACACAGCAAAAGGGAATCTGCACCATGAGAAACTGACTTTTTAAAAACAAACTTTATTTTGGAATAATTTTAGACTTATGGAAGAATTGCAAAGACAGTACAGAGGTCCCATATACCCCTAACCCAGTTGAACTCTTACCTTCCTGTGGTACCTTTAACACAACTAAAAAAACTGACATTGGCAATTACTATTAAATACACTCCAGACTTTAACTGGATTTCACCAGTTTCTTCAGGAATGTCCTCTTCTGCTTCAGGTTGCAGTCCAGGGTACCACACTGCCTTCAGTCATCATGTCTCCTGACTGGTCGATTACAAGATAAACTGACTTTCTAAGTGATGATTTCATATGGGAAACACAGGAGTGGGCTTTTATGGGGGTTTCCTTCACTTTCACTTTCAGGATTTCACTTTGGAAAATACCCTTCAGTCACAACACAACTTCTCTCCCTGAGGTGGCCACTCTTGTCCTCCCTGCACCACAGCGGCCCTCAGGAGCGCTCGCCATCTCCTGTCTCTCTCCTTTTTTCCTCACTGCATGTACATTTACTTCTGCCCTGCCACTCCGACCCACTATGTCACATGGCCTCTAAGCGCGCCAGTAACTATTATTCCGGGAATCATCAAACACCTGACATTTTAGTTTTAGTCCCACTCTCCTCTGGGGACAGAAACTTTATGCTCTAAGAGGAATGAAGGGGAAAATCCCAGTGCAGTAGTTCTCCAAATTCACCCTCCCTTCCCTTTTCTCTGCAGTTCCCACTCTGGTTCCAGGGAGGCCAACTCCAGGGGTGGAAATAGGACCTAAGTTTAATCAATCAGCACATTCTCTCCCTTGGCCACAGTGGTTGGTTCAGGAGTGGCCTTGTCAATCTCAGCACCTTTGAAGGCATTCTGGTTCACAGATGCTGCCTTTTGCTCAGGATGGTGGGTGACCCCTGTAGATGAGAGGCCAGTGGTCATTTGTTACTGCAACTGGGTGTTGTGGAGTTTCAACCTGTTGAGGTGGACACATGAAGCCATTATGGGTGTTTTCTTTTCCCCCTTGTCACTCTTTTTCCTCTTTTGTAGCATCATAGGTAGAGTTTTTATAACTTTATGGTCTCATTCAGTTAAAACTTAGACCAGTCCAGTTTAAAACATCAAGCTCCTATCCAATTCATAGCCATCCTCCTGCCCCACCCAGGCTAGTACTGTGACCAGGAGGGCTTGGTGTGGGGGTGGACCCACATGTTATGGTACGCCCGTGACACTCTGCTCTCTTTCCTGGGCACTAGCTCATGGGGCTGGGGGGGAAGCTTGGTGAGATCTCTTGCTAGCCCAGCTTCATATGCAGTGGAGAGGGGTCCCTGGCCTCACTCTGGTACTGTCTGTACTTGGTGGCCTCTGTGATGTGGTGGTCTCCACAGAAGGGACACATGTGATTTTCTTAAGAGCTGTTCAGCTCTAACTTGATCCCCTCATTGCCAAGGATTCCCACAGATAGGAGCTGTTTGGCTTTCCTTTGTCCATACCATCTGTCTGTCCTCAGCCCCTCCTCCAAGTTGAAGGTCCGGCTGCTTGGCCTCTGGCTGGCCTCTGGTTCCTGCCCCTACTCTAACCCTCATGCTCTGTCACATGGAGTCATGGGAAGTATGAGAACTGGGAGGGATAGCCCAATTTTCCTTCCTGGGTCACCATACGCTGGCCCTGACAAGCTAGCTAACATAGGCCCCTCCATGGGCCTCCTACCTTCAGAACTCTCTGGTCCAGTATCTGTGTGGAAACCCCCAGTCTCCAGGGAACATGGCCCATGTCCTCCCTGTCCACAGCGCCACTTTCTCACCACACTTTGTTCTATCACCGGCACCAAAATGACCCTGCTGGGTTCTAGCTCAGTGAGCTCCTTGTGGGAGAAGCTCCTCTCCCTCTGCAGGCACCTCCAGTATCTTCAAGGGAGCCCCTTGGATGCCCCTCTCCACCCTCCCCCACAAACACACACACTTAGCATTACTCGGGAAAAGAGAAACACGAAGATTTAGAACCACTGTTGGTTGAAATGTGGAAGCATTAGCATTAAAAAAGTGTATGGAGAGCTGACTGAACACACAGCTTGAGTTTTCTCTCACTTCCTCTGCCCTCAGAGACAAGCCCCATCGCCACACCTTTGACCCCTTCCCCCAACACTAGGTCAGCCCTGCCTGCCCCAGCCCTGAGCTTCCCGTCTCCCGTAAAGGGGTAAACGTGATGTGTTTACTGAGCTTCCTCAGAGGTGCATCTGCCACAAAATGGCCTTCCTGGTCACAGCGAAAATAAATGCTTGAGTGGTTCAAACTCTGGAGTCCTCAGTGTCACTCAGCTTGCCCTCCAGTCTGATCGACAAGTACAGGGACCTGTTAGGTGCCAGCAAGTGCCATTCCCAGTGGGGGAGAGGATACCCAAGGCTTTAGCTTGAGCTTCAGGCTGAAGAACCTTCTACTAATCACTGGCCTCCTGAGTATCCCAACCCCATGTTTCCTGCCAGGGACTCAGATTCAGAAAGCTGAGTATACCTGCACCCTTCTGCCTCCCCAGTGTTACTGGCTCCTCAGCCAGAACTCTGCTGCTCTCTTTTATTCTCTGAGGACTGCCCAACTCATGTCCCCCTCTTCCTCCTCCCATTTAGTTACAAGGCAGAATTTCAGGGACACTTTCATTCAGGGTCCCAACAAGACACAGATGGCCCACTCAACTGAAAATGGAAGGAAGTTTTATTTATAAAAGAACTATTTACAAAGAGTAGGGAAATCTCAAGTGCAATAACCTGCAGCTACTACCAGCAGAGCTGTCACCACTGCTAGGCCTGAATGGCCAACAGTAGGTGGGGTGGGGGGAGCAATTACTGCAACCTAAAATGAAGAAGAGTTGTGTGGAGTCAGCCTCTTTGAGAGGAGGAGTGACCTTTAGTTGAGGGATACAGCTAGGGCAAGGCACTGCCACAGGATGGGAGGTGAGGGTGTAAATACCCTGACTTCACTCTCTTACCTTCCTTGGATTTCCAGCTGGGACTCTCCATTGGCCAAACCGAACTTGAAGCCAGAAGCACAGGATTCCTGCTAATTAAGTCTATGTGGGTCAGCTTCCTGGGGCAGAGAGCAGGGCAGGGCAGGGTAGAGAATGGAAGATACCCAGCACAGGGAATCTAGTCTCTGGAGACTTCTGCCTTTTTCAGTAAGGTTTCCCTATCAGTTGCACCCATGGTTATCTGTTCTAGCAAGGCCAGATTCTCTAACCTGTAGTCAAGTATTCTTGTCCTACAACTCATGGTTCATAGTCTCCTCAGTCTTAACATAAGTGGGGGGAGCCCTGTCTCTTTCCTGTTGTCTCTGTCATATAAATCCCAGCACCTCCTCATTTCACTGCATATCCCATTCACTGGTCATTCTTGCACAGAGATGGAGCCATTGATTTGCAGCTTTGAATTCATATTTGATTCCCATTGCCAGAACCTAAAAATTTCTTAATTTTTGCCACTTCTCTCCCTCTCCCACCACCATCCTGTAACATCTCAGTGGGTAGCTCTAACCACACTTCAGCATCCTCCTCTCTTGTGCCTGGGGCTGCAATCCTTGCATATGTCTCTCCTTTCTGGTAACATGTAGCCTTCACCAGAGGTTTCAGTGCTTGTCTGGTAGCCAGCTCCACAGCAGCAGCTCTAACTCCAGGAAATCCTGTCTCTGAAACTAAGGATAAAGGGGAGGGAGTGGGGACCCAAATCAGCCAAGGGTATCTGTCTGCCTCAGTCCACCTCGCCCCTTCCTGGAAAAAAGTTTCTTAATAAATCATGTGTCCTTTGAGACTGAATTAACATCAATTTCCAGCCTGGGGTCACACAAGGAAGTTTGTTTTTTTCAACATCAGTCTCCTGAGTTCATTTCATTGGGTGTATGTCTCCATTTTTCACTGACTGCTGTTTAGCTATTCCAATTTCTGGTATCAGCACCGTGGTTTCCTTTGGGAGACTTTTCTGCCTGCCTTCTCAGTTCAAGGAGTTCCCATGTGACTGACCCCACCCACCCAACTCCACGGTTGGGGAAGTAACTCAGTCAGTCCCATGGGACTTGGTCCTGGTATTTTCCTCAGAACTATTGTGAAAATAAGCTCTTTCCAGCAGGGCTGATGATGTGAGGATGGAGCTTCTGGGGACCATCTTTCCACTACATGGGGAGCATAACCTGAAAGAGAAGCCAACACAGAAGAAGGCAGAGTGGTGAGATGGAGATAAATTCCGGCAACTTGACTTGTGTGCCTTGAGCTAGCCATTCCTGAAGCTCATATGTTGTTATTTGTAGATCATCATCATAATATCTGTTGTTATTTGTATGTTGTAGTAGCCTCTATTGCTACTGTAGAATCTGGTTCAATGTTCCAGCTTTCTTGCACAGGGACCATAATGGGAGATTAAGGGCTTTTAGATTGTGAGGTGAGAATTCTGGAGGGGTGGAGTATAGGGAAAATGGACATTCCTGTGGCCAGGATCCTCACCTGACCCTAATCTACTTCTTGATGTAATTGGCCTACTAGTAGGCTAATGCTTACACACCCATTGGCAAAAGTTATATTGTCTGTGTTGCTATCTAAAGAGCTCTGTGCAGTGCTCAAGGCAGAGCCTGGAACAGAAGCATAGACAGAGAGACAGGCTTGCTGCATGCAGACTTGCCAGAAGACATGATTCTAGCCCTTGACTTGCCACAGTGAGAATAAAACTTGGTATAAACCCTTTTATCCTTCAACATTCTGTCGTCATTTACCAGTCTCATCAAATGCAGAATGAAATTGTCTGTAGCTGGGAACCCCCTCTGGCCTGGAGCTACAGTTGTTTTCACATTTATGTGAGCCAATAATTCACCCCTCCCCTTTTTTGTTTTTGGGTTTTATCTGTTTGATTTGCCTAATACATTAAAAATGAATTCCCATGATTTACAACCAAAAGAACCCTGATTAAT
>JAVSCE010004875.1:0-259195 GCA_032199065.1 Smutsia gigantea | reverse complement strand
ATCCTAACTGGTGTGAGGTGGTATCTCATTGTGGTTTTAATTTGCATTTCTCTGATAATTAGCAATAAGGAGCATCTTTTCATGTGCCTGTTGGCCATCTGAATTTCTTCATTGGAGAAGTGTCTATTCATGTCCTCTGCCAATTTTTTAATTTGATTATTTGCTTCTGTCTGTTGAGGCCAATGAGCTCTTTATATATTTTGGATGTCAACCACTTATCAGATATGTCATTTATGAATATATTCTCCCATACAGTAGGATGCCTTTTTTCTGCTGATGGTGTACTCTGCTGTACAGAAGCTTTTAGTTTCATGTAGTCCCACTTGTTCATTTTTGCTTCTATTTCCTTTGGCCGGGGAGATATATTCATGAAAAAGTTGCTCATCTTTATATTCAAGAGAGTATTGCCTATGTTTTCTTCTAAGAGTTTTATGGTTCCATGACTTATATTCAGGTCTTTGATCCATTTCGAGTTTACTTTTGTGTATGGAGTTAGACAGTAATCCAGTTTCATTCTCTTACATGTAGCTGTCCAGTTTTGCTGTTGAAGAGGCTGCCATTTCCCCGTTATATATCCATGGATCTTTTATCATATATTAATTGACAATATATGTTTGGGTTAACATCTGGACTCTCTTTTCTGTTCCACTGGTCTATGGGTCTGTTCTTATGCCAGTACCAAATTGTGTTGATTACTGTGGCTTTGTAGTAGAGCTTGAAGTCAGGGAGCGTAATTCCCCCTGCTTTATTCCTCCTTCTCAGGATTGCTTTGGCAATTCGAGGTCTTTTGGGGTTTCATATGAATTTTATTTTTTTATTTCTTAACTATTTTATATATTTTTTAGGAATAAAAGGGTTTATACCAACCTTTATTCTCACTTGGCAGGTTGAATGATGGAATCATGTCGCCTCTGGGGCAGCCTGCATGCAGCAAGCCTGTCTGTCTCTGCCTCCAGACAGAGCACTGGGCAGAGCCTTTTTTTTTTTTTAAGGTATTATTGATATCCACTCTTATGAAGGTTTCACATGAAAAACCAATGTGGATACTACATTTACCCATATTATCAAGTCCCCACGCATACCCCAATGTAGTCACTGTCCTTGGGTGTAGTAAGATGCCACAGATTCACTATTTGCCTTCTGTGCTACACTCTTTTCCCCGAAATCCCCCACACCATGTGTACTAAACAAAATACCCCTCAATCCCCTTCTCCCACCCTGCCCACTCACCGCCCCACACCCCTTCACTTTGGTAACCACTAGTTCCATCTTGGAATCTGTGAGTCTGCTGCTATTTTGTATCTTCAGTTTTGCTTCATCGTTATACTCCACAAATGAGGGAAATCATTTGGCACTTGTCTTTCTCCACCTGGCTTATATCACTGAGCATGATATCCTCCAGCTCCATCCATGTTGTTGCAAATGGTAGGATTTGTTTCTTTCTTCTGGCTGAATGTATTCCACTGTGTATATGTACCGCATCTTCTTTATCCATTAATCTACTAATGGACACTTAGGTTACTTCCATATCTCGGCTACTGTAAAAACTGCTGCAATAAACATAGGGGTGCCAATGACTTTTTGAATCTGAGAAGTTGTATTCTTCAGGTAAATTCCAAGGAGTGGGATTCCCAGGTCAAATGGTGTTTCTATTTTAGTTATTTTAAGAAACCTCTATATTGATTTGCACAATGGTTAAACTAGCTTACCTTTGCACCAGAAGTGTAGGAGGGTTTCCCTTTCTCCGGATCCTTGCCAGCATTTCTTGTTCTTAGTCTTTTGGATGCTGGCCATCCTTACTGGAGTGAAGTGATATATTATTGTGGTTTTAATTTGCATTTCCCTGATGATTAGTGATGTGGAGCATCTTTTCATGTGTCTGTTGGCCATCCAAATCTCTTCATTGGAGAACTGTCTCTTCATATCCTCTGCCCATTTTTTAATCAGGTTATTTGCTTTTTGGGCATTCAGGCGTGTAAGTTTTTATATAGTTTGGATGTTAACCCCTTGTCGGATATGTCATTTACAAATATACTCTCCCATACTTTAGGATGCCTTTTTGTTCTGTTGATGGTGTCCTTTGCTGTACAGAAACTTTTTAGTTTGGTGTAGTCCCATGAGTTCATTTTCGCTTTGTTTTCCCTTGCTCAAGGAGATGCGTACAGGAAGAAGTTGCTCAAGCTTCTATTCAGGAGATTTTTACCTGTGTTGTCTTCTAAGAGTTTTCTGGTTTCATGACTTACCTTCAGGTCCTTAATCGATCTCAAGTTTACTTTTGTGTCTGGGGTTAAACAATAATCCAGTATCATTCTCTTGCATGCAGCTGTCCAGTTTTGCCTATACCAGCTGTTGAAGAAGGTATCATTTCCCCATTGTATGTCCATGGCTCCTTTATCATATATTAATTGACCATATATGGTTGGCTTTATATCAGGGCTCTCTAGTCTGTTCCATTGGTCTATGGGTCTATTCTTGTGCCAGTACCAAGTCATCTTGAGTACTGTGGCTTTGAGTAGAGCTTGACGTTGGGGAGCATAATGCCCCCAACTTTATTCTTCCTTCTCAGTATTATTTTGGCTATTCCAGGTTTTTTTGGTTCCATATGAATTTTCAAACGTTTTTCTCTAGTTCGATGAAGAATGCTGTCGGTATTTTGATAGGAATTGCATTGAATCTTTAGATTGCTTTAGGCAGGATGGCCATTTTGACAATATTAATTCTTCCTATCCATGAGCATGGGATGTTTTCCATTTATTGGTATCTTCTTTAATTTCTCTCATGAGTGTCTTGTAGTTTTCAGAGTGTACGTCTTTCACTTCCTTGGTTAGGTTTTTTCCCAGGTATTTTATTCTTTTGGATGCAACTATGAATGGAACTGTTTTGCTGATATCTCTCTCCCTGCTAGTTCATTGTTAGTGTATAGGAATTCCACTGATATCTGGGTATTAATTTTGTATCCCGCACCTTTGCTGAATTCAGGTATTAGATCTAGTAGATATGGAGTGGATTCTATAGGGCTTTTTATGTACAATATCATGTCATCTGGAAACAAGGACAGTTTAACTTATTCATCGCCAATCTGGATGCCTTGTATTTCTTTGTGTTGTCTGATTGCCGTGGATAGGACCTCCAGAACTATGTTGAATAGAAGTGGCAGAGTGGGCATCCCTGTCATGTTCCCGATCTTAAAGGAAAAGCTTTAGCTTCTCACTGTTAATTATAATGTTGTCTGTGGGTTTGTCATATATGGCCTTTATTATGTTGAGGTACTTGCCCTCTATACCCATTTTGTTGAGAGTTTTTATCATGAATGGATGTTGAATTTTGTTGAATGCTTTTTCAGCATCTATGGAGATGATCATGTGGTTTTTGTCCTTCTTTTTGTTGATGTAGTGGATGATGTGATGGATTTTTGAATGTTGTACCATCCTTGCATCACTGGGATGAATCCCACTTGATCATGATGGACGATCTTTTTGATGTATTTTTGAATTTGGTTTGCTAATATTTTGTTGAATACTTTTACATCTATGTTCATCAGGGATATTGGTCTGTAATTTTCTTTTTTTGTGGTGTCTTTGTCTGTTTTTGGTATTAGAGTGATGCTGGCGTCATAGAATGAGTTTGTAAGTATTCTCTCTTCTTCCACTCTTGGAAAACTTTAAGGAGGATGGGTATTAGGTCTTCACTAAATGTTTGATAAAATTCAGCAGTGAAGCCATCTGGTCCAGGCGCTTTGTTCTTGGATAGGTTTTTGATTACCAGTTCAATTTCATCGCTGGTAATTGATGTGTTCAGATTTTCTGTTTCTTTCTGGGTCAGCCTTGGAAGGGTGTATTTTTCTAGAAAGTTGTCCTTTTCTTCTAGGTTACCCAGTTTGTAGGCATATAATTTTTCATAGTATTCTCTCATAATTCTTTGTATTTCTGTGGTGTCCATATGATTTTTCCTTTCTCATTTCTGATTCTGTTTATGTGAGTAGAATCTTTTTTTCTTGATAAGTCTGGCTAGGGGTTTATCTATTTTGTTTATTTTCTCGATGAATCAGCTCCTGCTTTCATTGAGTCTTTCTATTGTTCTATTCTTCTAGATTTTATTTATTTCTGCTCTAATCTTTATTATGCCCCTCCTTCTACTGACTTTGGGCCTCATTTGTTTTTCTTTTTCTATTTTCGTTAATTGTGAATTTAGACTGCTCATATGGGATTGTTCTTCTTTCCTGAGGTAGGCCTGTATTGCAATACACTTTCCTCTTACCACGGCCTTCACTGCGTCCCACAGAATTTGCGGTGTTGAATTGTTGCTGTCATTTTCCCCATATATTTCTTGATCTCTGTTTTTATTTGGTCATTCATCCATTGGTTATTTAGGAGCATGTTATTAAGCCTCCATGTGTTTGTGGGATTTTTCATTTTCCTTGCGTAATTTATTTCTAGTTTCACACCTTTGTGGTCTGAGAAACTGGTTGGTACAATTTCAATCTTTTAAAATTTACTGAGGCTCTTTTTGTGGCCTAGTATATGATCTATTCTTGAAAATGTTCCATGTGCACTTGAGAAGAATGTGTATTCTGCTGCTTTTGGATGTAGAGTTTTGTACATGTCTGTTAGGTACAACTGTACTATTGTGTTGTTCAGTGCCTCTGTCTCCTTATCTATTTTCTGTCTGGTTCATCTGTCATTCAGAGTGAGTGGAGTGGTGAAGTCTCCTAGAATGAATGCATTGCATTGTATTTCTCGTTTAAATTCTGTTAGTATTTCTCTCACATATGTAGGTCCTCCTGCGTTGGGCACATAGATATTTATAATGGTTATATCTTCTTGTTGGACTGAGCCTTTTATCATTATGTAATGTCTTTCTTTGTCTCTTGTGGCATTTTTTGTTTTGAAGTCTATTTTGTCTGATACAAGTACTGCAACTCCTGCTCTTTTCTCCCTATTAGTTGCATGAAATAACTTTTTCCATCCCTTCACTTTTAGTCTGCGTATGTCTTTGTGTTTATAGTGAGTCTCTTGAAGGCAGCATATAGATGGGTCTTGTTTTTTTATCCATTCAGTGACTCTATGTCTTTTGATTGGTGCATTCAGTCCATTTACATTTAGGGTGATTATTGATAGGTATGTACTTATTGCCACTGAAGGCTTTAGAATCATGGTTACGAAAGCTTCTAGGTTAACTTCCTTAATATCTAAGAGTCTAACATATCTCACTTAATATGGTATTACAAACACAATCTAAAGGTTCTTTTTTTATTCACCCTCCTTTTATTCCTCCTCCATTCTTCATATAGTAAGGATCATTTCTGTACTGTTTGTCTATCCCTTGATTGATTTTGGAGATAGTTATTTTAATTTTTTCATTTGCTTAGTAATGACCTGTTCTACTTTCTTTACTGCGGTTTTATTACCTCTGGTGACAGCTATTAAACCATAGCAACCCTTCCATCTATAGCAGTCACTCCAAAATACACTGTAGAGATGGTTTGTGGGAGGTAAACTCTCTCAGCTCTTGCTTATCTGGACATTGTTTAATCCCTCCTTCAAATTTAAATGATCATCTTGCTGGAAAATGTAATCTTGGTTCAAGGCCCTTCTGCTTCAATGCATTAAATACATCATGCCACTCCATTCTGTCCTGTAAGGTTTCTGTTGAGAAGTCTGATGATAGCCTGATGGGCTTTCCTTTGTATGTGATCTTATTTCTCCCTCTGGCTGCTTTTAATAGTCTGTCCTTATCCTTGATCTTTGCCATTATAATTACTATATGTCTTGGTGTTATCTTCCTTGGATCCCTTGTGTTCGGAGATCTGTGCATTTCCATGGCCTGAGAGACCATCTCCTTCCCCAGACTGGGGATGTTTCCATCAATTACCTCCTCAAAGACACTTTCTATCCCATTTTCTCTCTCTTCTTTATCTGCTACCCCTATACTGCGAATATTGTTCCGTTTGGATTGGTTACACAGTTCTCTCAATATTCTTTCATTCTTAGAGAACCTTTTTTCTCTCTGTGCCTCAGCTTCTTTGTATTCCTTTTCTCTAGTTTCTATTTCATTTATCGTCTCCTCCACTGTATCCAATCTGCTTTTAATATCATCCATTGTGCTCTTCAATGATTCGATCTCTGACTGAATTCATTCCTGAGTTACTGAATATCTTCCCGTACCTCCATGAGCACGTTAATGATTTTTATTTTGAACTCCCTTTCAGGAAGAGTCATGAGGTCAATGTCATTTAAATCTTTCTCAGGGGGACTTCTGGGAAGATGGTGGTGTGAATAGGGCGGCAGAAATCTCCTCCCAACACTATATTTATCTACAAAAACACGGCAAATACATCTATTCCTAAGAGACAAGAATACACAGGAAAGAGCACAGCGTGCAGCTACACCCGAGAGGACTCGGCACCCCAAGAGGCGGGTAAGATACGGAGCCGCGACCCGGCAGGACCCGAGCCCTCCCCCACCCCGGCACACGGGCGGGAGGAGAGGATTCAGAGCCGAGAGGGAGTGGAAGTACACCACGCGAAGTAGCCAGCCCCGGTGATCTGCGCGGGGAGCGCTGACCCACATTGCGCAGTGCAGCGGAGATTGGAGAGACAGAGGGGCAGGATCTGAGCGGGGAACGCGCCACGGTGCTTGCAGCCGGCTCCCAGGAAGGAAAAAAAAAAGCGCGCGCTTTCTTCAGCAGTCTTAAAGAGACAGGAGCCCAGCGGAGGAGCCGGATCACCCCAGCACACTCAGCCCAGCAGGCTGGGAGTCCAGGGGAGTTTCAGACGCCTTAGCTGGCGACTGAGGAAGCGTAGCCATACTTACACTTCTCACTGAGATCAACAGCCTCCTATCGTTCCCACCCCTGCCAGAGCGATAAAGGGCCCTGCGGAGCGGCACAGTCACAGCTGTGGAATAGTGGGGCAATAGCGCCACCTAGAGCATTCCCACAGAATCTACATCCGGTGGGCATTTTTTTGTTTTTTGTTTTGTTTTGTTTTGTTTTTTCTTTTTGTTTTTGTTTTTTCTTTTCTTTCTTTTTTTCTTTTTTTCTTTCTTTCTTTTTTCTTTTTTTCTTTTTCTTCTCTTTTTAAAGTCTTAAAGAGCCCAGCTGACATACGTGGCAACTATCAGTGACCAAATTATACAGCCATGAAAAGACAGAGGAATATGGTTCAGACCAAAATCAACCAGACAACCCAAGAGAGGGAGTCTGAAGGGATGGAAATGCACAGCCTCCCTGAAAAAGAATTCAGAATAAAAGTCATAACCATGCTGATGGACCTACAGAGAAATGTGCAAGAGCTGAGGGAGGAAGTGAGGGAACTGAGGAAAGACAATGCAGAAATCAGACTAGCGATCGACGGGCTTAACAGCAGAATGGATGATGAGATGCAAGAGACTGTTGATGGAATAGAAATTAGAGAAGAGGCATACAGAGCAGCTGAGTCAGAGAGAGATAAAAGGAATTCCAGGAATGAAAGAATATTAAGAGAACTGTGTGACCAATCCAAACGGAACAATATTCGCATTATAAGAGTACCAGAGGAAGAAGAGAGAGAAAAAGGGATAGAAAGTGTCTTTGAAGAAATAATTGCTGAAAACTTTCCCTCGCTGGGGAAGGAAGTAGTCTCGCAGTCCACCGAAGCCCACAGATCTCCCAACACAAGGGACCCAAGGAAGACAACACCAAGACACATAATAATTAAGACGGCAAAGATCAAAGATAAAGACAGGGTATTAAAGGCAGCTAGAGGGAGAAAAAAGGTCACCTACAGAGGAAAACCCATTGGACTACCATCAGACTTCTTATCAGAAACCTTACAGGCGAGAAGAGAATGGCATGATATATTTAACGTTATGAAACAGAAGGGACTCGACCCAAGAATACTGTACCCAGCACGATTATGATTTAAATATGATGGAGGGATTTAACAATTACCAGACAAACGAAAATTGAGAGAGTTTGCCTCTCATAAACCACCACTACAGGATATCTTAAATGGACTGCTCTGGATAGAATCACACCTAAGGCTAAAAAGATGTCACCAGAGAAAATAAAATCATAGCAAAGAAAGCAGACCATCCAAATACTAACTAAAGGCAAAGAATAAAACACCTATTATAGAAAGAATGGAGGAGGAAGAATAAGAAGGGAGAGAAAGAAAGAAACATCAGACTGTGTTTACAATAACATAACAAGAAAGTTAAGTTAGATTGTTAGAGTAAAGAAGCAACCCTGGAACCCTTGGTAACCACGAATCTAAAGCCAGCAATGGCAATAAGTACATATCTATCAATAATCACCCTAAATGTAAATGGACTGAATGCACCAATCAAAAGACACAGAGTAACAGAATGGATAAAAAAGCAAGACCCATCTATATGCTGCCTACAAGAAACTCACCTCAAATCCAAAGATATGCACAGACTAAAAGTGAAGGGATGAAAAAAGATATTTCATGCAAACAACAAAGAGAAAAAACCAGGTGTTGCACTACTTGTATCAGACAAAATAGACTTCAAAACGAAGAAAGTCGCAAGAGATAAAGAAGGACATTACATAATGATAAAGGGGTCAGTCCAACAAGAAGATATAACCATTATAAATATATATGCACACAACACAGGAGCGCCAGCATATGTGAGACAAAGACTAACAGAATTAAAGGAGGAAATAGACAGCAATGCATTCATCTTAGGAGACTTCAACACACCACTCACTCCAGAGGACAGATCAACCAGACAGAAAATAAGTAAAGACACAGAGGCACTGAACAACACACTAGAACAGATGGACCTAACAGACATCTACAGAACTCTACACCCAAAAGCAACAGGATACACATTCTTCTCAAGTGCACATGGAACATTTTCCAGAATAGACCACATACTAGGCCACAAAAAGAACCTCAGTAATTTCAAAAATATTGAAATCCTACCAACCAACTTCTCAGATCACCAAGGTATAAAACTAGAAATAAATTTTAGAAAGAAATCAAAAAGGCTCACAAATACATGGAGACTTAACAACACTCTCCTAATTAATCAATGGGTTAACGACCAAATCAAAACAGAAATCAAAGAATATATGGAGACTAATGACAACAACAACACAAAGCCACAACTTCTGTGGGACGCAGCAAAGGCAGTTCTAAGAGGAAAGTATATTGCAATCCAGGCCTATTTAAAGAAGGAGGAACATTCCCAAATGAATAGTCTAAAGACACAATTACTGAAATTGGAAAAAGAAGAACAAATGAGGCCCAAAGTCACCAGAAGGGGGGACATAATAAAGATCAGAAAAGAAATAAATAAAATTGAGAAGAATAAAACAATAGAAAAAAATCAATGAAACCAAGAGCTGGTTCTTTGAAAAAATAAACAAAATAGATAAACCCCTAGCCAGACTCATGAAGAGAAAAAGAGAATCTACACACATAAACACAATCAGAAATGAGAAAGGAAAAATCACGACGGACCCCACAGAAATACAAAGAATCATAAGAGAATATTATGAGAATCTATATGCTAACAAGCTGGAAAACATAGAAGAAATGGACAACTTCTTAGAAAAATACAACCTTCCAAGACTGACCAAGCAAGAAACAGAAAAACTAAACAGACCAATCACCAGTGACAAATTCGAATTGGTAATCAAAAAACTACCCAAGAACAAAACCCCCGGGCCTGATGGATTCACCTCTGAATTCTACTAGACATATAGAGAAGAAATAACACCGATTCTCCTTAAAGTTTTCCAAAAAACAGAAGAGGAGGGAATACTTCCAAACTCATTCTATGAAGCCAGCATCACTCTAATACCAAAACCTGGCAAAGACCTCACCAAAAAAGAAAATTACAGACCAATATCCCTGATGAACGTAGATGCAAAAATACTCAACAAAATATTAGCAAACCGAATTCAAAAATACATCAAGAGGATCATACACCATGATCAAGTGGGATTCATCCCAGGGATGCAAGGATGGTACAACATTCGAAAATCCATCAACATCATCCACCACATCAACAAAAAGAAGAACAAAAACCACATGATCATCTCCGTAGATGCTGAAAAAGCATTTGACAAAATTCAGCATCCATTCCTGATTAAAACTCTCAACAAAATGGGTATAGACGGCAAGTATCTCAACATCATAAAGGCCATATATGACAAACCCACAGCTGACATCATACTTAATGGCGAGATGCTGAAAGCTTTTCATCTAAGATCGGGAACAAGACAGGAATGCCCACTCTCTCCACTGTTATTCAACATAGTACTGGAGGTCCTAGCCACGGCAATCAGACAAAACAAAGACATACAAGGCATCCAGATTGGTAAAGAAGAAGTCAAATTGTCACTATTTGCAGATGACATGATACTGTACATAAGAAACGCTAAAGACTCCATTCCAAAACTACTAGAACTAATATCTGAATTCAGCAAAGTTGCAGGAAACAAAATTAACACACAGAAATCTGTTGCTTTCCTATACACTAATGATGAACTAACAGAAAGAGAAATCAGAAAAACAATTCCATTCACAATTGCATCAAAAAGAATAAAATACCTAGGAATAAACCTAACGAAGGAAGTGAAAGACCTGTACTCTGAAAACTACAAGACACTCCTAAGAGAAATTAAAGAGGACACTAACAAATGGAAATGCATGCCATGCGCTTGGCTAGGAAGAATAAATATTGTCAAAATGGCTATACTATTTAAAGCAATCTACAGATTCAATGCAATCCCTATCAAACTACCAACAGCTTTCTTCAATGAACTGGAACAAATTATTCTAAAATTCATGTGGAACCACAGAAGACCCCGAATAGCCAAAGCAATCCTGAGAAGGAGGGATAAAACAGCGGGAATTACGCTCCCTGACTTCAAGCTCTACTACAAAGCCACAGTAATCAAGACAATTTGGTATTGGCACAAAAACAGACCCACAGACCAGTGGAACAGAATAGAAAATCCAAACATTAACCCAAACATATTCAGTCAATTAATATTTGATAAAAGTGCCTTGGATATACAATGGGGAGATGACAGCCTCTTCAGCAGCTGGTGTTGGAAAAACTGGACAGCTACATGTAAGAGAATGAAACTGGACTACTGTCTAGCCCCATACACAAAGGTAAACTCAAGGTGGATCAAAGACCTGAATGTAAGTCATGAAACCATAAAACTCTTAGAAAAAAACATAGGCAAAAATCTCTTGGACATAAACATGAGCAACTTCTTCATGAACATATCTCCCCGGGCAAGGGAAACAAAAGCAAAAATGAACAAGTGGGACTATATCAAGCTGAAAAGCTTCTGTACAGCAAAGGACACCATCAGTAGAACAAAAAGACATCCTACAGTATGGGAGAATATATTCATAAAAAACGTATCTGATAAAGGGTTGACATCCAAAATATATAAAGAACTCATGCACCTTAACAAACAGAAAGCAAATAATCCAATTAAGAAATGGGCACAGGACATGAATAGACACTTCTCCAAAGAAGAAATTCAGATGGCCAACAGGCACATGAAAAGATGCTCCAAATCGCTAATCATCAGAGAAATGCAGATTAAAACCACAATGAGATATCACCTCACACCAGTGAGGATGGCCAACATCCAAAACACAAACAACAACAAATGTTGGCGAGGATGTGGAGAAAAGGGAACCCTCCTACACTGCTGGTGGGAATGCAAATTAGTTCAACCATTGTGGAAAGCAGTATGGGGGTTCCTCAAAAAACTCAAAATAGAAATACCATTGGATCCAGGAATCCCACTCTTAGGAATTTACCATAAGAATGTAGCAGCCCAATTTGAAAAAGACAGATGCACCCCTATGTTTATCGCAGCACTTTTTACAAAAGCCAAGAAATGGAAGCAACCTAAGTGTCCATCAGTAGATGAATGGATAAAGAAGATGTGGTACATATACACAATGGAATACTATTCAGCCATAAGAAGAAAACAAATTCTACCATTTGCAACAACATGGATGGAGCTAGAGGGTATTATGCTCAGTGAAATAAGCCAAGCCGAAAAAGACAAGTATTAAATGATTTCACTCCTATGTGGAGTATAAGAACAAAGAAAAAATACTGAAGGAACAAAACAGCAGCAGACTCACAGAACCCAAGAACGGACTAATAGTTACCAAAGGGAAAGGGACTGGGGAAAATGGGCAGGAAGGGAGGGATAAGAGGGAAAAAGGGGCATTACGATTAGCAGATGTAATGTTGGGGGGGGCACAGGGAGGGCAGTACAACTCAGAGAAGACAAGTAGTGATTCTATAGCATCTCACTACGCTGATGGACAGTGACTGTAATGGGGTTGGTGGGGCGACCTCATGAAGGGGTAGTTTAATAACCATAATATTGCACATGTAATTGTAGATTAATGATAATAAAATAAATTATATTAAAAAAAATAAAATACAATTAATAAATCTTTCTCAGGAGTGGTATTAAAAATTTTTCTCTGAACCAGATTCCTTTGGCATTTCATATTTATATATGACACCCTCTACTGCCCAGAATTTCTACTCCCTGGAGCTGTTCAGCCCCTGAAGCAATGTCAGGGTCGCAGGGGAGTGGTATTGCTGCCTGGGTGGAGGAAAGAGCTGTTTCCTGCTACCCAGCTGCTGTGCCTGTCTCCACTGCCTGAACCAGTGGGCTGAGCACACATGTATAAGCCTCTGTGCTTTGTGTTTGCAGTTGCTGTAGGCAGATTTTCCCTCTGGCTTGCTTAATGCCAGTGTAGGCTTTGCCATTTTGCGAGCCACATGGGGCTGCCTGGGAGAAAGGTGCAGTAGGCTGCGTGTCACAGAGGGGGTCCTTGGAGCTGTGTAGCCAGCCAGGGAGCTGGAGCACCGGAAGTTCGTCTAAGGAGGAAGATGTCTTTTTCCTCCTAAAATATGAGAGTCTATATGGCAAAGCTGCCAACCTGCTGGACAGAGAGCACACAGAGAATTTTGTCTACCTCTCTTCTCTGCTGAGCAGTAAGCTCTGTGCAATCCTTGCCCTTTTAACAGCCCTCTTCCTTAGGGCTACCTTCTTAGGAAGTCTCTCAGCCTGCCCACCTTTCTTTTGTCCCAAAACAGCCGGATATGGTTCCCTGCTTTCCAAAAGCAGCTGGAATCTCAGTCTCTCCAGGTTTTCTGCCTGTCTCAGCTTTCCAACCCCATAATCACGAGAGTATCATACAAGCACCATGAATTGTAGTTTGTGGTCCCAGAGCAGATCTCTCGAGGTAGGTATTCAGCACTCCCAGGCTCCACTCCCTACCTGCCCAGTTTCTCTCCCTCCTGCCACTGAGTTGGGGTGGGGGAAGGGCTTGGGTCCCACCATGCCACAGCTTTGGTACATTACCCTGTTTTGTGAGGTCTGCTCTTTTCTCCAGGTGTATGCAGTCTGGCGCAGTCCTCTTTCCTGTTGCTCTTTCACGATTATTTGTATTAATTATATTTTCATATTATATGTGGTTTTAGGAGGAAGCCTGTATCTCACCTCTCATGTCACCATCTTTAATCCCTTTCCATATGAATTTTAGAACTATTCTTTCCAGTTCATTGAAGAATGCTGTCAGTATTTTGACAGGGATTGCACTGAATCTGTAGATTGCTTAAGGCAGGATGGCCATTTTGACAATATTAATTCTTCCTCTTCATGACTACGGGATGTGTTTCCATTTATTGGTATCTTCTTTAATTTCTCTCATGAGTGTCTTTCAGTTTTCAGAATATAGGTCTTTCACTTCCTTGGTTAGGTTTATTCCTAGGTATTTTATTCTTTTTGATGCAATTGTGAATGAAATTGTTTTCCTGGTTTCTATTTCTGCTAGTTCATCTTTAGTGTATAGGAATGCAACAGATTTTGCTTTATTAATTTTGTATCCTGCAACTTTGCTGAATTCAGATATTAGATCTAGTAGTTTTGGCATGGATTCTTTAGGGTTTTTTATGTACTATATCATATCATCTGCAAACAGGGACAGTTTGACTTCTTCCTTACCAATATGGATGCCTTTTTTTTCTTTGCGTTGTCTGATTGTCGTAGCTAGGACCTCCAGAACTATGTTGAATAAAAGTGGGAAGAGTGGGCATCCTTGTCTTGTTCCTGATCTTAGAGGAAAAGCTTTCAGCTTTTCACTGTTAAGTATAATGTTTGCTGTGGGTTTGTCATATATGGCCCTTATTATGTTGAGGTACTTGCCCTCTATACCCATTTTGTTGAGAGTTTTTATCATGAATGGATGCTGAATTTTGTCAAATGCTTTTTCAGCATCTATGGAGATGATCATGTAGTTTTTTGTTCTTCTTTTTCTTGATATGG
The DNA here is from genome assembly GCA_032199065.1 of Smutsia gigantea. NCBI lineage: Eukaryota > Metazoa > Chordata > Mammalia > Pholidota > Manidae > Smutsia > Smutsia gigantea. Next base: position 244,858 of record JAVSCE010004875.1, on the reverse strand, counting down.
TGGATGATGTTGACGGATTTTTCAATGTTATACCATCACTGCATCCCTGGGATGAATCCCACTTGATCATGATGTACGATCCTCTTGACGTATTTTTGAATTTGGTATGCTAATATTTTGCTGCGTTATATTTTCTTTTTTATCTTATATTTTAATTATATTCTTTAGTCTTTACAGAGTCTAACAATTTACATTAGTAGACATTCCCAAATCTCTTTGAAATGCCTATTGTGGAGATTAAATGAGATAATGTAATCAATAAAATAAACTTTGAAAAATTATTCATTGAAAAATCAGTAATTACACAAATTATGATTACTGACAAACTTAATTTGTATCTAATTATTCAATACTATTAGATTTGTCTCAATAAGTTAAATAATTCTGAAAAAAAAGTGATACTTGGAATAACGGTTGGGAAGATTGATCCACAGTACAACTTAATACATCCAACTTGCTCTGAGAAATATACTGAGATACACATCTTGATTGACTTGAAAGGAGTTCAAATTGCACACTATTTAAATATCTTATAAGGGAAAAAACATTCACACATTAATAATACAAAGCAATAATTGAGGTGAGTCATGAGAAGATAAAGTAGAACCAGATTCTGTATAATGACTTCCAGCTGTAATAGGAAAGGCATCACTGAGGAAGGCGCATTTGAGTTGGATTTTAAAAGACAGACAGCATTAGAATATGTAGCATTATGGTAGGTTTCATTTTTAAAAAGGGAGGGGGAGATTCAAGATGGCGGTGTGAGTGGTGAGGCAGAGAATTCCTCCCAAAACCACATATAGTGTGAAAATATAGTTAATACTACTAGCCTGAAAACAGCGACAGGAAAGAAGGCTGCACCAGACTGCATACAGACCTCACGAACAGAGCAGACCTCACAAAACAGGGTAACGTGTGAAAGCCTTGATCCAGCAGGATCCAAGCCCCATGCCAGCTCACCCGCGGGAGGGAGAGGGTGGAAGCCTAAGACTGTTGAACACCCAGCCCTGGAGGTCAGCTTTGGAGCACAAACCTACATTGTGTGGTGCTCTGGAGGTTTATGGGGTTGAGGAGCTGGGACAGGTAAAGTGCCTGAGAGACTGAGATTCCGGCCGTTTGTGGAGGACGGGGATCCACATCAGGCTGCTATAGGATAAAGGAAAGATGGGTGGTCTGAGAGGCTTCCTAACAGTGAGAGGGCTGCTGATGGGGCAGGGTTTGCACAGAGCTTGCTGTGCAGGAGAAGGAATAAGTGGACAAGGTTGTATGGGCACACTCTGCCCAGCGGGTTGGGAACTTTGAGGAGCTTCAGGTGCTCCATCCCCCTGGCTACCTACTCAGCTCCGAGGCCCCCCACTGTGACATGCAGCCTGCTGAGCCTTCCTCCTGGCCTGCTGGCACCTGCTCACAAATCGGCAGTCACTGTGCTGGTGTCAGGCCAGCCAGAGGGAGGCCCTGCCTACAGCAGCTAGAGATGCCAAGCACAGAGGCACACACGTGCTTGGCCCACTGGCTCTGATACTGGAGACAAGCACTGCAGTTGGGAATAAGGAAACAGCTCTTTCCTCCCCCAGGCACCAGCGGCACTCCCCTACGACCCACAACCTCACTCTAGGGGCTGAGCAGTTCCAGAGACTAGAGCTTCTGGGCACTAGAAGCCACCACATAGAATTATGAAATGTCAAAGGAACCTGGTTCAGACCAAAATCTCACAAACCCCAGAAAATGTACCAAATGAAACTGAACTCACCGATCTTACTAAAAGAGAGTTTAAATTGAAATCATACACATGCTCATGTAGGTACAGAAAAATATTCAAGAACTCAGGAATGAATTTAAGTCAAAGATTCAATAATTAAGAAATTCCATATCTGAAATGCAACATACAATGGAGGGATTTAAAAGCAGATTAGATTTAGTAGAAGAGACAGTAAATGGAATGGAAATTAGAGAAGAGGAATACAAAGAAGCTGAGGCACAGAGAGAAAAAAGGATCTCTAAGAATGAAAGAATATTGAGAGAACTGTGTGACCAATCCAAATGGAACAATATTCGCATTATAGGGGTACCAGAAGAAGAAGAAAGAGAAAAGGGGATAGAAAGTATCATTGAGGAGGTAATAGCTGAAAAATTCCCCAATCTGAGGAATTAGATCCGATCTCCCAACACAAGGGACCCAAGGAAGCCAGCATCAAGACATATCAAAATTAAAACATCAAAGATCAAGGATAAAGATAGACTTTCAAAAGCAGCTAGAGAGAGAAAACAGATCACATACAAAGGAAAACCTATCATGCTGTCACCATATTTCTCAATAGGAACATTGCAGGCCAGAATGGAGTGGCATGATATATTAAATGCAATGAAGCAGAAGGGCCTTGAACCAAGAATACTCTACCCGGCAAGGTTATCATTTAAATTTGAAGGAGGGATTAAACAATTTTCAGATAAGCAAAAGCTGAGAGAATTTACAACCCACAAACCACTTCTACAGTGCATTTTCGAGGGACTGCTATAGATGGAAGTATTCCTAAGGCTAAATAGAAGTCACCCAAGGGATAGACAAAGAGTACAGAATATGATACCTAACATATAAAGAATGGAGGAAGAAAAAGGAGGAAAAAATAATAATCTTTAGGTTGTGTTTGTAATAGCATAAGAAGTGAGTTAAATTTGACTGTTAATAAGGGAATTACCCTTGAACCTTTGATAACCACGAATCTAAGGCCTGCAATGGCAATAAGTACATACCTATCGATAATCACCCTAACTGTAAATGGTCTGAATGCACCAATCAACAGACATAGAGTTACTGAATGGATAAAAAAAAACAAGACCTGTCTCTATCCTGCCAACAAGAGACTCACTTCAAATCCAAAGACATACACAGACTGAAAATAAAGGGATGGAAAAAGATATTTCATGCAACTTATAAGGAGAAAAAAGCAGGTGTTGCAGTACTTGTATCAGACAAAATAGACTTCAGAACAAAGAAAGTCACAAGAGACAAAGAAGGACATTACATAATAATAAAGGGGTCAGTCCAACAAGAGGATATAACTATTATAAATATTTATGCACCCAACACAGGATCACCTACATATATGAAACAAATATTAACAGAATTAAAGGGAGAAATAGAATGCAATGCCTTCATTTTAGGAGACTTCAACACACCACTCACTCTAAAGGACAGATCAACCAGACAGAGAATAAGTAAAGAGACACAGGCACTGAAAAATGTATTAGAACAGATGGACCTAATGGACATCTACAGAACACTTCATCCAAAAGCAACAGGATATACATTCTTCTCAAGTGCACATGGAACATTTTCAAGAATAGATCATATACTAGGCCACAAAAATAGCCTCAGTAAATTAAAAAAGATTGAAATTGTACCAAGCAGCTTCTCAGATCACACAGGTATGAAACTAGAAATAAATTATGCAAAAAAAATGAAAAAGCCCTCAAACACATGGAGGCTTAATAACATGCTCTTAAATAATCAATGGATCAATGACCAAATAAAAACAGAGATCAAACAATATATGGAGACAAATGATAACAGTAATTCAACACCGCAAAATCTGTGGATGCAGCAAAGGCTGTGCTAAGAGGGAAGTATATTGCAATACAGACCTATCTCAGGAAAGAACAATCTCATATGAACAGTCTAAACTCTCAATTAACGAAACTAGAAAAGGAAGAACAAATGAGGCCCAACATCAGTAGACAGAGGGACATAGTAAATATTAGAGCAGAAATAAATAAAATTGAGAAGAATAAAACAATAGAAAGAATCAATGAAAGCAGGAGCTGGTTCTTGGAGAAAATAAACAAAATAGATAAACCCCTAGCCATACATATCAAGAAAAAAAGAGTCTACTCACATAAACAATCAGAAATGAGAAAGGAAAAATCACTACGGACACCACAGAAATACAAAGAATTATGAGAGAATACTATGAAAAATTATATGGTAACAAACTGGATAACCCAGAAGAAATGGACAACTTTCTAGATAAATACAACCTTCCTAGGCTAACCCAGAAAGAAACAGAAAATCTGAATAGACCAATTACCAGCAAGGAAATTGAACTGGCAATCAAAAAACTACCTAAGAACAAAATTCCTGGACCAGATGGTTTCACTGCTGAATTTTATCAAACATTTAGTGAAGACCTAATACCCATCCTCCTTAAAGTTTTCCAAAAAGTAGAAGAGGAGGGAATACTCCCAAACTCATTCTATGAGGCAACCATCACTCTAATACCAAAACGAGGCAAAGGCACCACAAAAAAGAAATTTACAGACCAATATCCCTGATGAACATAGATGCAAAAATACTCAACAAAATATTACCAAACTGAATTCAAAAATACATCAAAAAGATCATCCATCATGATCAAGTGGGATTCATCCCAGTGATACAAGGATGGTAAACACTCAAAAATCCATCAACATAAACCACCACATCAACAAAAAGGACAAAAACATGATCATTTCCATAGATGGTCTGTAGGAATGGTCACTATGCTTATGGACAGTGCTACAGCATTTGAATGAGAAGCCCCAGAAGGGAGCACTGAGCCCCATAGACATGCTAACACATATTGCTGCCTCCCATATACAGCTGTAAGTATAAACCAAGGAGGAATCATTGAAGCCAAGGGTCGGTCACCAGAATAATATCTTGCTGCCAGCACCAACTGCACTCAACCCCAGATACTTCATTGAGTGGAGGTGGCCCTGGACATTTCAACACATGGACCAGCAGTGGCTGGCCCTCCTGGCACCTTGGGAACAAGGCCTGGAAGCTGGCTTCCTATGTATTCCTGGAATAACAGCAGAGTGGCCCCCAAAGATCAAGGTAGTTTATCCTAAAATGCCAACAGGTGGGAGCATCTTACCAAGGTGTTTTGTTTTATCATTATGGCCAGTGCATGCACCTCCAGTAACACTATATATAGACCCCTCAGTACCTCCCACAGGGAGAAGAGCAAAGGTATAGTATACTAGATCTGGACAGGATGCCCTTCCTGCTGCAGTCCTATCAGAGGACCACTCTCTTGCATGAATCCTACCTGATGGACAAGATTTGCCTGTGTTGGTGTCATCAAAATGTGTCTTATTGCCATTAAGGTTAATCTCCTCTAATATCTTTGTGGTTTGGGCACACACCCTAGCAAAAAACTGCTACTCACTGGGTTACATAGAGCTCCCTATCAGTACCACTACTGGTCTCCCCTGGAAAGTGCAAGTCATGAACTCATCTGAGTAGAACTGGTTTTGAATACAGCTGGAATAACCTCCTCACTCTTGGGGATTATTATAATTTTTGTTACCTGTATCAAGATTTTGTTGTATCATAATTTTTGTCATTATCTGTATGTTGTTACCTCTGTTGCTGCTGTGGAATCTGGTTACAAAGTTCCAGCTTTCTCACACAGGGACCATCGCAGAAGATTGAGAGCATGTAGACTGTGAGGCGAGAATCCTGGAGGTGTGGAGTGTGGATAAAGTGAAGGTTCCTATGGACAGGATCCTCACCTGACCCTAAACGACTTGATGATGTAATATGCCTACTGCTAGGCTACTCCTTCCAGACCCAGAGGCAGTAAGTTATTATTAACTGAGTCACTATATAAAGAGCCCTGCCCAGTGCTCTGGGCAGAAACAGAAACCAAGGAGAATTATAGACCTGCAGACTGTTGGATGCAGACCTTATTCTAGTGCTCAACCTACCGCCAGAAGAATAAAGGGTATAAACCCTTTTATCCCAAGAATGTTCCATTGTCATTTCTTGGTCTCACTGAATCCATAGTAAACTTGCCTGGGGCTGAAACCCTCAGGCAAGACACTACATTGAAAGAGATGGGAAACGGTGTAGGGAAGAAGCAAGAGGAAGAATTATCAGTAAACCAAACTAAACCAAGACAGAGGGCAGTCAGAGAGGCAGAAAAATCAAAGTGCTTCGAGAGGCATAGAGCATCAACAGCATTAATTACAAAGAAGAAATCATGGAAAATTAGGACTAAGAAAAAAGCCACTGGATCTGGGAACAAAAGGAATGTATTACTGACACTTGAAAGAATGACAGTGATAAGGGAATATTCTGTTTGCAAAGAGTTAAGGTATCTGTGAGTGATGAGGCCTGGAGATAGAGCCAACTACTCTCTCAAAGTCTGACAGTGAAGAAAAAGAAAATGATGGGGCAGTAGTCTGAGGGAAATGGGAGAAGAAAGAGAATGATTTTTTAGGATAGGAAAAGATTATATGAGTTACATGTCATTAGTTAGAGGAAAAATATTAAGTGGAGAAAAAAATAAAAGCAACATTTTTTAGAACAGGAAAGAACTAGTAAGAGGGAGGCAGAGGAGCTGGTAAAAAGACAAAGATGCATAAAACATTTGATTTATTCATTCAATAAACATTTATTGAGTATCCATCATGAATTGGAAACTGGAGAATATACCCTGGAGAACAAGTCAAATATAGTCCTGAGTTCATGGAGCTTAGTAAGTCTACTAAGCTTCCAGAGGAAATGAACATGGTAGAATGACTCCCTAACATCCATTCCACCCCTCCCCTGTTGTGTAGCAGACATGCAGTTTGGATAGAATTAATTCCACTGAGAACAAAACAGGTTGATCTTAGGTGGCGTCAAAATCAGTATAATCATTATCTACCTTATCAGGGTGTTTTATTCAGGAATGGGCACAGAATGCAAGTTTATCCTTTCAAATGAAACCTGGAGCTATGATTTAATGGAAAAAAGGACATTTCTGAATGACAACATGTGCTGAGATGAGGTCTGGAACTGCTGCAGCCATTTTGCTATTGAAAAGAGGCCAGCTTGTGATGAAGGCCACATGGAATAAGATAGAGCTTAGAGAATCACAGAGAAAAATAATGAAGCTCTGATAAAACTACTTCTGAAATCCATTATTTCTTTGGACTTTTCAGTTACATAATCCAATAAATCCCCTTCTTTGTTTAAAGCCATGTAAGTAGAGCTTTTTGATAATTGCAAGGGAAAGCATTCCAATTACAAATTAAATGCCACTGTAGGCACAAGTAAAATGGTTATTAAAATGTAGCATGAAATAGGACACGCCCAGTACCAGCTTTAGACTGAATCCTTTCTATACTCTTCTGGCTTTAGCTGTCCATGGTTCTAAGCTTTCAACCTATGAATGCCCCTTCTATGGTAGTCCTTCCTGGACCCTTTCCCACTCCTCTTCCAAAGATGGTTTTCTCTTCATTAATCCCTAAACCTCCAAGGACTTTGGCAGTCTGGGAGTAGCAGGGTGCTCCCCCTCAGAAGCATCAGACCTTATTTCATTTCCATGCTCCAGAATCAAGTGAGAGGTAACTGTGGCTTTGTCCACAGCCACCAATAAGGGAATTCTTAGGCCTGGGCACTGAGAATATCCTTTCTGCAAATTTGTTCCTGTGGCTGTCACAGTCTAGAATTTCCACCTTTTCCTATCAGCCTGGCTGATATCTCTTTTTTCGAGACCTGATTAACAAAGCACTTCCTCCAGCAAGTCACTGAAAACCCCCTTCACATTGGCTCATGGCACTCAGGTACTACCTCCTCAGAGTTCCCACGACACTTGGTACATACCACCTCCAGGTAACCCAGACAAATAAGGAGAGAAATAAAGACACGGTGATGTTGTTCCTACTGGGACAGGGGCCGTAGTTTATTTCATTTGTACATAAACATATAGGAAGGAAAAGAATGTCACTTGTGACATGAAGGAATGGGTGCTGGATGGACTCGAGGCAAGACACAAGGCCTCAGGACTTCCCCAGGCTTGTTCACCTATGAGGAATTTATCACTGTATTGTTGTGAGGTTGAGAAACACAATGAATCTGAAAAACACTGTAGTCTTTTGAGAATGATACCTATAAATATTTTTGTTGGATACTATGGATATTCAGAGGAGGTAAGGGATGCCTTCTTGCTGGGGAAGAATTGGAGATGTGGATAAGTGAAAAACTCACCAAGTGTCCTTTAAGCTGACCTTGGAGAACATCTCAGATTTAGATATGCTTAAATGGGATGAGGTGGGAAAGATGGTCAGGTGAAGGAAGAGATGCTGACCAAATGCTGAGAAGCCAGCATCCATTTAGGGCAAATCTTATTGAGGGATTTTTATGTGCCAGACACTGTTCTAAGTGCTAGGAATACAGCAATGAAGACAAAAAGTGCCTACCCAAAGAGGCCTTAAATTCTAATTGGAAAGGACAAAAAGTAAACAGAAACAAATAAATATCAAAATTATTTCTGGCAGCAATAAATGGCATGAAGGTGATATGCTTTGGTGACTGGAGGGGGGGTATTCTACATGAGGTCGTAGAGCCATTCCAAGGTGATGCCATTCCATCGGAAAAGAGAGTAATGAGACCAAGCTGGGCTGAGGAAGAGAATACCAAAGGAAATAGTCATGGCATGTTCCAGCTAGACCACTCCACCAAGGGAGCCAGAAATACATGGCGTATTATCAACACAGCCAACTAACATTGCCACAACCAGCAATGAGAAGTAGAGCCTCGTAGCCAACCAAGAGTAAGCCACCCTGCTAAGCCCTAATTGGCAGATGCGTGAATGATAAAAATGATTATGTTTTAAGTCACTGAGTTTGGGGACAGTTTTCCAGGAAGCATTACTGTGTTAATAGGTAACTGATGTAACACTTATCCAATATCTATAGATACATGGCCAAAGGACACATCTGGCTCTTTAGGAAGAGCTTAAAGGTGTCCTGGAAAATTATGGTGGATTGCCTTCCTTTCTTGAGCTCCCTTTTCTTCATTCACCCCTGCTAGTTCCTTGCAATAGCTCTTAATTCAAGTCCAGTACTGGTCAGCAAGATTTGTGAAGGAAACTGAGGAGATAGAAAAAAGAAACAAAGGAAGGGGGGTAGAAAAAGCCAGAATCATAATATTACCAAAAATAAATAAAGAGTTTCAGAGAGAAATATAAGTACAGTACAAAACACCAAAGAAAATGAGACTGGAGAAGTCCATAAGTTTGGTAAGGAAGAGGTTGCTAGTTCATCAGAAAGTCATTTTTTGGACCTTGTGCTACAGAGCAAAGGCACAGGAATTCAGAAAAGAGTAAGCTGTGCATAAATTGAGACAATGAGTTTAAATAATTTAGTCTGGAAGTCTCTCAATGAAAAGAAGAAAGAAATAGGACAACTTAGTGGGGCAGGAAATGGAATTCATTTATTCATAGGGAAGACCTGTGCCGCATTAGTTTTCTATTGTTATGCAACAAATTACCACAAACTTATTATCTCCATTTTGTAGGTAAGAAGTCCACGTGGGCTTAGCTCTGTTCTCTGCTTAGGATCTCACAGGGATAAAATCCAGGTGTCAACTGAGCTGGGCTCTTACTGAGGCTCAAGATGAATCCACCTCCTTGCTAATTTGAGTTGTTCGCAGAATTCAGTTCCATTCAGCTATGGAACTATGGCCCCATTTCCTTGCTGGCTTCTGGCTGGGCATTGCTCTCAACTCCTACAGGCTTCTTTCCAGCCCTTGCACACATACCCCTCCCTCCATCTTCAAGCCAGCAACATTATAAGAGATTTTTCTCCTGTTTTCAATCTCTGACTTCTCCTTCTACTACCAGCTGGAAAACACTCTGCTTTTAAAGAACTCATGCAACTGTATTAGGCCTATGTAGATAATCTCCCTATCTTAACGTCAACTGACTAGTAATCTTAACTATATTTCAAAATCCCTTTTGCTATGTAACCCAACATAATCAAGAGACTAACCATCCATCATATTCACAGTCCTAGGGATTATGGCAGGAAGTCTTAGGATGTCATCTTAGGATTCTGCCCATCACACATACATACTTAAAGTTAGAAAAGGATCCAAAAGCTAAAAGACCTTGAAGGAGATTTTAAATACCAGAATCTTGTGTTACACAAATTGCCAATAATAGGATAGAAAGAAATCAAGCAAAAAGTACCCATCCTAATCGTAGCAAAAAAGAAGAATGCCTTTTCTTGGAGATTGGGAGAAAAAAATGATAAAAAGGAAAAGGGCGGGAGGCAAAAGACAACATTTATGCCAGCTATTTACTTTGCCAAAATTAGTATCATTTTAATTTAGATACGAAGTGACATATTCTCATATTCTGAGTTCTGTGAAAAAGTTCTTCCAGATGGTTACGCCTCCCTAGAGTGACAGAACCCAGTGTAGCCTTGCACATATTGGGAATTCAATTAAACACTGCTGACCATCTGATTGAGAATTCATAGTCTGGAGTAGCTGACTCAATGTAAACATATGGCTTAGTTCCCATCAAAGAAAAAAACCGAGTAACTATATTCCCCTCTCCAACACTGCACCTCCTTTGCAATGTGGGAGAAAGTAGAAGTGAATAATAAAAAAAAAATAGACCACGTAACAAAGATTACGGAACAGGAAAACTGTAAAATACAAAATTTCTCTGATTTTATCATAAAATCAGAATTCTTCACTAAGGATCAACACGGAGATAGTTGCTTCTTAATTCAGTTCAATCAATCAATACTTACTGACAATGCTTCAGGATATTTAAGATAAGGAAGACACAACCTGAGCTTAAGCCTCTAAAGGTTAGGGGATAGAAGTACACAAATGACTATAATGTGAGGTTAATGACGTTAAGTGTTGAAAGTGAACTGGAAGGAAGAAAACTTTATTAAACCACTTTTAACCTTATGGAAACCACAGGAAATATTTATAGATAAGAAAAACAAAGGCTCAAACAGATTTCACACATTTTTTTCAAGGTCACATAGTAAGTACATGGTAGCGCATAGATTTAAATTCAGGACTGACTGAGCCCAAAACCCAATCTCTCCTGAAGGAGGGATAAATCATCTCTGGTCTGCTAGTTGGATGGGAGTTTGGAGGCTGGTGGGGAGAACCTATTAACAGTTTCTTAGAGAAGCAGTTATTTCAGGTGGAACTTGGAAAGAAATATACAATCTTGTAAAGCTAAGATGTGAAGAAAGGAGAACAATTCCAAGGGAAATGGCATAAAGGACAGAAGCAAGACACCTAGGTCAGTATCTGGAGAATGGTAAGTAGTTCAGACAATCCACAGCACAAACTCTTACAGATAAGTATTAAACCAGACACACATTTTGGGTTGCCAAATATTGGGACTAAAAGATTAGTGCATTAGTCCAGACAAGTATCTAAGCTAGGATCTCAGCAGTTAAAAAGGAGAAGGGAAAGTGATGTGAGGAGCAATATGGAAAACTATTCTATATGTATTCTATATTTAAAAGGGAAAAAGAGGCAGGGAAGTCCAAACAAGGGCTTGAATTAGGAAGGGGACATTATCCCTGTCCCACCTCTCTTTGCCCTCTGGTCAAGAGCAAACTATGGTCCACAGGCCAAATGCAGCCCACCATCTCTTTTTGTAAACAAAGTTCTTTTGGCATATTGTATGTCCAGTGGTTCATTAATTGTCAATGACTGCTTTCACCCTACAGCAGCAGAAACCAAATGGTCCACAAAACCTAAAACATGTACTTCTAGCCCTTAACAAAAAAAAATTGCCTACATTTGCTCTAGTCCCACACCTCATAAACTACTTTTCCAACTATTTTAGTTTGTTCTGGTCTAAATATGAAGTTTATTTGGATATTTCTTTGATCAATATCTAAGATTATCATTTTATTTCCTACTATAGTAATTGAGAATTTGGCTTGCTTACATCATCAATCTTCCTTCCCTATCCCCTCCCCCACCACAGACACTTGCTCTTCCAACATAAATACTTAAATCAGGAGTCAGGGTTTATTACATTTTGACTGCATAAATATTCTTCACTACTGAGCCAGACAATGTAATGATTGTTTTCATACTTATAAAAATGTCCTTCTGAAGTTACTAATTATCATTTGTTTCATTTACTTAGTTTTCCATTTACATATCACTATTTTTTTCCAAGTCCAACACATTTGTAAACATTTTCCAAATGTTCAAACATACCAAATATTTCATTGCTTCTATTTGTTCCTCCCAAAACTCTCCCATAGTCCTCCATCCTTTTTCTCCAATTTGAACTGGTTGCTCTCTAAACCTAGTGAACAGCTGTTTTCATGGAACCTCTTTTCTCTGCCCTCTTATATTGAATCTTTTGTTTCCTGCAGCCTGTCTTTCTCTTTATTGATTTCCTCCTTTGTTTTATGCAAGTTCATCCCCCAGAAGCTTTCTATGAAAGGACACATAAGACATAAATATTTTAATCCTCCTATGCCTTAGAACATTTTTATTCCAGCCTCTTACCTAATCAATAGTTTGGCTGAATAGAGAAATCTATGCTGAAAATTATTTTCCCTTATAATTTTGAAAGCATTGTACCACTTCCTATAATCCACTGTTGCTTTTGAAAGTTTAATGTCATTCTGATTTCTCTTCATCTCTATGTGACTTGTTTTCACCTTTTTTTGTTTTCCATACCCTCCACGAGTTTTTAGGATTTTATTTTAATCCATGATGTTACTAAATTTCAGAATGATGTGGCTTCATGTCTTTTCTCACTCATCACACTGGATACTTGGGAAGCCTTTTAGCCTAGAGATGTCTATCCTCCAGTACCAGGAAATTTTCTTGTAATATTTCTTTGATAATTTCCTCAGGCCTTTTTCTTGTTCTCTACTTACATCAGTTGCCTACTGTCACAATAATCATGCATAAAAAACCTAAACAAGCACCCTAAAAGTCAGTGGCTTAAAACAATAACCATTTATAATTGCTCTGGATTCTACCAGTCAGTTCTACTATGCAGTTCTGCCAATCTTGGCTGGGTTTGTTTAGGCAGTTCATTCTGGCTTTGGTTGGGCATCACACACGTTTGTAGTAGGCTGGCCATTACCTGAATTAAAATGGCATTGGGTAAGAAAGGGCCCTGCTCCATGAGCCTCAACCTCTGGCAGGAAATCATGTCCTCATGATAAGCACAGTTTCAGACAGGAAGTGAAAATGTATATCAAGACTCTGTCAAATTATCTACTGCCCTGCTAGCCAAATTAAGTCACAGAACCAACTCCAAAGTAAGTGTCAGAGGGCACCTAAAAGGCTTGGATGTATGGATTCACATGTGAAACCCCTATTAAACAGATCTTGAATATGCTGAATCGATCCTCTAATTTTCTTTTCTATGTTCCATCTCTTGTTTTCCTCTTTGTTCTTGTTGTTTTTGATCTGCTTTTAGGAGATTTGTTCAATGTTATCTTCACACTCCTCCAATTTTTTTACGTCGGTCATCATTTTTTAAATGTCAAAATCATTTCTTGTTATCTGACAGTTTTTTATAGCATCTGTTCTTATTTTAAGGATACAATACCTTCTCTTATTACTCTAATGAAAGTAATGTTTCTGGAAGTATTCTTTCTTGATTTTTATCTCAAGCAGGAGTAAATGGAAAAGTCACCTATCTTTCCAAAGTAGGCAAGGCCTCTGCAAGGTCTGAAAACTCTTGTCCATTTTTTGCTCCACATTTCACTCCCAGCTTTTGAAGTACCAGGAGCTTCCAAGTGTGAGCCTTTCAAGGGCTTACTTCTCACCAGTATCTCCTACAGGCATTGCAGTCACTTCTTCCTCTCTGCACAGTTGGGAACCATTCTTCCTTTCATTTTCCATCCTCCAAAAATTTAAGCTGCCTCATCTACTCTCCCAAAGTCTTTGTCCTTATAAGTTAATGTCTTTTTAAGTTCTCTATGACCATTTTAGTAGAATTTGGGGAAGGAAAGAGGGGAGCTCACACAGTCTATCCATCATAGCCAATGGTTAGAAACACAAGGGTGAAGCGCAAGATAAAAAGCAGGATTAGAGACATAAATTCAAGAGTTTCTTATACAAAGGTAGTTTCTGCAACTATCAAAGGAAATAACAAACAAAATATTAAGTAAATAAACTATTCAATAATATAATCTTTGGGAATGCTTAAACTAGGAGAAAGCAACTATCCAACAGTCCAAATAAGGAGCAATGTTAAAAATAGAAGGGTTAAGTCACAAAGTCAAAGGAGGAAAAGATTTTTAAAAAGAAAAGATAGTTTATAATATGGAATGCTGCCGAGAAACACAGAGGGAAGATAAAGATGGGGACACTTATTGATTTGGTCATCAGAAAGGTAACAGTGAAGTGTAAGTGAGACACTTCAACAGCATATGAATGCCAAAGGTAAAGGAGTGGTTAGTAACGCAGCACACATAGGTTCTTCTTTTTCTCAGTCTGATGTTGAAGAGGAAGAGGAAAAGTCTGACATAAATGAGAAGCAGGATTTGAACAATATGGTAAGGTTAGGAAAAGGTTTTTGAGTGTTTTCAGTTTGTTGTTTAAGAAAAAGAGAAACCTGGCTGAATACAGAAGGGAAGTGACAATGAGTCTCTCGTTAACCAAACTCTGCTCAGTCTCTTCTGAACTTTCTTCCCAACCAGACCCTAACTTTTAGGCTTCTATGTTCACCTCTGCATTGTCCAATTTTAGCAAGAATCCTGCTAAGTCAGTTTACAAAGAATCCCCCATCCTCAGTATATGATCACCCTCAATATCTGATTGGGTTCCTAATCCTCAGCCATCCTTAGGTAATGTCTGATTACCATGGCTTGACATCAGCAAGAACCCTATTAGGTCAGTTTAACCAGAATTCCCTGAGGCTTCCTCTTAGTAATTTTCCATTCACCGACCCCCATCCTACTCCTTGGCTATAAATTCCCACTTTTCCGTGTTGTATTTGGAGTTGAGCCCAGTCTCTTTTCCCAACTGCAAAACCCATTTGCAGTAGTCCCTACACCCATAGATATGAATAAACTCTGCCTTACCATTCTTTAACAAGTAGCATGGAAAAGTTGTATTTTTCTTTAACAAAAGATGAGGAGAGACTGAAAATTAAAAGATAAGAGGAAAACTGAAGGATAATTAACAAAGGCTTGGTGGGGAAATGAAGGATGTGGAATCATGAGCATAGATACAGAGGTTCATCTTAATAAAAAGGGCATTTCTTGCTGTGGGACAGAAATGAAGGAAAGAGGAGGAAAAAAAAACAGAGGTAGAGAAACACACAGGAGGAAATTGTGAAAGGCTCATGTCCAAATTTCCTCAAGCTCCGTTAAATAAAAAACTACATTATCTGCTGAGGGTCACTAGATCAGGAATGGGATTTATCGAAAATGGAACAGCTGTTCTGGTAAATATAATAGGGGATATATGGGAGGGAGGGGGAAAGGAAGGATGTTTGGATGGATTGACTGATTGACTGATGAACCAGCACTAGCAGGAAAGGTTCAGATGGATCTACCATGAACTTGTGAGGACTCAAATGTAAGCAAAGTTTCTATTTTTCCAAATAGTGGCTAAAATACTAGAGAGTTGCTCACAGATGTGAAGTAGAAGATGCCTGGTGGTTTGGATAAAATACCAAAAAAATGAACAAAACCTGAAATTTTTTTTATTTAAGGGACTTCTTTTCTACTTTACATTTAAAAATGAAATAAATAGGAAATTGAAAGTTGATAAAAAATTCTTCAATTCAGGAGCTCTTTCAAAATTTGTGTCTAGCTAATTCAAGACTAATCCAACCCTAATTCCAGGCTAACTGACCTTCAAAGTTCTCCCCAGACTATGACTAACTGTATCAACTCCATTCTCCTTTCTGCAGACACTATTTCTCCACTATAAGCTAAAATAGTTCACATTTCCATGTATTTACAAATGCACAGGCTTCTTCTTGGTGTTTATTTCATTCTGCCAACCTGTGCTCACCATTAGGTTACTTTTGGTCCTGATTCCTTTTGTAATTCACATGAGAAGATGTAACATTTACAGAGTCACTTACAATCATTGTTTCCCTCGCCCTTTTTTTTTAGTCAACAGTGATCACCTAATTCATACACCTCTAAAACACTGGTTCTCAGCCAGGGGCAATTCTGCCTCCCAAGAGACACTCAGCAATGTCTAAAGACATTTAGCATATATAACAAATTAATTTTCTGGCATACTAGTGGGTTGATGCAGCAATGCTACAATGCAAAGAACAGCTCTGCCCCACCCTCAACAAAGAATTATCTGGCCCAAAATGTCAATAGTGCCAAGGTTGAGAAACCCGGCTCAAAAGCTATTCACTCATATTCTAAGACCTATGAATAGCGCAACTGTCAAGTAAAACCTGCCTTAGGCTCAAGCACACTTTTCTGCTCCCTGGCCTACAGTGTTCTCAGGCCCTTTGTCTGCCTCAACTACTGAGACTTTGCTTTTTTCCCAGAAATGCTATGATATACTAGTTCTCATATCCTTAGCTCTCTCCTGACATATGACACTTAAGACACTGTTGCCTCTGTCCAGTTTCAGAATTCCCTGGCTTGTTTCTCACCATGGAAAATGCGGAGGTTTTAATTCCTTGTTTTCTTGACTTGTATCTCTACACAGTCTGGTCTCCACCCCAACCTGACTAACCTTAATCACCCATTGCTCTCTACAGCCCAGGGTGACAATATGGTTTAACACTACACATCAGAGCAACTCTTAAAAGGCTTTCTGTCTAACACCAGAGTCCTGGCATTTAATCTGTTTTTTCTGTAGGCACCTTAAAGTATGTTGCCTGTCTCTAGAACATCCATT
Source organism: Smutsia gigantea (assembly GCA_032199065.1). Classification (NCBI taxonomy): domain Eukaryota; kingdom Metazoa; phylum Chordata; class Mammalia; order Pholidota; family Manidae; genus Smutsia; species Smutsia gigantea. The sequence continues at coordinate 228,204 of JAVSCE010004875.1, read as the reverse complement.
TACAGGCTTTAAGAGCTCATTAAACGGTCACTGAAGGAATGCATGAACGAATAACCTGTAGGTATGAGTTGCAAAGAACATATGTTTAGACTGACTGAATTCTGGGTTCTTATTCAGTCACCAAAACATTTATTGAAGTACTGTGTTAGGCACTGAAGGGCAGAGATATAAAAGAAAAATCAACTCTTCCCTTAAATAGCTTAGAGCTTAATATAAAGTCAGATACATAAGTAAATAATTCATAGTTAGACTGATTACAGATTATCCCTACTCTATAGCTTAAAACAAAAAATCCTTTCTCAGAATTAACAGAAATAACAGTCTCAAAATAAAAGTGTACAGAATGAATGAATGAGCAAATGAACAAACCGATGGATAGATGAGAAACCAAATACCAAACTAGTAAAGCTTTTTCTGGTTCTTAGGCAAAGTTGTACATCATGTAAATGAGAGTTTCATTATTCTACTACATCTCCTTTCATTTTCCTTAAATGTCATTCTCACTATAAATACTAATTGGTTTAGCATATAGAACACATTGATCTGGTGGTAGGATAATTTTGTAACACAATCTATGGTAAAAAAAAAAAATCTTTGCTTCTCACTCAACTTAACAGATAATGGAGGCTACTAAACAAACTAGCCCACTACTGTGTGCACAGACCAGAGGGATAATGGGCTAGGATGCACCAAACAGCCTCCCCAGATGTTTACAGCCAGCATCCACCTAATTGGTCAATGTTTGTGCTTTATCAGTTGTTAAATAATTTTAATGTCATGTTTGATTAGCATGTTCTCTCAATTTTAGAGCAACAGGCAAGGTTTCCAAGAAAAGACATCATAACTATATTCATTCCTTCTCCCTCTAAAAGTGTAAAAATACCAGTTACCAATCAAGCCAGCACCAAGGATCCCACCAGGTTAGACTGATTTTGCCTCTATTTAACACCTTGTTAATTCATCATGACAATTTATTCATATTGCAGCTGCACTGAAATATCTGATGTTTCAACTGAGATTACCAACATTTCTCATGAGATGGAGTCATATAGAGCCAGGTCGGAACTCAAGCTCCATCAGGATTTATCTATGTGACTTTGAGCAAGATGTTTAACTTTTTTTAAGGCTAAATGTATAAGGGAGATTAACCACATGCAAATGGAGAAAATAATACTTACCTCATAGGTTTGCTGTGAGAATATGGGCATGATAAATCTATAAGATGAGCACATACTGGGAGCTCAATGGATATAAGCATTCCCTTTCATGTGATATAAATTTACTGAGCAAAATTATCTTACAACTCTCCTCTCTTTTTGTTTAATTTTCTTTAGCTCCCTCCATTTTATCAACTCTTCATTAATTCTTTCATTTATTCAAGTTACTAAGAGCATGAACTTAATACTACCCCTCCCAAAACATCTCCTAGACATCTCTGGAATCCATAGTGAAAAGTAAAAGTTATGGTTCCACACTGTCCTTGACCCTGAAAACATTGCTTGCTTTTGTGTTAAAGTTCCTCCACCCACCCCCCAACCCGCCAATCTCTGCTAACTTTCCAGCACTGAGGAAACAACATTGGCCTTTAAGTCAGGCAATCCTGGATTCCAAATCCAACTGTGTTGCTTACTTAGCCAAGTTACTAAATTTCTCTGGGTCTCAATGTCCTATAAACTAATACATGTATGACAATGAGCACAATGCCTAGGGTATAACAGGTACTCTAACAAATGATTCAAATTCTTCTCAGCACTGAGATTGCTAACCAATCCTATGCTCTCAGTCAATGACTGCTCTCAAAGATATAGTCCAAACTGGATGCCATTAGCATGCCCTGTTCCAGTTATTCACCCATTTGGTTATTCAACAAAGAATTCTCTGAATTCCTTTTATGTTCTAGACATAAAATAACACATTTTTATAATACTTTAAAAGATAACTAAGCCAAGGTTTCAGGCCTGAAGGAGTTCAGGGTCCAGTGGGAAGGCAAATATGCAAACAAATAGTTACAATGCAGTATTTCTAAGTGCTAAAAATAGAGGTGTGTACAAGGTGAAGGGATGAAGAGAAGACAGAGATCAAGCAAAGCTTCCCAGAAGAGATGCTTATCTAGAGCTGAGCCTAGGAGGATGAACAGGACTTCACCAAGCACACAAGGGAAAGATGGGTATTCCAGGCAGAGCAACAGTGGAAAGCCTATGCATGATGCCTGCTGACGACACCAACTACAGGAATCAGGCATGGCTGGAGCATGCTGTTGCAGAGGACCGGTGAAAAACAAAGCAAGTAGAAGGAACCAAATTACAAAAGGCCTCAAATGATACTCAAAAGAGCTTGGACTTTATTCTTTAAACATTGGAAAACCACTGATTTCTAAGTCAGAGAGTAACATGTCTGAGAATAATTCCTCCAATGGCAGAAGAAGAAATGGGTTGGAAAGACTGATACTGGAAGTCTCCACTGCATGATACTGAATGGATGCAAGTGGTAAGAAAAAGAGTAAAGGAACAGCTCTAGAGTTTCTAGCTAAGATGAAAGGTGTATTTAGTCCCACTAATACAGAGTCATACAAGTGGCAGAGCAGAACTCTGGGTAAAGATAATGAATATTTGAATTTCATACCCCCATTGAGGGGGAGATGTTCAATTGGCCATCAGGAATAATATATCTAGAGTATACGAGAGAGGACTAATTAGAGATACAGATTTAAGATAGATACTTAGGAGTAATAATTTTAAAACCAAGGAACAGGCTTTTTAAAAGAAATGTAATTCATTTAGACTTCTCTCCCAACTTCAACTGAAAAGATTACAAATTAAAAACCTTAAATTTTCATCTACTACACATATATTAAATTTTAACATAAAAAAATGAAAAGATGTCAACATATTTAATGAAAACAATAAACTCTTACCAAAGATAAGTAATTTATATTCACTCATTTATCACTTTTCTTAAGCAGTCTACTAATAAGGACATTCTCCTTACCTATAAAATGAATATACTTCCAAAATAAGTTTTCACAGCAAAAAAATACAGCATGCTTCATCTTCTGAATAAACAATCATGTTTAATTTCCTGAGTAAATATTACTCATACTTTGACACTGAACAGAGTCCAAATTCACTGAAGGAGTTAAGAAATTTCTAAAATCCCAGGAGCAGTAAACCTCACCAGAGAATCTAGTCAAGAGCTTATTATAAAGGACTAAAAGTCAATGTCATACCAAAATTTTAAATAACATCATGCATCCCTCTACTTAATAAATTATTTCAAAATCAGGTCACAACTGACAGACACACTATCTTGGGCAGACGGGAGAGAGCAGATAAGCAGGGAAAATTTCCTTTTCTCTACTGAAGCATGTCCACCAACTGTCATATCTGGAAAACAGCCAAAATTAGCACTTTACTTGCAAAAAGAGCAGGAGACTCTTGAAATATTAGCAGAATGTGAAATGTACAGAATTCTTTTAAGACTTACATTTGTGGATGTTTGGAAATAATGTTTCTAAGACATATTAAAAGCACAAGTCTATCCATGTAACAAGCTCCTAAAGCCAAATGTAGAGCCCCTTGAATCCTTGGGGATAAGATTTACCCTTTTCTTCAAGGCTGTGACCATCTACCAAGGGTAAGGTTCCCTTATACACTTCCAAGACAGATATCTGGCCTTATAGGTATTTACCTGAATTACCCAAATAAGTTACTTGAGAAAACCATGGTCAAACTATGCCTATTTCTTTTAGCCTTCTTTTCCTTGTTTCCTAACCTTTCTATTCTTCTTTTCTCATAAGAGCATTTTCTAGTTTCCTGGCCACAGGGTTTACCAGCAAATGCTGACACAGCTGAGTTGCTGAGGGAAAACCCTGAACCACTAAGGAAAGAAATCAGAGGGAAAAGAGGGAGGGAACCTAGAAATGTTAACTAGAAAAGAAAGAGGAAAACTTTGGGGTTTTTTGTTTGGTTGGTTGATTTTGTTTTTCCATGTGAGCTTGAAAAGAATATGTAAACTCTGGACTTTGTCTGAATCTGTATAAATTTGTAGCTCTAGATCAATGTTCTCAATTCAGATCAGGGTTCAGAAGCCACTAAGAGTCACCAAGCATTTTTTAAATGGGCTTCTCACTGATGTAAAATAGATATATTTTTTTAATGTAATGGTAGGAGTCTGTATTATGTTCATAGCCATTAACCAGGGAAAAGAGAAGGGGAGGCATTCATCATGAGTGACTTTGCTATTGGGCAGTTATAACATTACAAAATACTACTGTCATTTTGGATAAGGTGCCCAACTGTATTACATAGTATTTTGGCTCTTCCGAGAAACAAGGGAGGCATAACAGAGGAAATGGGAAAGATAAGATGAAAAAAGACTTCTGGTTTGGGTGTATTCTTTCAAGAAGTTCACAGAATAGTCAATAAGTTCTTTTCCACATATCCCTTCTCTAAGATTTTGTCCCCTTTTTCCCAACCATAAGGTTGGGTTCAAAGAAATCTAGTAGCCCCTTGTATGTACTACCTGATCCTGTCCCCTGATTCTTGATGCCTTGACTAGTGGTCTTTCCACTTGGCAGCCAATTTTTCCTTTATTCAGTGAGATTTGTAGAGTCCTATAACCCCTTTTCCTTATAAAGAGCAAGCAAGCAAGACCCAAGGAAGGCCACATTAGACATGATCTTGTACTCTTTTTCTCAACTCCTTTCATCAGAGAAACAATATATGGATTACATTGCTGAAAAAATAGTGTCTGTCAAACCAAGATGCAAGAGTTCTGGAAGGATTTTGAAGGAAACAGGGAATGGGCAGGATAGGTACCCTGTGGTCCTTTGTTTGGCTAATGTATGTCACACTGCAGAATTTAACAACCATTTCTAAGGAAGCCCAAGGATTCCATAAAAATAGAAAATCAAGAGGCAAAAAGAAACACTATGAAAAGGTCATATGTTATTAGAGGTCCTGCTGATGATGAGAAAAGGTAAGAAGATACAAAAGGAGTAGGAATCGTGATCTCTTTAGATAACCAGATGTTATCTTGTACATTAAGTATGTTGTTTAAATCCAGTCTTGTTTGTTTACCCTCTTAAGTAGTAAAACCAAAATTCTGATCATCTTTCCATTGAGCTTATTTTCCCAGACCTAGAAAGGGAAAGCAGCAACTAATAATACTGCCTTCTGTTTATGTTTTCTTGAATTTGGCATGAAAACCTGAATGGTCTTTTAAAGTACAAAATATAAGTGCAATGAATTATTTCTGAAATGCTCCTCAAAATTTTCTGCACTTTTTGCAAATAAGGTGGGTATTTTTCACCTATATGAAATACTAACAAGCTTACTAGACTAAAGAGTTTCCTTTGCTTACATTTCTTTCTAGAAATTACAGATTCCTGGTAAAAATTTAAAGCCTGGGAAATCCCCAGTATGAGTTACTTGCTGTCCTGGTTCATGTGGAGCAATAGTCATTTTTATAAGACCTGTGCAGATTTACCATATTTTAAAATATCCTTGGTGAATTTCCTGACATAATGTTCTTGGGACATTTTAAAAATCATAGTGGGAATATCATATAACAAGAAAAACCTACTTGCTGAAATTCTTATCTCTATCAAATTCTGCAAACTCAACTTTCTCAGTGAATAACAGTTACTACCTCACTGCTTTTATAACTTTTTTTGCATTATTATCATCATCTTACTAAAATTCTTGAGAATGCACTTCACTGACAATTACGATAAAAATTTTCAGCTAAATAGAGCAAAAAGTATATAAAGATTTTCTATTTCTCAATCTGAAGACCTATTATATATTCACAATGATACACACAAAATACAAAGCTTTAAAAAAAATGCAATGTAGTGACCAGCTGATCAAATTATTATCATCTCTCCCCCAAAACACAAGGAAAAATAGTGTCCAGGAGAACTGCCACACAATACTCAAGCTTTGGTCATAATCTCCACATTAGCTATAATTCTTCTTTGTCCATATCCTTATTTTCTTCCAACATAGTGCTGATTTGGAGAGCTTCTTTATTATCACCATTACCACCACCACCACAACCATCATTATCACCACAGATAAAAAGAAAACCATTATGTTACTATCCTCTTCTACTTCCTCTTCCACTCTTTTCCTCTTCCCTCATTTCCCTTCTCCTCCTCAATAATTTGGTCCCTAAAACCATTGAGTAGGGTAAAGAAAGGTAGGCATCCATACTGGAAGGGAGAGGGAAGCCACAGTGGTCAACGTGAAGTGACAGAGTCCCAGCTAGAGGAGGAGGATGTCCATATTGGGGGCATCTCAGTGTGGAATGTCAGGGTGTAAGCTAGTTGAAGAGGGCATGCCCACAGAGGGGTACATAACATGATAGTCAGAGCCTAGGTAGGGTGAAGAAGGTAGTGCTGGCAGAGAGGAACATCCAGATATGGCTGTCAGAGTCCAAAGAGGGAGAAGAAGACATCCACAGGAAAGGGTGCCCCAGTGCAGAAGGTTAGACCCTATGTAGGACAGAAAGGGTATCCCTTGGTACATGGGAACTACATAAGGAGTCGGAGCCTGAAAAAGACAAGAGTGTGTAGAAAAGCCTAACAGGTTGGCAGAAACTGAGTGAGGTAAGGAAGACACTCACACAGCAGAGGATATGGCAGTGGAGAGGAGGATGGGTTATATACCAGGTAAATTATCTAATAAGTAATACACTAAAGAGAACAAAAGCCAAAAGACGGTAGCATGAGAGATGAGACAGAGGCTTCCTCCTAAAACCGCATATAATACAAAAATATAATTAATACGACTAATCCTTAAAGAGCAACAGGAAAGAGGGATGTGCAAAACTGCATACACCTGGAGAAAAGAATAAACCTCACAGAACAGGGAAACATACCAAAGCTGTGGCCTGCCTGGACCCAAGCCCTTCCCCCACCTCAGCTCACCAACGGGAGGAAGAGAAATGGAGCAGAGAGGGAGTGGAGGCCTAGGACTGCTGAATACCTAACTCCAGAGATGTGATCTGGGAACATAAACCTACATTTCATGGTGCTTTCATGGTACTCTCATGATTAGGAGGTTGGAAAGCTAAGGCAGGCAGAATACCTGGAGAGACTGAGATTCCAGCTGCTTGTGAAAACCAGGGATCCATATCCAGCTGCCCTAGGAGAAAAGAAAGCTGGGCAGTCTGAGAGGCTTCCTAACAGCAAGAGAGCTACTAAAGGGGCATGGATTGCACAGAGCTTATTGCTCAAGAGAAAGCACAGGTAGACAAAATTGTCCAGGTGCACTACACCTAGCAGGTTGGGAACTTTCTCTATCTTCGGGCACTCCAGCTCCCTGGCCGGCTTCAGGGCTCCAAAGACCCACCCAGGGATATGCAGCCTACTGTGCCTTTCTCCTGGCCAGCCCCACGTGGCTCACAAACCGGCAAACCCTACACTGGCATTAGGCCAGGCAGAGGGAAGCCCCGTCTACAGCAACAACAAATGCAAAGCATAGAGGCATATGCCTGTGTGCTTGGCCCACTGGTTGTGGCAGTGGAGGCTGGCCTAGCAGCCAGGAAGCAGGAAACAGCTCTTTCCTCCCCCAAGGCACCAATATCGCTCCTGTGTGATGCCCAACATTGCTTCAGGGGCTGAGCAGCTCCTGAGAGTAGAGATTCTGGGCACAAGAGGGCACCATATAAAAATATGAAATGACAAAGAAACCTGGTTCAAAGTAAATTATGAATACAACACCTGAGAAAGATTCAAATGAAATCAACCTCATGAACCTTCCTGAAAGGGATTTCAAAATAAAAATCATCAACATGCTCTGGAGGTACAGAAAAATATTCAAGAACTCAGGAATGAATTCCAGTCGGAGATCCAATCAGTGAACAGCATAAAGAAGGGTGTTAAAAGCAGATTACATACAGTGGAGGAGACAATAAATGAAATAGAAATTAGAGAAGAGGAATACAAAGAAGCTGAGGCACAGAGAGAAAAAAGGATCTCTAAGAATGAAAGAATATTGAGAGAACTGTGAGACCAATCCAAATGGAACAATATTCGCATTATAGGGGTAGCAGATGAAGAAGAGAGATAAAATGGGATAGAAAGTGTCTTTGAGGAGGTAATTGCTGAAAACTTCCCCAATCTGGGGAAGGAGATAGTCTCTCAAGCCATGTAGGTGCACAGATCTCCCAACACAAGGGACCCAAGGAAGATAACACCAAGACATATAGTAATTAAAATGGCAAAGATCAAGGATAAGGACAGACTACTAAAAGCAGCCAGAGAGAGAAATAAGATCACATACAAAGGAAAGCCCATCAGGCCATCATCAGACTTCTCAGCAGAAACCTTACAAGCCTGAAAGGAGGGGCATGATGTATTTAATGCAATGAAGCAGAAGGGCCTGGAACCAAGAATACTTTAACTGGCAAGATTTCATTTAAATTTGAAGGAGGGATTAAACAATTTCCAGATAAGCAAAAGCTGAGAAAATTTACCTCCCACAAGCCATCTCTACAGTGTATTTTGGAGGGACTGCTATAGATGGAAGTATTCCTAAGGTTTAATAGCTGTCACCAGAGGTAATAAAACCACAGTAAAGAAAGTACAGAAGTTAATTACTGAGCAAATGCAAAATTAAATCAACAATCCCCAAAGTCAATCAAGGGATAGACAAAGAGTAGAGAAAATGATACTTAATATATAAAGAATGGAAGAGGAAGAAAAAGGAGGAGAAAAAGATAACCTTTAGATTCTGTTTGTAATAGCATATTAAGTGAATTAAGTTAGACTCTTAGATAGTAAGGAAGTTAACCTTGAAACTCTGGTAACCACGAATCTAAAGTCGGTAATGGCAATAAGTACATACCTATTGATAATCACCCTAAATGTAAATGGACTGGATGGATGCACCAATCAAAAGACACAGAATCACTGAATGGATAAAAAAACAAGACCCATCTATATCCTGCCTACAAGAGACTCACTTTAAACCCAAAGACATACACAGAGTAAAAGTGAAGGGAAGGAAAAAGATATTTCGTGCAACTAATAGGGAGAAAAAAGCAGGAGTTGCAGTATTTGTATCAGACAAAATAGACTTCAAAACAAAAAAAGTCACAAGAGACAAAGAAGGACATTACATAATGATTAAAGGGTCAAACCAACAAGAAGATATAACAATTATAAAAATCTATGTGCCCAACACAGGAGCATCTACATATGTGAAACAAATACTAACAAAATTAAAAGAGAAAATAGAATGCAATGCATTCTTTCTAGGAGACTTCAACACTCCACTCACTCTGAAGGACAGATCAACCAGAAACAAAATTAGTAAGGACACAGTGACACTGAACAACACATTAGAACACATGGACCTAACAGACATCTACGGAACTCTAAACCCAAAAGCGGCAGAATACACATTCTTCTCAAGTGCACATGGAACATTTTCAAGAATAGATCATATACCAGGCCACAAAAAGAGCCTAGGTAAATTCAAAAAGATTGAAATTGTACCAACCAGTTTCTCAGACCACAGAGGTATGAAACTAGAAATATATTACACAAAGAAAATGAAAAATCCCACAAACACATGGAGGCTTAATAACATGCTCTGAAATAACCAATGGATCAATGACCAAATAAAAAAAGAGATCAAACAATATATGGACACAAATGACAACAATAATTCAACACCGCAAAATCTGTGCACACAGCGAAGGCCGTGCTAAGAGGGAAGTATATTGCAATACAGGTCTACCTCAGAAAAGAACAATCCCATATGAACAGTCTAAACTCACAATTAATGAAACTAGAAAAAGAAGAACACATGAGGCCCAAAGTCAGTAGAAAGAGGGACATAATTAAGATTAGAGCAGAAATCGATAAAATCAAGAAGAATAAAACAATAGAAAGAATCAAAGAAAACAAGAGCTGATTCATCAAGAAAATAAACAAAATAAATAAACCCCGAGCCAGACTTATCAAGAAAAAAAGAGAGACTACACACATAAACAGAATCAGAAATGAGAAAGGAAAAATCACTATGGACACCACAGAAATACAAAGAATTATTAGAGAATACTATGAAAAATTATATGCTAACAAACTGGACAATATAGAAGAAATGGACAACTTTCTAGAAAAATACTACCTTCCAAGGCTGACCAGAAAGAAACAGAAAATCTGAACAGACCAATTACCAGCAACGAAATTGAAATGGTAATCAAAAACCTACCTAAGAACAAAATCCCTTAACCAGATGTCTTAACCACTGAACTTTATCAAACATTTACTGAAGACCTAATACCCATCCTCCTTAAAGTTTCCCAAAGAGTAGAAGAGGGAATACTTCGAAACTCATTCTATGAGGCCAGCATCACACCAATACCAAAACCAGGCAAAGACACCACATAAAAAGAAAATTATAAACCAATATCCCTGATGAGCATAGATGCAAAAATACTCAACAAAATATTAGCAAATGGAATTCAAAAATACATCAAAATGATCATCCATCATGATCAAGTAGGATTTATTCCAGGGATGCAAGGATGGTACAACATTTGAAAATCCATGAACATCATCCACCACATCAATGAAAAGAAGGACAAAAACCACATGATCATCTTCATAGATGCTGAAAAACTATTTGACAAAATTCAACATCCATTCATGATAAAAACTCTCAACAAAACAGGTATAGAAGGCAAGTACCGCAACATAATAAAGGCCATATATGACAAACCCACAGCCAACATTATACTTAACAGCAAGAAGCTGAAAGCTTTTCCTTTAAGATCGAGAAAAGACAAGGATGCCCACTCTCCCCACTTCAATTCAACATAGTTCTGGAGGTCCAAGCCATGGCAATCAGACAACACAAGAAATAATAGGCATTCAGATTTGTAAGGAAGAAGTCAAGCTGTCCCTGTTTGCAGATGACATGATATTGTATATAAAAAACCCTAAAGAATCCACTCCAAAACTACTAGATCTAATATCTGAATTCAGCAAAGTTGCAGGATACAAAATTAATACACAGAAATCTGTGGCATTCCTATATACTAACAGTGAAATAGCAGAAAGAGGAATAGGAAAAACAATTCCATTCACAGTTGCATCCAAAGGAATAAAATATCTAGGAAAAAACCTAACCAAGGAAGTGAAAGACCTATACTCTGAAAACTACAAGACAGTCATGAGAGAAATTAAAGAAAATACCAATAAATGGAAACACATCCCATGCTCATGGATAGGAAGAATTAATATTGTCAAAATGGCCATCCTGCCTAAAGCAATCTACAGATTCAATGAAATTCCTATCAAAACACCAACAGCATTCTTCAACCAACTAGAGAAAATCGTTCTAAAATTCATATGGAACCACAAAAGACCCCAAATAGTCAAAGCCATCCTGAGAAGGAAGAATAAAGCTGGGGGGATTATACTTCCCAACTTCAAGCTCTACTACAAAGCCACAGTAATCAAGACAATTTGGTAGTGGCACAAGAACAGAACCATAGACAAATGGAACAGACTAGAGACCCCTGATATAGACCCAACCTTATATGGTCACTTAATATATGATAAAGGAGCCATGGATATACAATGGGGAAATGACAGCCTCTTCAACAACTGGTGTTGGCAAAACTGGACAGCTACATGCAAGAGAATGAAATTGGATTATTTTTTAACCCCATACACAAAAGTAAACTTGAAATGGATCAAGGACCTGAATGTAAGTCATGAAACCATAAAACTCTTAGAAGACAACGTAGGCAAAAATCTCCAGAATATAAGCATGAGCAACTTCTTCCTGAATGCATCTCCCAAGACAAGGGAAACAAAGGAAAAATGAACACATGGGACTACCTCAAACTAAAAAATTTCTGTACAGCAAAGGACACCATCAACAGAACAAAAAGGCATCCTACAGTATGGGAGAATATATTTGTAAATGACATATCCAAAAAGGGGTTAACATCCAAAATATATAAAGAACTCACACACCTCAACACCCAAATAGCAAAATAACCCGATTAAAAAATAGGCAGAGAATATGAAATGACAGTTCTCCAAAGAAGAAATTCAGATGGCCAACAGACACATGAAAAGATGCTCCACATCACTAATCATCAGGGAAATGCAAATTAAAACCACAATGAGATATTGCCTCACACCAGTAGGATGGCCAGCATCGAAAAAACTAAAAACAAATGCTGGCAAGGATGCAGAGAAAGGGGAACCCTCCTACACTGCTGGTGGGAATGTAAGCTAGTTCAACCATTGTGGAAAGCAATATGGAGGTTCCTCAAAAAACTAAAAATACAAATACCATTTGACCCTGGAATCCCACTCCTTGGAATTTACCCAAAGAATACAACTTCTCAGATTCAGAAAGACACAGCCACCCCTATGTTTATTGCAGCACTTTTTACAATAGCCAAGATATGGAAGCAACCTAAGTGTCCATCAGTAGATGAATGGATAAAGAAGATGTGGTACATATACACAATGGAAAACTATTCAACCATAAGAAAAAAACAAATCGTACCATTTGCAGCAACATGAATGGAGCTGGAGGATATTATGATCAGTGAAATAAGCCAGGTAGAGAAAGACAAGTGCCAAATGATTTCCCTCATTTGTGGAGTATAACAATGAAGCAAAACTGAAGGAACAAAATAGCAGCAGACTCACAGACTCCAAGAAGGGACTAGTGGTTACCAAAGGGGAGGGGTATGGTAGGGTGGGTCGGGAGTGAGGGAGATGGGGATTGAGGGGTATTATGTTTAGTACACATGGTGTGGTGGGTCACGGGGTAAACAGTGTAGCACAGAGAAGGCAAACAGTGAATCTGTGGCATCTTACTACACTGATGGACAGTGACTGCATTGGGGTATGGGTAGGGACTTGATAGTATGGATAAATGTAGTAACCACATTGTTTTTTCATGTGAAACCTTCATAACGGTGTATATCAATAATACCTTAATAAAAACTTTTTTAAAATAAAAATAAAAGTGGATGATAAAACATTAAAAAAAAAAGAGAACAAAAGCCAAGTTTTTCCCTATTGGAGAAAGAAACTACAAATATAGGAAGAGAGAAACTAAAATGAATTCTGCCTTTGGAGTTGGACTGTAGTTAAATCATTGTAAACTCATGGTTTTCAATAAATACAGATATAGGTAGATGTAAATGGGTGTATTTCTGTGTGAATACATTTTTTCACTAATGAGCACACCTCGTACCCAAATCTTAGCTTCTAATTACCATTTTTCCAATTAAAGGAACAATGGCTTCTTGGAGAAATGGCTGATTCAGGACTGAGGCGGGGAAAGATGAATCCTGGAACATTTTACGATGCCAAAAGCAAGAAAATGCTCACAGAAGCCAGCCTAAAAGGGCTTGAACTGGCTTAGTCTGGGACAATTTAAGCATCAAAATTCATAATGACAGTAATACATTCTAAGCCATGTAATAGAATAGACACCATGCGTCCATACTTTCATAAATAAATAAATGAATAAAAGAAAGTCTGATGATAAATGGGATATTCAGACACCTTAAATGGATCTGCCTACAAAACAGTTATTACAAGGGAAAAAGAGTAACTGTATAGATAGAAGCCTGACAGACATTAAAAGTGAACATTATAAGCAAAAGGACAAATCAAAATCACATGTCACCTGAAAGGATGCAATGAAAAGAATACAGAATCCTTATGTGATATTGCTGCCAAAGATGCATAACCGGAACCTATTCCATACTGAAGACTAAGGATTACTAAATATAATGTGAGATTTTGAAGTGGATCCCAGTGAAGTGCATTTTGGGACAACTGGCAGGACTTGAATGGGGTCTGTTGGCTGTAATATATTAATATTAATTTCCTGGTTATATTGTGGTGATATAGGGCAATGTCCTTGTTTTTAGGAAATACAAACTGATATATTCTGGGGTGACAGGGCATTCAGTTGGCAATTTACTCTCAAATCATTCAGAAAAAAAGTTCTTTGAACTGTCTGCCAACTTTTCCACAAGTATATAATTATTTCAAAATACAAAAGCATTATAAAAAATTTTAAACAGAAATATTTAAGGATATACAGCCTCATCTCACCTATTAAAGAGTTACTTAAACCTGACTTATGGTCAGATTCAGATCATATACTGACTCATGTGTGATGGAAGTGCTGACAATGGGCTGATTAAAAGAATTAAATTTGTGAGCTTTTATTCCATGGTAAAATTAGATACTACTACATAGTTAGCTAATATCTCATGTATACAACATTCAGAATTGTCTAAAGAGTGTATTTTCTTTCCTGCAAAGCACTAACACCATGCTAAATACATAGTACAGACCCTCAAAATACCTGTCAATCAATAATACTTTAAAAAGAAAGATAAAGAAAAAGTTTCCTGATAGACTTATTAGGAACCCATTAACCTCAGGTTACAGTACAGCACATACAACTCCAACAGAAAACAATCTCTTTCTCTTCAAATTAGCTTCATGAGTAATGTGGAGGATAAGAAGCAAATGCTAAATCTTTGGTGACCAGTATCTCTCCTAAAAATAGGCAGAAAAAAGTAATCACTATCTCTGGGATCAGAGGAAAACTGGACAAATGTATCACCCCCAATGGCCTGTCTTGGTCCTTATGCCATTAAAGATTTAGGTTAAGGCAATGTACCTAAAGAAGTTTTCTATGATAATCCAAATATACCAGAGTTCCCATCAAATAAAGACACTCATGAAATTGATACAATTATTCCTTTCACAGCCATTAATGTCTTAGTAATAGTAATAGCAACAAAAACACTCTGAGTCCCTCTTATGTGACAGGTACTATGCTAGATAGTTTATATAAATTATCTTTTTATCCTTACAACTCCACAAGATAGATATTATCATCCTCACTTTATAAATAAGAAGACTGAAGTCCAGAGGAGTTAAATAATTTGCCTAGGGCCTACTGTCCATTCAATGGCAGAGTTTTCATTCAAATTCAAGACTCAGACTTTTTCCATTACATTGTGTGACTTCTTTCTACTATGCTATTTGCTATTCCTGAAAGTGGAGATCTATGGAATGAGGGAGTAATGTGCAATTTAGAAAACTTTTTGTTGATACAGAATAAAACTAAATGAGAGTTCTGGATTTCAGATAAAAGAAACCAAAGAATGCCTTAGACCAAGAAAAGAACAAGGAAGGGCTCAGCAAAGGGACAAATGAGCACAGAAAGAGGGGATGAGAAAGTCATAAGGACTAGCTGCCTGCTTCCTTGATTTTTCGACAGAGCCTAACAGTAGATTTGACAAGGTCCTTGAGTTAATAATGAGCTTATTTAAAGACTATGAGCTCAGATTTTGCTAGCTTGAAGATGATAAATCATAAAGTTTAGTAAATTAAAACTATGGTGAACGCTGTTTTTCTCCTTTGTGTGCGGGGTAAGATATGGGGAGAAATAAAGAGCACCCACATGGACCTTTGAAGACAACAGAAATTAGATAACATCAAGCACCCTGCTTTAAAGTAAAAATGATGACTGACAAACATTCTAAAACATCTTAAGCTAACTTATTTTAACACTATATTCAGTTTATTGTCCATGTGCTATCAAGAAACAAATGTAAAGCAAAATACTGCCTATAATATAAAACTATAACATGAGCACAAACAAAAATGATTAAAAACAACGCAGGAATTGTGGTGTTACTACATAATTTTGTAGAAAAGGCAGACTCTACTTATATACTAGAAACATACTGGTATTTTCACACTTTAGCCTAGGATATACAATGATCCCTATGGAACAAGGAAGCAAGATGGCACAACTGAAAGATATCTGGGATTGGAAAGACCTGAATTTGAATCGTGGCTCTGTCAACTACTAGTTTTGTCACTTTAGACAAGTTAATCAATTTTTCTACTCTTTTACCCCATATATAAATACAATGATGCCATTAAAAATATGATTATGAAGACCTTGTAACATTGAAAAAATTTACAATATATTAAGTGAAAAAATCAAGATTCAAAATGTATGCTTTATCTAATAACTAAACATATATAGGAAAAAAGTTGTTTTTAGCAATATGGGTTAGAGGTGATTTCTTTTATCTTTCACACAATGTTTTGAAACACATTCATGCTATTATCATAAACGAATAAGAAACACATGAAAAACTGAAGAAAAAAAAAGTCAAGGATTTTCATATCCTTCAAGATAAAGTTCAGACTACTGAGGTCAGATCCTTCCATCGCGACTTACCTTTTATCTATGCTCTATGCCAAACTATTTATAATACCCCAATTATATTCTATATTTTCATGCATTATTATCAAATACACTCTTCCTTCTGCCTGAAATACCCTGCCGCCAAACGGTCATCCTGGCAAACTCCTACTCATCCAACAAGATTCAAGAACCATCTCCTCTCTTAAATTTCCCCAGAGAGAATGAAGGATGCTCCTTTTTGCTCCTCGGGTTCCTGTAGCATTGTTTGGTACTTCTATTACAGCACATATCACATTGTATTTTAACTGTTTGTTGACACACCTGTCCCATTATTCTACAAGTAGGGAGTAGGCAGAGATGATATTCAATGTTAGAATCCACAGATACTCAGTAAATACTTGTTAAAATAATCAGCCATCATTCTTTGTTATCACTGTTCTTAAATGTCAGCTCCCCGTAAAATCCTGATTGACTCGTCAGTTAGTGGATCATGGTTGGCTTGTTGCTTAATATGTTTTGATCTAACTACATCCTAATACACAGCATAAAACACACCAGTGAAAATACTTGTAAGAAATAGTTTAACCATTGGTCATAATTCTTCACCTTGTTTGATTATATCTTCAAAGTTTCTGCCAACCTTCAGAGTGACAGGCTACTCTGGTCACTGGACAAAGCAAGCCAACAGGAAATAACCATTGGGCTGCTCCGCAGCTGGAGTTAACTGCACCAAAGAACATCTCTGTGTAATTCCTGCTGCTTCCACTCACTCCCATTTCATACCAACAGTAAAATAGCTGTACAACATAGGGATAATTCTCTAAGTAATTAGAGCAGTTTTTTACTATATTCAAAACATGAGATACTATATATTTAGCATATTATTATAATATATAAAACATTTCAAATGCAGATTAGTAACCAGGTACCAAACAAAGACTCAAAGTGGCAAAACAGCAATTTAGGCAAAAGAAAGAAAGAGAAAACTTTAATTTGGAAGAATACTAATAGGAATTTAGGGGTAACAACTTCAAATGTTTCAGCCTATACAGTGAAACATAAGTTTTTGGAATAACCTAGATACTGAAGTCAACTTGCAACATGAATTTTTTTTTAAATAACAAGGAAATGCATTTAAAAGAATTTTAATCTCAAACTACATTATACACTAAAGTGCTCATATAATTCTGCTCCATGTCTTTGTCACCTGTGATTATATAATAAATATGTACATCCAAGGAATAACTTCTGGAAATAGGCAAATTACATACCATATGGTGATATCTAAAATGGGTATATAACAGATTTCCAGTAAAAAGTTCTTTGACTAAATAGCAAAAAGAAAAGGCTTTATCAGCATCAGCCCTATGCTGTCCCATTTCTCATGTCTCCCATCAAATTCCTTTCCTCTTCCACAGCATCTGTCTTATAAGAAAGAAGGATAAATAACTACTTTAACCAACCCCACTTGTAAATCTGGCAAAATCTACTTCATCAGCTCTGCTACAAGAACTCCAAAGCTTTGTTGCTTTATTATTCTAAACTTTTCTTCCCTCTTTAAATGAAAATATTTTAAAAGCTTCCTCTTACTAAACATCTTTATCAATCAATCACCCAGCATGAATTAACTGTCAGCTCCCACAAGCAGGTTTTGGTGGTAGGGTAAATTTAGGGAAGATCCAAGGGTACTGGGTCCAGGAGGTCAGAAGAGAAATTAACCTAGACGTAGGCAGGAAGCCTGAGGTGATGAAAGTAACTCTAAACTGGGTTTCAAAACTCCAGTACTTGTTCTTAATGTACCTCTCACTATAGCCCATCCCAGCTCCACTCCTCACACAAAATCTGCTTACCCTTAGGAGAGGAACAGTTGCCACAAAAACTAGAGCCAGAGTGAACAAAAAGTCATTATACTGGAGAAGAGGCTTTCTTTCTGGAAAAAGAGATTTGGGCAGGAAGGGTTAAAAGAAATGTGTCAGGATGAACAGAAAAAAATATCAAGCAGGCAATAAAAAATGAGGTTGGCTGTTTATGCCCATATCCATCAGTGAAGATTTGATCCAATTTAATCAAAGAATGGTGACAAGTCTAGGCCAATTGTTTCAGCTCACTTAACTAGAAGTAATTAACCACTTTAAATAAAGCTGCTTTCATAACAATAGACCGCAAATAGCTCTACAGCACAACTGAATCAAAGTTCCATTTCACAGAATGAAGACATGCTGTGAAATAAGAAAGCACTATCTACAAGACACAGATTCAGAGATGAACAGTCTTTGGAGACTACAGTAGAAGAAACTGAGGAAAACAAAATTTATCCTTTGAGCATATATTTTGATCCACCCTCAAAAATCATAGTTTCAAGCCTCACCCAAGGTTTAACACAAATGTAGAATTCACTTGCTGTCCTACTGATGCAAAAGAAGAAAACTGGGCTCCAAGAAAAGCTCCTAGGTCTGTGTTACACACGAAAATTCACTGGGTTTTCAACTGGCATTGTGCCACTGACTGCCATATGGTTTACATGACCATGTCATCACACATATGAGAAGAACTGGAACACAGTTGTCTTCTGTATAAATTCCTGCTTTTTCCACATATTAAATATTCTCTCATGTCAATATATGATGAACAATCAAAATTCAGCCCATTTTAATTAACTAGAAGTATGTTGCAATATGTTCAAAATGGACACCAAAGACACACTAAAATGCATTAAGCGTTAAATACTTTCATGTTCTATAGTTTGAAATTAGTCCTTTCTAACGCTTGATTTGAATTATGGTCAGCTTCCATTTCTAGTTTAATACTTAGGAAGAATGTTTTACAATAGGCGCCTTGAAAGAATTTTCCAAAATGACGTCAAATGCATAATTAAGTAAATTATTTCAGTATATAATGGAACAAATTAAATTGTGTTTACTCTTGCCAGAGAGGTTAAATTGCTTAAGTCAGTAGAGGCTCTGCTCAACACTGTAAGCTTCTGCATTAATGTCAGTGAAGACTTTAATGCTCCACCTTCCATCAACTATGAGAAACCACTGAGACAGCCTGAGAATGGGGCAACGTCAGAATGGGCAGAGTGAGTAGTAGTCACTGGCTGGTTCTCCTAATTCCCTGCCACACATCAGCCTCACAGTTTTGAAGAGGAGGCTGAAAGCCCAGCTTAGCAGAGAAAGAGGTCAATACCAAAAATCCCTCTCCTCTCTCCTCATGCCCCATCATACAGCTGGCACTGTTCACTCTGGCAGACACAGCTCCCTGAACACAATGGTGCACTCACTGCCTCAAACATCATTACTATCTAAAATAGATAACCCACTTGCAACTTGACTATTTTTATAGATGTAACATTTTCATGCAGCTTAACTGCTCTATTTGTGATTCATCCCATTTACCCAATGTAGTTTCCCTGGAAGTACCTTAGTATCAGAGTCTAAATAACCACAATTGCCCAAATAGTTCTGAAAATTACAACACTTCCAAGTTGCCTGTTATATCCTTACACCTATCACCAAAAACTTCATGAACTAAATCCTGAATCTGAAAAATTTATAAGCTCTCTGGTGTATATGTCTTTGGTAACCAGAAGATATTCTTCCCCTACTTCCTACTGATCTACTTTCTCACATAGGGGTCTTGAGAACCGGATTATTTATGTTCAACAATAATTTACTAAATACACTTGATACAGTGTTCAATTCTTTGAGTCATTAAGAAATCAAGTAAATTTGAGGCATTAAATTTTGTATTACTTATTAAAATACGAGTAATTCTTAATCTAGACTCACTAAAAATGAGAAATAATTTAACATACATTTTAAATGGTAACTATTTGTGTTCAGATTAAAAGGTAGTTGTGCCAAAGTTAGAGACTTTAAAAGGTTTTGCAGCTGTCTCGTGAAAGATATGTTAAGTAAAAATGAAATCTTACATACAATATGGAGAAAGAAAAGGAACCAGCAACCCAATCTGAGTACTGCGATGAGCTCTGATGAGCTCAGATTTCTTTATGGAAGAAAGGGAATGATGAGGACTACAAATGAAACAAACACAAAAAAGAAGTAACTGGAAAAATGCTGATGTCCCTTTCAGCCAAGTCTGGAAAAAAAGGGAGCAGGGGGTATAAAAATTCACTGCTATGGCAGCTAATGTAACCTTAAGCTCTATAAAATACAAGTAAAACTGTGGGTGGTTTCAGACCACAGGAGAATTTCCTATGAGATCTAACACTGCCAAATATCTGATTCTTCCCAACTTCTATTTTGCTTCTATGGTTCCTAGTGAGAATCATTTTCAGACCAGACAGGATAAACAAATAATGTTAGGAGCCTACTGACCCTCCAGACAGACAGTGATCATAAAGACAGTTAGCTGCTTTAAATGAGTGTAAGTATCCAGAAGAAGAATTAGATACGAGGGGGCAGATGGAATGTGCATCAATACTACACATCACCATGGTTCACTACCAGAAACAAGCTGAACTAAAACAGCCTGATTTGGGTGGAAATGAAAGACTTACTACTAAAGGAGTGGATCAATGGAATGCCATAAACAGGACATGGTATGAATTTAGAAAGGCAATGGATAAAATACCTCTAATACTCTCACAGGTAGATTGGAGAGAAGTGACTGAAGGATAGTTCTATTAAGTGGCTTCAATGTTGGTAGAAATACCATGCTACTTTTAAACTTACACTAAACTGAAGAGAGGTTCTTTAAGGATATATTGTGGTATGTTGAATTCCAGTTATAAAAAACTTGTTTATTAAATCTAAATTAAGTGATGCGGAGGAGAGAAGTTAATATACTGGAAAACCAACTGAAGAGTAAAACATCTGGATAGATTATAAATATAGGTTAAAACAAATAAGATTAAATGTAATAGGAATAATTTAAATTCAATCAATTCTTTTACAAGTACTAGATACAGGAACCATGGCTTCAAAAGTCACTGAAAAAAAATCACCTGAAAGTTTTAATTGAGTATACACTCAATGTGAGCCAATGCCATTATACAGCTCAGAAAAACTTGTTCTGTATTAAGGTAGGTCTTAGATCAATAATAAGAAGGTATTAATTTCATTGTATAATGTTTTAAGTAGTTGCTGTTTTATTTTCATGACATACATGCTCATTGTGGAATATTAGAAAATGTAGATAGACAAAAAGAAAATAAAGATCACCCATAATTCCACTACTCAAAGATGAATACTATTTACATTTTGGTATTTATTATTCCAGATTTCTTAATGCACATTCTAAATGTTCATACACACTTATTTTCTCTTAAAAAAACAGGGTCATAACACTAATGCTGTTTTGTAACCTGTTTGTTTTTTTTGTTTAATCAACAGTGCATCAAGTCCCTGAATATTCTATACTGGTCAAATCATTTTGCCCATTTCTGCTCACCAAAGTTTAAGAGACTCTTTGCAAAACTGGAGATATGCAAAAAAGAAAAAAGATAGTGAAAAGTATGAAAATATAAGCTTACCTATATCTACTGCCACATGACAAAAGGTTGCTGGAAAAGATAGTACTTCCATTTAAAAAAAAAGATTAATAAAACAATATAGCTAAATGTATGCATCTAAGGAATTATCTTGGCAGGTGAATTAGATTACTTTATATTGACTCATACAGCCAAATTAGTACCAATTGCTGGAAATTACAAGGAAGTAGATTTCAACTCAATAAAAGGAGTTTTTTTTTTAATAATTAGAGCTGTCAAAAAAATGGAATGAATCTAGTCATTGGAGAGTTTAACAGGGCTTCAATAACTAACTGGTAAAGGTTGTTAGAGGTAATTCCTCTAGGTAAGAATTTAGATTAAAAGACCTCGTTCTATTTGAAAATTCTGTAATTCTAATGGAAAGCTTACTACTGAAATTTATTCCCCATTCAATATGAAACAAATTCTTGGTAATCAAGACCTTCAGAAATAGAGTCAAGTGCTTAAGAGCTGCATGAGAAATAATAACAGTAATGAGGAACACCAGTGTTCTAAATCCTTTGCACTCAGTTCTTTATATTTCATTCAGTCCTTACAACAACCCTATATGATAGGTACTGTTACTCTTCCCATTTTATAGAATAGAACAGTGAGGCTTAGAGAGATTTTCATTTATTCAAGGTCATTCTTCTTCTGAAAATTGCAGTGTCACCCAAGCATACTTGATTCCCCATCATATACCTATTGCTCACCTAGTAGGTAATATGTAAGTAGCATCTTCAGAAAAGTTCTTACCTAGTAATGCCTCAAAGGGCAGTCATGAGATTTTAATTAGAAAAAAATTAAGAATTTCTGAATTATTATTCATAGCAAAAAAAAAGCGTTCAGATTAGACTATGTAAACCTAATACCTTTAACTTTTGTGAATAAAACAGATTCAATGAATAAGACTTAACACACAGTAAAGCAAATTTGAATCACAACTTCAAATCTTTGCCATTACTAATTATGTGACCTTGGGCAAAAACTTAATCTTCCTATCTCTTTAATCCTTCACCTGTTGAAATTAGGATCAGCCACTGAAGGTTGATATAGGAACTCAATGAGATGATACATGTAAAAATTTAGCACAGGATATGACACTACTATTACAAAACACAAGTAATAAGCAGGGGCAGGGGAAATCTGAAAGTATTGAAAGGAAAATCTAGTCCATAATTGATTCCAAAATATTTAAAAATTTCAGTGTCATTATGTTTAGAGGGGAAGGGACTACATTTCCCATCACCCTGTAAATAAATTTCTCATGGCAATCACTTGTAAAATAAAGTAACAACTAACTAAATTGTGCCTTCTTAGGAATTTCATATAGGCAAAGGATCACCCAAAGAATCCAAGTTCAACTCTCATTTTCTTCAAAGATATTATTTTAGTTGTTTATTCAGTATAAGTAGATAAAATGCAAGTTTAAAGGTTAATGGTTTTGATTCTGATTTTTACAATGTAGTTCAATCTACTCCAAGGAACATGTTTTTTAGTTTTATTGTTTTTTATGTTCATTCTTGTTGCAGAGCTACTATTACTACCTATGACAAAACCAGCAAAAGAGAAAACCTCTCATTCAGTAAGTACATATAGGTCACAGTTTTGACATTTGATTTAATGTTTACCAACATTAAATAGTTGGTATTATATTTCTAAAATGACACAAATGAGAAAGTATTTAAAAGATGCTTCCCTTTCAATTCTCTCACAAAGGTAGGGTAGGTTTTTTAAAATACCATTTATCTCACTCAAAATTAAAGTTTTCACTGTTCTCAAAGAATTCTTTAGTGTTTTTCCAAAGGAACTGATTATTTTAGAAACCTCTTTCAGGATGTAGGTTTCCAACCCTAATCATTTTTATAATTGATATGATCCACTGGCACTTAAACCGCAATCAGATAACTTGCTTTTGTATAAATTACCTGTGACTAAGGGAGCTATAATCTGAAATATGTGCACACCGTGTATTTGTGTTAGAAAGTATAAGGGAGCACACACATAAGAATCATCACTTCTAGGACCTACTAAAAAAATGTCCCATAGCTATTTATTGTTCTGAAGTGAACTTCATTCCAATAATATATCACCGTCAACAAGAATAGATGATGACATATGGAGCTTTTTAAAATTCCATCAACTATTTTCCAACTTTCATTTCACCAAAATACAAATGTTTTCATTTTCCCTATTAGCCAGGTCTATAATTAATTGCACTGTCTGACCACTACAGCACATGAGAACCTATGTAAAGAACACAATTTTATCACCCAAAAGTTTGTATTAAGCACCGGTCAAGAGTAGCACAAAACAGTTTTTAAAAACCAAAAAAAATCACTTGGGCTTTAAAAAATTTTTACAAGTACAGTTGGGTTGCTTAAGAGATGTTTTCGGGTGAAGATATGAAGGATGACTGATGCCTCCAAAAATATTCAGGGTAAAGTGAATAGTCATAATTTTGGTAACCAAAGAGCTTTCCTTGAATTTTAGTTGGTGAATATTCTTCAGGCTTCCTCCCTCCCAACTGATTTCATTTGTCCATCAGTTCAACTTCTAAATTCAGTTTCTCAAATATGCAAATCAACCCTATTTCTAGGGTACTGCCTGCAATAAAGACCTTGACATTTTTTAAAATGTCATCTTAGATTCTCCAAGCAGTATTAGTCAAACCTGCAACATCTTCATGTTAAAAGGCCTCTACTATATTCTATATTCCATATACACTATCCCAATCCCGACCTGGCATCCTTCATCCTGAGAAATAACATCCAAGTTTCACTGAGCTATGTCCAGGCAAATGAAAGTACTGCTGGAGCTGCCCGACCTGCCTCAAGTTTTACACACACCCTGCACTGATGACATCTCATCAGAAGGTGCACTTCTTCATTTTGTGGGATCATAACCCACAGCACAGCAAATGCCTTCTGCAAAAGAGGACAGCAGAAACCGAAGGCTGTGGCTTTTGCAAGGTAATTGCATGCACGCAACAGCTTCTCTGCCAATTTCATTTATACAGACGAAAAACAGGTTGGGTTCTAAGCTGAAATATGTAATAACCATTGATGGAAAGCGGGCGGCGGGGGCGGGGGGGGAGCCGCTGATTTTCTTCCAGCAACATTAGTACATGTACAAGTTCTGCACCACAGCTCAGAGAAAAGTAGCTACTGACGCATTGATGGAAAGGCTATTTTAAAATTACTCAAAGAATCTAAGGCATCAGGCTGACTGAGAGGCTCATGCCTCCTCTCCATACACACAGTCTGTTTTCCCACCTAATTTAAGAATGAATCGCTGGCAGCCACCAGGTGCAAGAACCGTGAGGAGGAGGACGTATCCATCACAATGCCTAAAGAGGTATGCCAGCCCGGGGCCGCTGCCCGTCTTACCTTAGCAGATTAGACAGGGGCAGGGGTCCGGATCCACCGCCCAGGATCCCTCCTTTTCTGCCAGACAGGAGTTTCTCCACGAGAGCCACATTTCCAGTGCGAGCAGCTTCCAGCAGCTCCTGGTCCTTCCCCATAGTCTCTCAACGACTCTCTCGCAGAGTCCCTTCCCTTCGGGGTCTTCCTCCCCGCCCAACCCCGCTCCCCCAAATCCTGGGCCCTTCCCGCCCCACCCTTAAATAATGCAAGAGCTTCAGCACGAAGGGATCCCTCAGCCCCAAGCCGGGAACACCACTCTCTCGTCCTCTTCGGGGCGCAGCTTTTACAATGGGGATCAGACCCTGCCTTGGAAGAGGGGCTGGCCGCGCTGGGAGCCGCGACGCGCCCCCACAGCCACTCCCCTGAATTCCCGAGGCCTCGTTCCTGCGGGTGGGGCGTGAGGGGGTGGGGACCTGGGGTGCTTTTGAGGAGGATGGGGAGGACTGAGGAGGTCGGAGGAGAAGGCGGAGACTGTCCTGCCTGGAGCTCCCGCGCAGCTAACGGCAGGCGGCGGCCCTCGCGCCTGGCGCCCGGGCCCCGCTCTCCTCAGCGCGCGCGCCGGGCAGGCTCGGCGGCCAGGCGCCGGGAACGCGGCCGCAGAGCTGCGGCTCCGGCGCCGGGGCCGCCGCCGAGGCGGGCCGGTGCGGACGAGCCGTGGAGGGCGGCGGCGGGGCGCGGGCAGGGCGGGCGGAGGCGCCCGGGTCCGCGGCGGCGGTGAGGCCTGGCCCGCGGGGCGGCGGGCGCGGGGGGCGTGTGCGCGCGTGCCGGGGGCGGGGCGCGGGGAGGAGCTGAGCTGGGTTCGTGGGCGGGGACCCCGGCCCCACTCCTCCAGGCTCCTGGAGAGAGGTTAACCGTGTGAGGACTGGAGTTCTGCGGGCCGCCGCGGCGACTCCTCAGCCCGGCCGGCGCCACGCCTCGGGTCCGTCACGACGCTCGGGGGAAGTCCTCCGGGACGGGCCTGGGGACGTGGTGGGGCCGGGCAGGGACCTGTCCGCAGCCGCTGCATCGGGGCCCGGCCAACTGGACCAGCGTTTCGCCCTTCCGCTTACCTCCCCAGTATAACTGAGTTCTGCCCTTGGTTAGAAAGCAGAGGCTTGTTTTATCCTAATTTCTGTGGCCCGGGTCACTGAACAGTTTGTGACTGACTGTTCCCCGTTTTCCTAGGGTCTTTCATCAGCCCCATATTTCATTTGGGCTTTGGGGATCGTAAAATAGCAGGAAAAGGGCTCTAATTGAACATTTCTCCTCATCCACACTGGGAAAAATATAAATAGAATGGATTAGAGACCCACTTTAATTTGCATATGTATCATTAGCAATTCACTCTGCGTGGTTGGCTTGATTTTGTTAGACGCTGTCCTTGCCCACGGTGGAGAACACGCGTTTGTTTTCTTTTGAAACTTCTGGGAAACCTTGGGCTTTGCCTTGTCCTTGGAATAGACTTCATAAATGTTAACTTGTTGGTAATCGATTGAGAGGACCGGGACAAAAGAGGCACCTTCCTCACAACAACCCAGTGAACTGGATGTTACTATTTTGGAAATGAGGACATAGTGACTCAAAGGGTTAATTAAATTTCTCAAGACACCGCACACAGTGACTGACTGAACTCGACCCCAGAACGGACTCACTGAAGGGCACATGGTCTTCCCAATACACCTTATTGCCTCCATGAAAAAATAAAATGAACTGGCTAATTACCACAGACATTGGTGAGCAGCTATTTACTATGTACCAGGCACTATGCTAAGTGCTTTCCATAGGTTATCTCAACCCTCAAAACAATCCCATGAGATAGGTACCATTTTTATCCCTATTTTACAGATGAGCAAGCTGATTAGCCCAATATCACGCAGCTAGAAATTAACTGAGCCAACAGTCAAATCCAGGGCTTTCTGCTATAGGCAGAGATTTTAAGTAAATAACGGGAAAACATATGAGGCTTTCAGAGATAAGTATAACGTAGTATATTTTTAAAACCTTTAATGGAATTCAGTGATCTGGAATGTCATTTGAATGGTTGACGGTATTTGATAAATTATGGTTACTAACGGGAGGTTTCCATAGATTTTGAGCTAATGTTGTTTTTGTCTGTTGTGTTTTGTTTTAGAATCTGTTTTATGTGACAATAATATGATCCCTGACATAAGACTAGCAGGCCAGTTAAGGAAACAAGAGTTAGAGCCATTGAATTCATTTTGAAAATGCCTTAAGGGAACTCCTTCTTCCACTTTCCTAATGTTGCTACCTAAGCAAATAACACCTTTCCCAGGATAAATCATGTATTCAATTGGTCAGAACTAAAAATCACTCTCAGTTTTCACAACATTTAATCAGAGCCGATTGAGTGGCTGGGAGGTTCCTGAGTCATCATTATCAGAATCAACCCCTAATGGGAAAACCATTAGTAATGATTTATTCTCAGAAACAATTCCACAGTTCCAGGCATTCTAGTGGTATATGATACTCAAAGTCAGTTTTTTAACTTTGAACTCTTTGTTTATAATACATCATAGCTTCTTGTTGAAGAGGATAAAGGCTTGGCTGCAAGAGAACTAACATGCAAACTAAAAATTAAAACATTCTTCTAAAAATCTGAAGAGACCAAAAAAAAAGGTATTTTTTAAAAACATCCAAATTTCATCAAGATATTTTGCAACCTTGTGTAGTGGAAAGAGCCAGAAAATCTTTACAATTATCTTGGGTACCAATCTAGCCTGTCTGGCTAGATCTTAGTTTGCACATATGTAAAATCAAGAAAGTATGTCTGATGGTCTCCACTGACCTTTCCAGCCCTTATATTTTATGACTATGGTAAAATACGGTCTTAGTCCATTAAGTTACATACATAATGGAAGCTAGAAATCAAGTATGGTGATAGATTTGAGATAAATTTCTATTCTAATTACAAAAATAAAAATGTATTATTTATTCTCCAGTTTTTCTCTAAGTGAATCTTTTTTATCGAAATCTACCTTTATTTTCAATGGATGTTATTAATAATAGTAGCAAATTCATATTATGTACAAGGAATGATACTAGATTCTTTACTTTTTCTAGTTACATATATATATCACACTGTGTATATATGCACATTATATATTTTGTGTGTATATCATTGTGTATATTATTTGCAGGCATATCTTAATTTATTGCATTTCATCAGACACTGCAATTTTTAAAAACAGAGTTTGTGGCAACCCTGTATTGAGCAAGACTATCAGCAACATGTTTCCTATAGCACTTACTAACTTCAGGTCTCTGTATCACATTTTGGTAACTCCCACAATATATCAAACTTTCTCATTATTCTTATATTTTTTATGGGGATCTATGATCAGTGATTACAACTTGCTGAGAGCTCAGATAATGGTTAGCATTTTTTAGTAATAAAGTATTTTAAAATTAGGTATGTACTTTTTTTAAACAAAATGCTATTGCACACGTATAGACTACAGTATTGCTTAAACATAACTTTTATGTGCACTGGGAAATCAGAAAATTCATTTGGCTCACTTTATTGCAGGTGTCTGGAACCAAACCCACAATATATCCCAGATATGCAGTATGTTATTCATATATATAACATACATACGTGTTATAAGTACACACACACACCAATCAGGATTAACTGAGACAAAAGAATATAGTATCATTCCTGGTACATAATCACAGAATATGCAATATATACATGTATAAATAATATGTATATTTAGATATAATTCCTGCAGAACCTCTGAATGCCTTATTCTATATTTTGATTTACACCGATCTAATTCTGTATACTTTTTGGCAAGTTGAGAATTAGTCTTCCAATATACACATATTGAAGTCACTCCTTGGGGTAGATTAATAAAAGAAGGGACTAGGGATTGAGACTAGTAAAGGGAGGTAAAGCAAAAGACAAAGCAAATATAGAAGTGTTTGTGTCAAAGCATACATAGGAATGTTTGTACACACACACACACACACACACACACACACACAAACAAAGTAAATTGAAGGAACATGAATCCAGATCAACCTTAGAACTATATACCAAAATCTGCTTGCAGTGAGGAAGACAGAAACATGATGTCTTGTATAGCTTATAGCATGAAGTTACCAACTGAGCTACGATAGCATAACCCTGTGATTTAGGGAGTAGGTTTGGAAAGTACCTACTTTTTCCATCTTGAGCTCTGCGTTACTGTGCATAACTAGGGCTGTAATAGGCTGTGGGACAGAAGTCAACAGCTCCAGGTTACAGAATATGAAGATACTAGACATCTGCATAGAAGACGAAGTTATTGATGTCTGGATTCCATTTAAGTTTGTCTCTTCGTGACTACCTGGCACAAACTCTTCCCTTCCTCATCTTCCTGAGGCAACTGAGACACCAAGCATATCATGATGTTTGCTGTCTTTCTGAATTTATGGTCATGAGTGTTGAAAGCCATGGCAATCACCCATCTTCTCCAGGTTCTAAGCAACTGAGAATAGACACACGGAACCAAATAAGCATCAGAGCATCATCCTTATTACTGGGTCAGGTAAGTATCAAATATCCCACAAAGTGCAGGGATCTATACTAAAACTAGATTGAAAATAAGGCTGGGACCTATCTGTCTGTAAATGTGCACCTTAAGACCTGACTGTGGAGAAAGTTAGATATGCAAATATTACTTCATGTACCCAGACAGACTAAAGTGTGTCTCACAAATGGGGTCAGAGGACTGGAAAGAATGATAGGTTTCCAGGGCTGCCTTTGAAAAACATTCTGAGACAGGTCCTAATCAAAGTACACGCATCATTGTGGAAGCATAGGAAAGCCCACTGCCCTCTTAGTGATCCATACAGCCACAGCAAGAGAGAAAGCAAGCCAGAACTGAACCTGTGTCTTGTTTTGAAAGCAAGGTAATCCCATCACTGGTAAAGTGGTTCCAATGGTTACCAGTAAGGAAAGAAACTGAAAGTGTTTACTGGAATACAACTCCCTCTTGGAAAGAGGAACAGAAGCTTCTTCCTCTCTAGAGAAATTTGATAAGGAAGAAAAAGTGTTCCCCCAAGATCACATCACATAATATTCCATCATCATCCTGATGACTGTGTTGTGAATTCCATGCTCTCTCAGAGCCACTCTGCCTATGTACCACTACCTTTGAAAGCCTCTGTGCCCGCTGGGTGACCCAGCACACAGTCCAATGAGAAACATAGCCTTGTCTCCACTTCAAACAGTTTTTCTCACTGACAGAAGTGCCCTGAAATTCCAATACATTTTCGCCATCTCGTCTCATTTTCCACTGAGAAAAAAGCTAGCATCCTGATAAACCTATTACCCAGTCTCTCAGAGGGGTGGTTAAGAAAACACAACTACACAATATCCACTTTTGGCTTCTTAACTCATCTTCCACAAGGGCTAATCCCAGGCTACCTCCTTTTACACCCCATCCTCTACTTCTACAACAGGGGTTGCAAACTTTTCCTGTGAAGGGCCAGATAGTAAATATTTTCAGCCTTGTTGGCCACACAGTCTCCGTCACACTACTCAACTCTTCCACTGCAGCATGGAAATATCTATAGGCAATATTCCAACAAATGAGTGTGGCTGTGATCAAATGGAACTTTATTTATGGATACTAAAATTTGAGTTGTGTGTAATTTCCATGTGTTGCAAAATATTCTTCTTTTGATTTTTTTTTTCACCCATTTAAAAATGTAAAAACTATTCTTAGTTTACTGGCCA
Organism: Smutsia gigantea; assembly: GCA_032199065.1. Classification (NCBI taxonomy): domain Eukaryota; kingdom Metazoa; phylum Chordata; class Mammalia; order Pholidota; family Manidae; genus Smutsia; species Smutsia gigantea. The sequence goes on along the minus strand of JAVSCE010004875.1, from coordinate 197,322 downwards.
TATAGGCTACGGGTAGGATTTGGTCTGTGAGTCAGGAGCTTACAGATTTAGGAGTAGCTTATTCTAAAGCCCCACTGAGGGATACTACTTTGCTTGGCTTGATTGTTCAGAGAGCAGAGGTGGGACTGGAGGCTGGAATCAAACTGTCCCCTCTAAGGCAGCCAAATATGCCAGCCTGGGCAGACAGAAACCCTCTCCATCTGCAAATCCTCTCTAATTCTTTCTTTAAGAAAGACTCTTTCTCAGGATCTCTATCAAGGTCATTTTACTAAGCTTTTTTGTATACCATCAGTGTGCCCAGCCTGTAACTCAAAGGAGGACCCCACGAGCTGAAACTCTGCCTGGGAGGGGAGGGCTCATGCTGGCATCTCTGCCCCCTGACCAGGGGCCCCTCAGGGCTGAGATCCAGCCCTCCTAGGAGGGGCACCAACTGGTTGGTGCTGGTGTGTTTGTGGGAAAGCAGTAAGACAGTTCCACATATTAGAGAAACTTCACACTGGATTCAACTGCTACTGCTGGAACAAACTACTGCTGCCAGGTTGAAGAAGTAGCTGGAAGCAGCACAGTCTCCCTCTGGCGCTCCCTCTTGGTAGACCCTCACCTGGAACCAGGTGGCAAAGCAGTAACGTGGTTGGTAAGAGCCTCAACAAACAGTACGTGAAAATGGGTTTAAAGTTAGGAGACATTAGAGTAGTAAGTGGTATAACTGCGCCTTGAAAATCGGGTTAAGCTCGTTTCAGCTCTTCCCACCATCATCACTGACTTCACAACCAAGATCCTACCAACTTCTGAGAATTCCTGCTTTCCTATCTCCCCTCCTTAGACTCCTGGTCTACCTCCACTCTTAAAAATTTATGGTCCATTTGGATTCTGCATCCTGTTCTAGTCTAGTGGAGAACTCTACCCGTTACTAGGTCTCGTGAAAAATCTAATCCTTTTCTAAAAGTATGAAGAGTGACACATTGTTTCTCACAGAATATCACTGACCACCTGCTAAGCTTTTTATTCATCTCTTGTCAGAGCTTTGTCACACTCTGTCACTGTCCAAAGGCTTCTGAATCCAACGGTTGACTCTGTCAACAGAGCCGCCTGAGAATTATAGTCCAGTTATACACCAATACATTCCAACTGTTTTTCTATGGGGAACATCCTCCCTGGATTTGGATGAATGATATTTTCATTATTTCATTACATCTATAATGAACTTACAGGCATCTCCCTGAAACTTCAGAAAAAGATTTTTTTTAAGTGTGTGAATGGGGAATGGATAGAAAGTGGAAATTACTTGTACAGTGTCCATATAAGCATTTTATTAGGAAATTAGAAGACTATAGGGTCAGACTGCCAACCAAATGCCATTTTGAATCGCATTGTTTGAGAGTCATATCTATCATGTGTAACCAGTACCATGTTACAGAGAACAACATTAGAAAGCCTATCTAGACACTTTTTCTCCAAATGATGAAAGCATAAAACCATAGCAGAAGCTCATTTTATTGCTGGTATAATGAAAACATGGAGAATATTCTGTTTACATTAAATAACATTATTTGTATTCATTTCAAATTTCTCCGCATTACTATGATTTCAAGATTAAAAATAAAATTAAAAATCAGATGATTTTTTAAAAGTTAGAGTACATTTTGCTCCCACTTTTCCAAACTTTGGTGTAAGAGTAATCTATCTTATAATTGAAACCAGAAGAGAAATGGCAAGAGAGAGGGCAGGATAGAAGCAGTGGACTTAATGTTCATTAATTTCTATTAGTTTAGCATTTTATAACTAAATGTTTATTGTGCTTTTTCTCTCTTCTTCAACTGTGAGGGAGGTATTGAGAGGAAGGAAGGAATGGATGGTAGTTGGGAGATGTATGATCTGTTTTTACCAGTGGAACTCTCTGAATACATCATATCACAGTCATTTTGAGTTGTCATTTTGCTACTCATGCTAAAGAATCAGGGAATTAAGTTAAGAAGTAATGTCAGGGAATTGTGTTAAGAAGTTAAATTATATATATTGATCCACATTAAGAGACTATAATTTGATAACATGCTAATAATTTATTAGATTTTAAAAATGAAACAAATTGCTTGCCAATTAATTCTGAATAACTAATTCTAACACTAAGGAAGAAGATTTGTCTGGGGACTACATTCTCGATTTTTTTAAATAAAAAGAACACTATATATAGTACAATTGAGTGATATTACAATCATTACCTCAAATCTTTCCATTGACTTACAAGTCATATACAGAAAATAATGCCTTCCATTTGGTTGGGAATAAGTTTGGAAACACAACAAAAAATTGAAAAAAGGAATTGGCTCTTTTGGGTGACGGGCCAGCATATGGCAAGTATGTTTTAACACAGACAAGTTTTACATTACTTTTTGTAGAAAAAAAAACAAAACAGTTCATTCTTAAGCAGTAAGACCCTAACTATTGCAAGATGGCAACAGAAATGGAGATTGTGAGCTCCTAAATTCTGTCAACCTTCCTTTGCCTGCAGGACTAGTCCTTTTCCCCCTACCTGAGAAGATTAATCTTCCTTTCCTGAGGGAGTTACCTTGCAAAGGCCTGCACATTTTTCTCAGAACCTGTATCCAATACTTTTTACTACTTCTGGACTTATAACCATACTCAAGTCCCAGCAGGCCCCGGTAAAAACTGCAACCCATATGCACACAAAAAGAAATGCAAGAGTTTGCCAATTTATACTGACACAAACATGGGCAGCATGAATGAGAATGGGTCCTAAGAGTGTTGGATAAAGTTGGAAGTGATAATACTGTGGATACAACACACTGGAATCCTAGCATTATGCACGTGTCTTCAATTACAGCTCACATATCAAGTGTCAGGCCTTATCTACTGAAAGGACAGGTAGTAGAAGTTCAAGATATCCAGGATTTGCAGAGTGAAAGCTTGCTTTGGCATTCCTGTACCTCCTTGAGTTCCATGTTTTGTTCTATTTTAGGACTTCATATATTTCTCAATTTATAAATAGCTAGGCATAGATAGATAGATCTCGATTTCATATTCATATATATATAAACAACTTATTCTTTCAGTTGGAAGAGTGTGGTAGATGACAATATGAACACCAGTTCTTCCCATCCCAATATGCCAAAAGCTTGTTCATGACTTTGCTGCTCCTTCCAATTCTCCACAACTTGAATCTACGCTTGGCCACATGACTAACCTTATCAAATGGTATATTAGCAAAGGTGTAACAAGCAGAGATTTAAAAAGTGCTGGCATATTTGGGCTTGGCCTCTCTTGCTGCTGAAAACCCTGATACTTGATTTAGCTTGTTGGAGAGACCATGCCAAGGAGAACCCATGCACCCAGCCAACAGCCAATGAACTGCCAGACACGTGAATCCAGCCCAGACCATTTGGGCCCAGCTGAGCCACCATTTGATTGTAGCTACATGAATGAGCCCCAGTAAAACCAGTAGACTTTCCCAGCCGAACTCAGCCCAAATTTATAACCCACAGAAATCACAAGCTAATGAATGATTGTTGTTTTAAGCTACTAAACATCTGTTATTTATTACACAGCACAGACTAATACAATCACTCATGGTGTCTAGTCCCATTTAACAGGGTTTAAATTTTTTCCATGAGATATGAGCAAAATTGTCTGTTGAAAGCGAGGAAGGTGAGGTTTAGATAGGGAGTTTGGGGAAAGTATGAAGTTTTTGATCTTCACTGCTGAGGTAAATTATGAGCAAGTAAGTAAATAGTCAAAGGATGTTAAGAGTGCAGATAGATAGTTTTGGAAGATGTGAAGTTGTTATAGCGTCAGACATTAATTTTCTAGGAACCAGTGACAGAAGAATAAAAAATAGGCTGTGGAATTGGTCCTGAGTTAAATTTTGTTGAGTAGGTTTGGTAGAACTAAGGTATGATGATGTTGAGGATTTTGGTAAGAGAAACACTCTTTAGGTGATCATTTCTTGGGAAATAACAGCCAAAACTTCTTGAAAACTTTGTATGTGCCTGATATTTCACATGAATTTTCTCACTTAATCCTCAGTAGATCTTGAGGCATATGCATTTACAAAGGCATCTAAAAAGCACAGGCTTCCCCCTGCCCCCCGCCATATAGCACCTGCCAGAAGGAAACTTTAGAACATTGCATTCAGGATTTTAAAGTTGGGCAACCAGACCAGTAGGCTATACAGGTTATCAATTCTGCCCCTTTGCCCCATTATAATGCCATGTCCTTGGCTTTTATCAGCAGCCATATGACATCTGTTTTCATATACAACATAGGAATATTCTTGGAAACTTTGTTCCCTAGTTTATTTAGTGAATTTTATATTGAGTACCACATTTACAAAGAAATTTAACTATACTAGAAAAGTTTTACTCCCTCTAAGAAATAGTTTTTCTAAAAACAATAACTAAGAAACTTTCTCCACTTTAACTCCCAGGAAACTGAGCCAAATCTAAGGTTTGACATATTTGTGATCTTTTTGCATGTGGCCATTACTGCACATATTTCTGCCTTGTTTTTTATTGATAATTAATAGTATTTCATTATGTTTTTGTTATGAGATATATGTGCATCTGTATTGTTGAACTTGCTATATGCCACGTACTGCTACAGATAACAGATAAGAATCAAAAACAAATATAGTCCTTACACTCATGGAGCTTCAATTGAAAGGGATAAAAAAAATGCCAGAAATTAAGGAAAAGTATGCCATTCTCTATATTTTTGTTGTTGTTGTTGTTATTACTTCATTTTTTATCACATGAAAGCAGGCTGGGGGAAGATCTTGGAGTTTACTTTCTCCTTCAAAAACACTTTACGTATCTTGGTCTTGGGCATACAAAGTATAAATTTCTCATCTTTTCATCCACTCACCACTTACTGAGTGCCGGGTACGTGCCAGGAAGGGTGCTGGGCGCCGGCGAGTCAGCAGCGAACAGGGCGAATATGGTCACCAAGACACGTACTATAAAAAAGATGTCAGAAGGGCTACGGATGTGAATACCAGGGACATCTAAGTCTGGGAGGGGAGCAAAACCCTTGTCTCCAAAGTAGATATTTAAACTGAGACTTGAGAGAAAAGTGGCAAAGGTAAGCAGTGTTCCACACAGAGAGCTGTTTGAGAATCACTACACTTTGCTCTTTAGAGGGCAGTTGGGAATTATACTCTCAGAACTAAATCCCCATGTTACCTCCTGCCACCTTTCTTTACCTCTGATTCTACCTTGTTTTATTTAGTCACATCTCCCAATCATGTTTGTATTGTTTATGGAATTTAAACTTATTGTTTTTGAATGTTCTTAATTTCAAAATTATACAAAGTATTATATAAATTCTTTTTCTAAAAATAAAAAATTTTTTACTTGTTATATGGTCTCTGATGCCTTCTTTGATATTTGCCCACTTCAAAGAAGTTTCCTTCTTTCTCCATATGAAGAAAACCAAACTAAGTAAACCATGGCTTGTACTTTTTTACATGTCTATGTATACTTTATGGATCAATGAATAGGAATGGGAATTAGTTGCATGAAACAACTTGAAAATAAAGCAAAGCTGAATATGAAAAAATGAATAGGTAATTCTAACTGTAATTGTCCAATATACATATGTTTTTTAATATTCTTACACTAACAAAGAAACATGTGCCACTAATTATTTATTTGCCACAATCCCAAATCCTCCCACCTTCCATATTAATGAGCCAGCTTCTTCCTGTTACCCAGCTGAGGTCCAAGCCTGGCAACGGGGGAACCAAGCTGGGCTGGATTTGCAGCCAAAAACAGAAGGGGAGTAATTGGGAGGGTTTTCTGGACTCAGTAGCTGACGTTATCTGACTAAATATATGTGTCTTCTTCCTCATTGGTACCTAAGTGCTTTCCAAAGCACACTTTCCATTATACCATGAGTTACGGTTCTGTAACAGAAAAAGCACTAGAATTGTGATCAGAAGACCTAGCTTTCAATCCTGGTGTGATCTCTTCTTAGTTTAGAAAACTTCTAGAGCCATCACTGTCCATAGCGAAGTGTAATACGCACCTTTACAGGTGCATTAGTTTGCTAGGGCTGCCATGAGGAAGTAAGTACCACAGACCGGGTGGCTAAAACAACAGAAATTTATTTCCTCACAATTCTGGTGCTAGAAGTCTGAGATCAAGGTGTGAGCAGCATTGGCTTCTTTTGAGGCCTCTTTCCTTGGCTTACAGAGGACCGTCTTCTCCCATGTCTTCACGTGGTCTTCCCTCTATGTCTTAATCTCCTGTTGTTATAAGGACACAATCATATTTGATTAAGGCCAAACCTAATGACCTCATTTTAACTTAGCTACCTCCTTGAAGACCCTGTCTCCAAATACAATCACATTTTGAGGTACCGGGGGTTATGATTTCAACATATGAATTTGAGAGGATACAAATCAGTCATAACAATAGGGTTGATTGACATTTTGAGAATCAGATTAAATGAGACTAAAGAAGTCAAGGCATTTGACTCTTAGTAGTTGTTCAATAAATGCTAGTTAAATCTAAACAAGTAATTTTTGAAATATTCATTGTTTCTAATATTATCTAATGTGATGTTATTCAGAAACATCTGGAGCTTAAGATAAACCTTCAATAATAAATCTGTACTTCTTATAGGGATACATAACTATGATCTTGTAACAAAGTAATTCAAAATGCGTGAGTTAATTCCTTTGCTGCCTTTGAAGTTCAGCAGTAGTCAAGAAGTTACTTCCTATCAACATATTGTGATCATATTGTTCATCAGAATCATAAAATTTTTCTTTTTTTGAGACTTCTAATTATTTTAAAGATCCCAGTAATTAGAATTAACCTATTCAAGGTTTTACTTCTAAATCTAGAGTCCGAAGTTGTAAGTTTGATTGCCTGACTCAGAAATGCAAAATGTGTGTAAATGTGTATGTGTTTCCCATGCATGGAGTAAAACTGTAAAATCAGAAAAATACTCTGATAGTATTAGTAAATACATTAACACATCAATAATACTCAGTAAATACATTATTAATGTGATTCATACATAAAAATAGGTGAACCTTTCAGTACTTTTGCAGGGAATTATCTAGGCAGAGAAAAGATAAGGACCTACCCCAAATTCTCAATTATTGAATTACTTTTCTTAAAAACTATCAGCTCAGTTTTATGATGGGATGTTCAGTAGCTATGAAGTGCCCATTTAATAAACAGAATCACATTTAGTTATAGAATCACATATAGTTGACTCAAATAAATTTGATCTAAGATTTTGTAATGAAGGAGAATTAAATCACTTACAGAACATGTAAACCAAAACAAATATTTCACTTGTATGTTTCCTAGTTGGAATATGTTGTTTCAAGTGAAGGAATCTACATACAAAGCAAAGAGTTGCAACCCAGCTTGGTAAGAAAGGCATTGTAAAAATCTAGAGTCTAGAAAAAAAGAAAAAAAAGGGGGTGGGGATTCTTTTCTAGTATCTATAATTATGGAGGGAGCATAGAGAAAATTCCAATGAGTCCCGGGAATGAAGGAAGGATGAAGAAAGACATTATTACTGAGACATTCAAACTGCTGGGGCAGGTAGATAACTACTTGGTGAACTACTTTTCTTGAAACACTGTAAAATAGACCAATACCTTAAAAACAACTTCCACATAAAACATTTAAAACTCATCCTATTGGATAACTTTCTTCTCTAGATATGTCATTTACATTTGTAAGAATGTGGCAAGATAAAACTTGTTAAAATATCCTCCTGTCCCATTCCCTTTTCCCTTTTGTCTCACCATCAGCAATGCCTACCCACCAAAAGATCAAGTATCTCATAGTTCAAAGGAAGTAAGTGGTAAATAACCTAAAAATTTCTTCCTGGCTTTTGGCATCCAAAATCCTACACCTTAAGGGGATGAGGCTTTTCAAATAGGGAGAGGTGGGAAACTAATAGTAAGTTTTCTCACCTCAACCCCAGCCTGGGACAGAAAAAATATTCCTGGGTTAGGTACATAGAAAAATGGCAAGAAAGCAAATACACTAGAATTGAGACCTCTGCACCCATGTAACTTAACTACCAGTACTGAGAATTGAGGTCTCCTGTGTCCATTTAAATTTACTCCAGGAAATTCTTTCTCAGAGAGATAATTCTATGAATGAATAAATAATTTCACTGTTTCTTTCAGGAACTCCCTTAAAATAGATTTATCTGAACAAACAGTTTGCTGATCTGGGTAAAGAGCTCTTAAGACTGTAGAGGATAAAATGTGTTTTAATGGAGAAATATGCGTTGTTCGGAGCACACCCTTATGGGTTATATGACTCTTATTCTGTGTCTCTCATTGCTTTTGAACTACTTCACAACTCTGTAAGTTGTAGATAACTGGTGGCAACGCAAAATAATACCAGTCTATATACTTGCAAATAAACTGTCCAATGAGTGTCCACTAATGTTTGGGGTAAAGATCTAGCAGAGGTGCCACCTTATAGGACCAAAAAGAAGTATTTCATCTTCTCTAATATTTTAAGCTTCCTTTATATTTTGCTTTAAGAGGCAAGTGACTTCTTTCAATACACTGCTGATAGAATAAATGGCATTCTGAAGGTAAGATTTAATTTCAAATTAATCTGTTGTATTTAGCTAAAAGAAAGAAAGTTCTTTACATACAGCCCTAGAAATTGTTAGTTAAATCTAAATGGTTGATGCCCTCTCTCCTTTTCTCGGCCATTGTGGAGTCTCTTGTTGATTTTGTTCCTCACCATGTCTTCTCACAAGACTTTCAGGATCAAGCGATTCCTGGCCAAGAAACAAAAGCAGAATCGTCCCATTCCTCAGTGGATTCGAATGAAAACTGGTAATAAAATCCGAAGTACTTGAATTGATGGTTTTGGAAGAAAAATGTTACTAGAATTGCTACAAAGGATCTCTAAGGTCATCTAGGCTACCTCCAGGCAAAGCTAGTCCTAAAACTTGGGTCTCCAGCATGCCTTTCAGCTCCAGTGCTCTTTGGAAACCAGGTACAACTCCAAGAGGAGACATTGGAGAAGAACCAAGCTGGGTCTGTAAGGAGTCACACATAAGATGGCACACATATTTATGCTGTATCAAAGTCACATGAATTTATCAACTCACTGTAAACAGTGCTACTATCTGGGTAATTGGGTGTGTTTTATTGGGGAAATGATTTTTATGACTCTGCACTCATCTTAATTATTCGGTAATAAATATGTGGAACCTTTTGCCTGAAAAAAAAAATCTAAATGGTTGTTGTACTTCTTAAATGACTGTTACTGTGATAAACCATTATTCCAGAAAACCATTTGTGAAATGCATTACTGACAGTAGGCAAAGTGTTCATTTCTTTGTTAACAGAAATGCCATTCTTTTAGACTGCTCCTGTAGTCATATGATTAGAAGTTTTGGTCCAGAATCAGAAAAACAAATTATTCTTCTAATGGTAGATGATGATAGTGGTGGCAGAGATGATGAAAATAATAAATAGATAAATACAGATTTATTCATTTGTACATTTTTTTATTCCCTCTAAACTATTCTATTCATTTTGGCAAATAATATACTATATTTTTCAGAATGACTTGACCAACACTTACCTTAAAAATTTGTCCAAAATTTTAATGTGTAGACATTGTGATCTCAAAATCTGCTGTGCTAATATATTTTTGGTTACTTGCACATTTCTGAATTTGCTACAGACATATAAGATTAAAAGACAACTGTACTTCAAATAATTGGAGTTTTGCTGAAGACTTTACTATTATATTAAATTAACGCCACAATTCAGTTTATTACCCAAATCATGATAGCTATCAAATTATTTATATTATAGATTTTTCTAAGTTATATAAGGCAAGGTTTAAACTTTTTTTTAATTGAAGTATAGTTGATATACAATCTTATATTAGTTTGAAGTATACAACACATTGGTTCAACAGTTACCCACATTATTAAATACCCACCCACACTAGTATAGCTACTATCTGTCAACATAGGAAGATGTTACAGAATCATTAGCTATATTCTCCATACTGCACTACCATCCCTGTGACCAACCTGCATTATGATTGAGAATTTTTGTGCCCTTTTATCCCCTTAAATGGTAACCACCAGTCCCTTCTCAGTGTCTGAGTCTACTGATCTTTTTGCTCATTCTGTTTTGCTTTGTTTTTATATTCCGGAAGTGAAATTATACGGTATTTGTCTATCTCCACATGGCTTATTTCACTCAGCATAATACCTTCTAAATCCATCCATGTTACTGCAAATGGCAGGATTTCTTTTTTTTTAATGTCTGAATAATATTCCATTATGTATATGTACCAACTCTTCTTTATACATTCAACTATTGATGGACACTTCGGTTATTTCCATATCTTAGCTATTGTAAATAATGCAGCAATAAACATAAGGGTGCATATATCCTTTCAAATCAGGGATTTTGTTTTCTTTGGGTGAATTCTTAGGAGTGGAATTACTGGCTTAAATGTTTTCTATTTTTAGTTTTTTGAGGAACTTCCATACAGCTTTCCACAGTGGCTGCACCAATTGACTTCCCACCAACAGGGTAGGAGGGTTCCCTTTTCTCCACATGCTCGCCAACACTTGTTATTTCTTGTCTTTTGGGTGTTGGCCATCCTAACTGGTGTATGGTGTTATCTCATTGTGGTTTTAATTTCCATTTCCCTGATGATTAGTCATGTGGAACATCTTTTCATGTGCCTATTGGCCATTTGTATTTCTTCTTTGGAGAAAAGGCTGTTCAGGTCCTCTACCCATTTTTTAATCAAGTTGTTTGTTTTTTTTGTTAGGCTTATAAGCTCTTTATACATTTTGGATATTAACCCCTTATCAGATAAATTGTTTACAAATATATTCTTCCATACTGTAGGTTGCCTTTTTGTTCTGCTGATGGTGTCCTGTGCTGTACAGAAACTTTTTAATTTGATGTAATCCCACTTGCTCATTTTTAATTTTGTTGCCTGAGGAGATGTGTCCAGGAAAAATTGCTTATACTTATGTTCCAGAGATTTTTGCCTGTTTTCTTCTAAGAGTTTTATGATTTCATATCTTACATTCAGGTCTTTGATCCATTTTCAGTTTAGTTTTGGGTATGGAGTTAGGCAGTTATCCAGTTTCATTCTCTTGCATGTAGCTGTCCAGGTTTCACACCACCAGTTATTGAAGAGGCTTTTCTCCATTGTGTATTCATGGCTCCTTTACTGTGTATTAATTGACTGTATATGTGTGGGTTTATATCTGGGCTCTCTATTCTGTTTCAATGATCTATGGGTCTGTTCTTGTGCCAATACCATATTGGTTTGATTACCGTAGCTTCATAGTATAGCTTTAAATCAGGGAGCATAATTCCCATTGCTTTGTTCTTTCTCAGGATTGCTTTGGCATTTTGGGTCTTTTGTGGTTCCTTATGAATTTTAGGATTCTTTGCTCTAGTTCATTGAAAAATGCCATTGGTATTTTGATAGGCATTGTATTGAATCCGTAAATTGCTCTGGACAAGATGGTCATTTCGACAATATTAATTATTCCTATCTGTGAACATGGGAGAGATTTCCATTTATTTGTGTCTTCTTTAATTCCTTTCATGAATGCCTTACAGTTTTCAGAATACAGGTCTTCCACTTTCCTGGTTAGGTTTTTTTTTTTTTTTTTGACAATTTTTGGCAATTATGAATGGAATTGTTTTCCTGATTTCTCTGCTTGTTCATTGTTAGTAGATAGGAATGCAAAAGATTTCTGTGTATTAATTTTGTATCCTGCAACTTTGCTGAATCAAGTTATTAGTTTTAATAGTTTTTTGGTGGAGTCTTTAGGATTTTCCATGTATAATACCATGTCACCTGCAAATAGTGACAGTTTAACTTCTTCCTTACCAATTTGGATGCCTTTTATCTCTTCGTGCTGTGTGATTACTGTGGCTATGACCTCCATTACTATATTGAATAAAGCAGTGAGAGTAGACATCCTTGTCTTGCTCCTGATCTTAGAGGAAAAGCTTTCAGCTTTTTGCAATTGAGTATGATGTTAGCTGTGAGCTTATCATATATGGCCTTATGTTGATTTATGTACCCTCTAGGCCCATTCTGTTAAGAGTTTTATCATGAATGGATGTTGAATTTCATCAAATGCTTTTTCAGCACTGAGATGATCATGTGGTTTTTAATATTCTTTTTGTTAATGTGATGTATGACATTGATTTACAAATATTGTACTGACCTTGCAGCCCTGGAATAAATCCATTTTGGTCATCATAGATCATCCTTTTGCTGTATTTTTAAATTTGGTTTGCTAATTTATTGTTGAGGATTTTTTCATCTATGTTTATTAGGGATATTGGTCTATAATTTTCTTTTCTTTATAGTGTTTTTGTTGTTTTGGGTATTAAGATGATTATAGATTTTTAAATATAACTGTACTGAACAATTATGTTTTATATAAAAATGGAGTGTTAGGTATTTTAAATTGATGTGCAGCAACAACAATTTATTTGCTGAATAGCAATTTTTTAAGAGAAATCACCTTAATGTATAATAATTCTTAAAATCATTATTGGAGCATATTTATATAATATTAAATTCTCATTTAAGTGTAAAGTATACACTTAAATTCTCATTTAAGTGTAAAAATGTATAGAGTTCTGCAACCACCTCTAGAATCAAATTTTAGAACTTGAATCACCTCTAAAATTTCCTTATGCCCCTCTGTCAAGCCTTCCCTTATCTCCTGCCACAAGGCAAACACTGATCTGCTTTCTGCTGTTATTTTTTTCAGAATTTCATATTCATATATGTCTTTTCTGTCTGGTTTCTTTTACTTACCATATTGTTTGGGGATTCTTCCACATTGTTCCGTGCATAAATAGGTTATTCTGTTTTATTTGCTAAGTTGTATTCTGTTGACTGCTTATATCATATTTTGTTTATACATTGACCAGTTGATGGATATTTCAGTTGTTTCTATTGTTTGGTTATTATCAATAATGATGCTATGAATATTTATGTGCAAATATTTGTGTGGACATATATTTTCGTTTCTCTTAGGTAAACATCTATGGTGGAATTGCTGGGTCATTTAGTAGGTATATGTTTCAGCTTTTAAGACACTGACAAGTGGCTGTGTCACTCTGCATTTCTACCAGCAATATATGAGAGTTCCAATTGTACACATCTTCACCAACACCTGGCATTTCAGTCTTTTTAAGTTAAGGTATTCTAATAGGTGTGTAGTAGTATCTCAGTATAGTTTTAATTTGCATTTCCCTAATCGCCAATGAAGTTGAGCACCTTTTTGTTAAGTACCTGTACAGATCTTTTTCCTGTTTTTAAAACTGAGTTTTTTATTTTATTGAGTTGTAAAAGTTCTTAATTACATCTGGATACATGTCCTTTGTCAGATATATGTTTTGCAAATACCTCTTCCCAAGCTATACTTGCCTTTTCATTTTCTTAATGGTTTCAACAAGCAAAAGATTTTAATTTTCTCGACGTCTGTTTACCAATTTTTTCATTTATGGTTCATACTTTTTGTGTCTAATCCCAAGGTCAGACAGATTTTCCTTCTATGCTTTGTTCTATAGGATATATGTGGTTTTGTCCTTACATTTAGGTCTATGATCCATTTTGAATTGTTTGGTCTATGGTATGAAGAAAGATCAAAGTTCACTTCTTTTCCATGTGGCTATATAGCTATTCCAAAAACATTTCTTGAACAGACTATTCTTTTCCTATTGAATTTCCTTGACACTTTTACTGAAAATCAATTGACCACATAAGTGTTAGTTCATTTCTGGATTCTCAATTCTGTTCCATTGATCTATTATGTCTATCCTTATGAATCCTCTCATTTTTAATCATGCAGAACAGGATAATATTTAGAGAAAAATAATCATGTTCAATATCTTCTATTGAAGCATACAACTTATCAAAATTTAAACACAATAACAGGCAAATAAAGATGATTAATCTTTCTAAAAAATGAAACTTTACACAGTTTAAGCAAAAGTGTAATTAGATAATTTGGGATGTTTTTACTGGATCTGGAAAAAATTTAGAAGTGTTAAAAAGGAAACCACAGGCCTAAAATGGAGTCACTTCTGCTAGGCCAAGTCACCAAACCAGGGCTTAATACCTACTCTAATTGCAGTTTCAACTCCCCACCTCAACCTCACGGCATCTCCATCCCCTACCCTCAAAATGTAGTCTGCCAGGAATTTTCTGGTCTGCATCAATGAGGTAATCTGTTACATGGGCCCTCTCCATCCCCCAAAAGAAGATGAAGTAATCAGCCTAAAAAGACCTCCTGCAACTCCTCCTAAGGCAGGGTGACCTTGCCTGAAACCATCCTTTTAAAAAAATTTTTTAGTTTTTTTTAAGTATAGTTGATATACAATCTTATATTGGTTTCAAGTATACAACACAGTGGTTCAACAGTTACCCACATTATTAAATCCTCACCCCTACTAGTGCAATTACTATCTGCCAACATAGAAGTCTTACAGAATCATTGGCTATATTCTCCTTGCTGTACAATATCCCCATGACCAACTTATATTTTGATTGAGATTTTTGTGGCCCTTTATCCCCTTCACCCCCCACTCCACCAACCCACTTCAACCCCTTCCCCATGGTAACTGCCAGTCACTTCTCAGTGTCTATGAGTCTACTGCTATTTTGTTCATTTTGTTTTGTTGTTTTTTTTAGATTCCACAGATAAGTGAAGTCATATGGTATTTGTCTTTCTATGCCTGGCCTATTTCACTTAGGCCTCTAGGTCCATCCACGTTACCACAAATGGCAGGATTTCTTTCTTCATATGCTGAATAATATTCCACTGTGTATGTGTACCACCTCTTTAACTATTCACCTATTGATGGACACTTAGGTTGCTTCCATATCTTGGCTGTTGTCAATAACATGAAAATAAACAGGGGTGCATGTATCTTTTCAAATCAGGGATTTTGTTTTCTTTGGCTAAATTCTTAGAAGTGGAATTAATAGGTTGTATGGAATTACTATTTTTAGTTTTTTGAGGAACCTCCATACAGCTTTCCATAATGGCTGCACTAATTTACATTACCACCAACAGTGCAGGACAGTTCCCTTTTCTCCAAATTCTTGCCAACATATGTTATTTCTTGTCTTTTGGATGGTGGCCATTCTGGCTGGTGTGTGGTGGTATCTCACTGTGGTTTTGATGTGCATTTCCCTGATGATCAGCAGTGTGGAGCATCTTTTCATGTGCCTGTTGGCCATTAATCCTTTCTTTTCTTTTGCTAGTAAATTCTTGCCCCAGCCTCCTTCCTATAAAAGCCTCCCATTCTGTACAGTTCCTTATAACATCTCTCTACTTGCTAGATTGGATGCTGACCAATTCATGAATCATTTAATAAAACCAATCAGATCTTCAAATTTTCTCAGATGAATTTTGTTTTTTAACAGAAGGAAAAGCCTTCAGATAGTAAACTATTAATAACTACGGTCTTGCTTATATTCATTAAGAATAATTTTCAAATTTAAGAGGGTTAAATAAACATGATTATGAGACAATTGAAGCATAGTGAGAATACATGTAATTCCTTTAAACTGGTTTAAGTCCTTAGTCACAGATGAATTATATCCATGGGTATAAAACATAATACTAGGTGATGTAATGACAGAATCATTGTCAGTAATTTTGAGAAATAGAGAACGTAAGAGTTGCCAGCAGACTGAAGATGCACAGATGTTTCCTTTTTCAAAACATGAAAAGATAGATTCTAGAAACAAATGCTAATAAGCATGATTTTGAAAGCTGGCAAAATTATAGAACAGATGAAGCATATATAGTTTATCAACATCTTTTCAAGTGATCACGAGAAGATAAAATCATTTTTTATCCAACTAAATTACTTAAATTACACATCTGAAAGTGGCCACCATAGATCCTGAATTGTTGTAAATCACTTTTTAGTAAATACCTTAAAAAAAAAAAGTAACAACAAAGCAAGCTTTCTGGGAAATTACATAATGGAAAGAAAGAAAAGAAGTGAAGTAAAAAACAACAGAATCTAAACAAAATTATTTTTTAAACATCATGTATAATTTCTACACTTAAAAAATAGAAAATCTTGATGAAATGGACTCATCTCAAATCACCAAAACTGATGCCTCCTTCTCTGTGCATGTAGGCCCAGTGACACCATGTATACGCTGAGAACTATCCACATGGAAGTTGAAGATATGAATCTGGAGTCCAGGGAAGAAGCCAGGGCTGGAAATACGAATTTGGGAATAGTCAATACATTTTGGCATTTAAATCCATGGGACTGGAAGATATCACCTAGGAAGTGAGTATGGACAGAGAAAACCCAGGACTGAGTCTTGGGACACTTGGGAATATAAGGAGGATTCATTAAATGAAATTGAGAGGGGATAGCCAGTGAGGTAGGTGGAGGAGCATGGACAGTGGGTCCTGAAAGCTAAGATGTCACCACTTGAGTGTACTGTGTTTTCTCTATCCTTGTCTTCTCAAAGGAAAGAATTCAATCAAGATACGGGCTTAGAACAGTCCTAAGTGGCAAGAGTTTATTAAGCACAGTGGAAGTACACTCTTGAGAAGGGCAGAGAGTGGGCTGTTTGGAAACTGGAAACAGCCCTGCTCTTAGGGTTAGAGTTAGTTTTTTAAATGGTGGGAAGTCCCTCCCTGCATCTTACATCATTCAGTTGACATGCTGATTGATAGTTCCAGGTTATATAACCTTCCTAGTGAGCACTTACACCTATATGTACCTAAGTGAAGCCCTCAGTGCTGGGTTTGGGGTGGGTACTGAACCCCGAGGCAGCTCCGGGTTACCTTCTGGTTCTTAGTGTGCCTATGGCCAACACTGTGTGTTCAGGTCTGGAAGCCCTGTTGGGCTTTTTACATCTTGTTTGGACCTGATAAGGTAGGAGACTGAACCATAAACAGGGGAGGTTTGGGGCATGTTCTGCCATCTGGTGACAAGGGGGTAGGTGGAGGGGGGAGGACCTTGTCCAGGACAGGGTGGGACCCACTTCTGTCTGCCTAGCTACCTGACAAATGAAACGTGTGTTTCAAAAGGAGGAAATGATCCACTCTGTCAAATGTTTCTGAGAGCTCAGACAAGATGAAGACTCAGACTTGAAGTGGAGATAGGACTAGAATGATTTTAGTGGAATGGCAGGGACAAAAGCCTAATTAGAATTGGTTCAAGATAAAATGCGAAGAGACAAAAAGAAACAGACAATACTTTGAAGAGTTTTTCTATAAAAGTAGCAGAAAAAACTAGCAGAAGCTGAAGCTGAATATATGTTCAAGGGAAGTTTTTGTTTCTTAGATTGAGAGATTTTACATGTTTATATGCTGGTAACAAAAAATTTCTCCTATAGATAGAGAAAAATTGATGATGTAGAAGAGAGAGGAAAACATTTCAGGAGAAAAGCTGTGAGTCGTTTAAAAGCAATAGTATTCAGTGTGCAGATTGAGGATTTGGCCTGATCGGCAGCCTGTACATTTCACTCATGCAAGGCAGATTTAGGGGGTGTTTCAGGATTCAAAGGGTTTTGAGGTTTTCCAGGAAACAGATGAGGTGCCTAAAATGATTATTGGGGAGGGACTCCAATGAAAGGAAAAGACATGGGTCAGGGGAGTCATCAGACTATGATGTGGCCTTTGGGATGCTGTCCTGATAATCTCTGCCAGCCTGGCTTCAGAGTCAAGATTGCCCATTACAGGAGTCCTAACCTGAATGGAAATGGATAGATCCTTGCACACCTTTTTGTCACTGGCAGGGGGCCATTGGAGAAGCCCACAGCCTCAGCCTGAAAACTGAGTGGACACTGAAGGCATTAAGTGCTGGAAGCTATCAGCCAAGCACACACCTAGCAACTGGGCAACTAGTCCTTTCTCAAAGGGGGTATTAGTGGGTACATCTTATGTCTGACACAGGATAGAAAGATGTACAAATTCTTTTTTGATTACTTTCATCTTCATAGTGAAATAATAAGCAAAATCATGGGCTTGAGTGAAATCCTTGGAAAAGAAAGCATGAAATAGTTGACTTGAAGAGTAGAAATGTGAATATAGGATTACTAGGCAGCACTGATGATATAATAGTGTTTGGAGGTCATAAATTTAAAGCAAGATCAGTAGATCAGGAGAAACAACAGAAATTATTGAAGAAAACTGTTAAGTGTTAGACTTGAATCTGCCATGTTAAAAGGCCAAGTGCCAAGAAAGATAGCCAACATTAGTATAAACAATAAAGCAGATTTATTATTTCACAAGAGAATTTCTAAGTTGGCTCTAAGACCAGTTAATTCAGTGGCTTGAGGGCCTAGGTTCCTTCCATCATTCCACCTTGCCAACCTCAGGGGATCAGTCTTGTCTTTAGTTACTCATCTTGTTCATAAGATGGACCTACAGTTCCAGGTATTACAAGTAGACATGAGAATATTAAGTGGCCGAAGAAGGATTTCATTGGCAAGAGTTGTGTTACATGCCCATTCCGAAACCAATCACTTTTAAGAGGACTGCAACTGGCATAGTAAAATCCACAGCTGGGTGGCAAGCAAAGGGTGGATTATCCAAACCAGAATTCTCTAAATAAGGAAGAGGGGGAAATCGCTGTTGGGTAGGCAAACAATTGTGCCTCCTTCAATGAGGAAAAAAAATACTGCAGCCTGAACATAAAAAACCCATTAAACTACTTTTTTTTAAAAATAAGGGCACATTCTCCTACACAAAAATGCATAGAAAACATACTACCCATGCTGATGCTGACAATTTTTCTTGAAAATATTACAGATGACTGAGAGAAGAATCAAAACACCTCAGAAAGGGGAAGTCATATAATGAAAGAGCTGGTAGTAATCAATGAATTCAATAAAATGAAGTCTAATTACTTATTTTTAACAAGTATCTCTGTGAATTACTTTAAAAACCAAACACTTAAATGACATTTAAGCTGAGACCTGAAAACTGAGAAGTTTTTAGAAAGGTGACATGTTGGGATAAGAGCATTACAGACAGAAGGAACAACATAATGAACATTTCCTTATGGCTGCAATGGAAATTAGCACAAGATAAACTTAGGTAGGAGTCGCATCATGCTGAGCCTTGTGAACCATGTTATGGATCTGGAGTTTTAAGAATATTGAAAATTAATGATGTATTTTACATAGTGTTATATCTGCATACTATATTTAAGATTATTCTGGTTGCTCTTTAAAAAGACAGATGGGAGGGGGGCAAGGATGGAAATTGAGAGGCTACTGAAGGTAAAAAATTATGCCTCTTGGACTGGGAAGGAGTGTGAAATGGTGAGCAATTGATGAATAGGAAATATGTAGAGAGACTCAACATGACAGGCTGATGGACTGCATGTATATGAGCATAAGTGAAGGAGACTGTAGAAACAAAGACCCAAACTTCTGGCTGTGTGGGCGGTAGTGCCATTTACTAAAATTAAAAGTACCAAAGATTAACATGTTGCCTGTTAACATGGGAAGAGGAGAGAGGGTTGGGGACCAAGAGTCCTATTTTGAACATTTTAAGTGTGATATACCTGTGAACTTCCAAGTGAAGATGTTAAATAATTGGGAGTTCAGAGCAGTGGCCTGAGCTGGATACATATTTTTGGAAGTTGGTGACATACAGAAGATACTTAAAACTACAGGAAGTGAATGAGATTGCCCAAGCAAAGAAAAAGAAAAGAAATCCCAGCATATAAAGGTTGGATAGAGAAGAAAATAAAGTTGGAAAAGGAACAGGCAATGAATTAACGGGAAAATCAAGAAATCATGGAAGCCGCAAGAAGGGAGTCTGCAATTCTGTCAAACACTGCATAAAGTCTAAGGCGAGGACATGCCTGTTTTCATTAAATATGGCAACATGGAAGTTGATGGTAACAGAAGCAGTTTCAGTTGAGTGGTGGTGGTGGAAATTCAGGTTGTAGCAGAATTGAGAATAAACAGAACGTCATGAAGTGGAGGTGGCTTGTTTTAGATAACTTCTGAGATGTTTGGCCATGAAGAAGACTAGAGCAATATCATGGGGAGTTTTTGTTTTTATTTTCAAGGTGGGAGACAGCAGTGTAAGTATGAATGCTGATAAATGGTCTGATAGTGAGAGGCTGAATATATGAGGCAGACGAAGTTTAAATGAAGGAGTGTCTTCAGAAGGCTTAAAACCCATCAGTAGATTGAAAGAATGGAATCTTGATGTATTCATCAGTCAATATAGTTACAACAGTCCTGCCTTATCAGTGGGAGATTATGTTCCAAGACCCCCAGTGCATGTCTGAAATAGAGGATAGTACCAACCCTGATATATACTATGTTTTTCCTAGATGTATATTTTTGATGTTTAATTTATAAATTAGGCATAGTAGATTAACATTAATAGTGAAATAGAACAATTATAACAATATTCTGTAATTAAAAGTTATGTGACTGTGGTCCCTCTCTTTCAAAAGCTCTTATTGTACTTTACTCGCCCTGCTTGTGATGATGTAAGAGGAACATCTACATGATAAGCTGGAGTGAAGTGAGTGATGTAAGCATTTTGACAGAGTGTCACACTACTACTGACCAGACAATCCATCAGGAGGATCATCTGCTTCCAGACCATGGCTGACTGCAGGTCATTGAAACTGCAGAAAGCAAAACTACAGGTAAGGGGGGTGACTACTGTATTGAGTGTTACGTGCCAAGTTACAAGAATGAAGAAGACGGTCAACAAACCTGCCCTCAAAAATTGTTCTAAGTAGTGTGGAAGAAAGAAAACATGTAAATAAGTAAGGATACAAGATCATTTTTAATACTGGTAATTGCTATAAAGAAGTCAAGAGAATCCTGTGCTTAGAGTAAGACTATCCCCTGCAAGCCTCCATCAGGAATAATCAAATGGGAGCTTCCAAATCATGTGACCCAGGCAAGACCACCCTTCTCCCCGTAAAACTCATGGCTTCACTGCATCTCTGGGACCAAAAAAACGAGCCTTGTACCTTTAATCCCTATTTATATCACTTACCTCAGGCCGTGGGCTCCTCACATACTCCATTCTGTCGTTAATCTCTATAGGATCTGTACCTCACCTTTTCTGATCCCATCTTCCATCCCACTCCAGCACCCAAAACTTCTCCACTTTTGAGTCCCTCTAGAACTAGTCATCAGCAAAATCAGTCTCCTTAATGTCTTCTTTACATTCCTTTTACCTACTTTCTCTGAGACCTGTCTCTCACCTTAGAGCCCTGCTCCTCTTGCGGCCCCCCAGAGCAGTGGCTGTTTTTCCTTCCACAGCCTTCATATCACAGGGCCTGGAAGTGGGGTAGGCATTCTCTTTTTGCACTTCATTCATGCTTCCAGACATTTTCCCTTCTTCATCTCTTCAAAAACACTCTGTTTGACTCTTGCACCATTGGACTTTGGTGCCTTTTGTCCATTCCTGTTGTATTTCCCAGCCTCACAGTTTACTCTTCCTTGGTCCTTGAACATTTTAGCTCCTGGATCACCTCTCTTTAATACTCCTCCTGTCATTATTATTAGGGATTTTAAGATCCTCACTGATGATCCATTTGACACCCTGGCCTCTCAGTTACTTTGTCAATGCTCCTCCACTGACATTGTCCTCCACTCTGTTAGCCTCTCACTCCCAAATTCATTCTAAATCTTTCATAACCATTACTTAACCCTTACATAATCTGTTTCAAACTCCCCATCCTCTAATCTCTACTTTATTTCTAGAATCCTATCTCCAAACACCCTATAATCCAATGATCCTACTACTATTTCATCACCCCTTATCCTCTCATGCCCTTACATCCAGGTGTTACGGATTAAATTGTATCCTTCCAACATATATGTTGAAGCCCTAGTGCCTGTGCCTAGTATCCCCAGTATCTGTGAATGTGACCTTATTTGGATATTGGAGCATTGCAGCTGTAAGCAAGTTGAGTTCATTAGGGTGTGCCTTAATCCACTGACTCGTGTCAAAAACGGAAAATTTGGACATAGACACATTGGGATGACAACCATGTGAAGACAGAGATTTGAATTATGCTACCACAAGCACAGGAACACTTGAGGCTACCAGAAGCTGGAGGAGGTGAGAAGGGTACTCTTCTAGAAGTTTCAGAAAGAGCATGGCCCTGCCAGCACTTTGATTACAGACTTCTAGCCTCTAGAACTGTGAGACAACAAATTTCTTGTTTTAAACTACTCAGTTTTTGCTATTTTATTGTAGCAGCCCTGTGAAACAAATATACCAGGTTAAATTATATATGGTCAAGTGATAAAATGATAAAAAGTATTAAATGGTAAAATGATAAAATCATTCCTTTGGATACATTCTGAATTCCCTTGCATTTCTCTTAGTGTACTTGGCTGAACAATAAACCCCGATTAAATGCAATTTTCAGCTCTTCCCAAGACTGTACCTGCACAGTTAAATCTAGCTTGAGACACACAACAATGTTGATTGGTCTCATTTAAAACACATCATTAACTGCCCAATTGGACCCATGTCCATTCCTCAGCCACAGTGGCTGCTTTCGTTCTGCAAAGGCAGAGCTGAGTAGCAACAGAGACAGCACCGTCCTGAAAATATTCAACTGTCTGACCTATTACAGAAAAACTTCACTGATTCCTGGCCTAATAAATAGAGGGCTTAAACAAAATGAGGTAAATGGAAACACATTTAGGTTTAAAAAGTAAATTACAGACATACAAGATAGGAGAGACTTGAATCAGCAGTAACATACATGAATGAAAAACTCCTGGTGGTCACAAATCAAAACAAATTATATATGGAAGGAGAAAGTGCTTAAAACCCAAGTAAGCATACTCTTAGACTACCCTAAAAGACACAGTATCTGGACTAGTAGCTGCAGTTCACCTAGAATCAGCCATGTTCCAATATATACTCTTGTCTACAATCTGCTAACTAGAATCATCTCATTCTGGTCAACTACACTTACCTTTCAGACTTTAGCTTAGATGTCATCAATCCTTGTAAGCGTTCTTTGATTCCCCAAGACTGGGTTACATGTACTTACCCATGTTATTTGGCATTTAACATACTTAAGTTGAAATTTACTTGTCCAGCTCAGCTACTAGATTGAAATTCTTGTGAGCTGGAATAGGTAGCAGTATTCTAACACCAGACCCAATGCCTACCATGCAATAATTTTAAACATGTTTGGTGGTAACAAATCCCATTATATTCTTCATCAGTTAGACTGTATGGTGTTAAGGATTCAGTTTTAGTCATTGGTAGACTGTTGATCGCTTGCTCAAATCTATCCCCTTCCCTGCCCTTCCGGTAGGCAGAACTCCATTTTAACTGGGTTCTCACTTCTGTGTGGCCATATACTCAGGGAAGCATCTGTACTCCACCCCTAGGAGTCATTAATTTTAACCAATGGTAGTTTAGGCAGGAGTGCAGTGTATTTTAGTGTGAGGGCACACTTGCTGAGGAATTTCTGGGAAGGAGTTTTACTAAAAGGAAATGAGGAAAACACCCTTCTCTTCCCCTGCCTCTGATGTGGCTATGCAAAGTGGTTTGGCTTGGATCTTCTGTGGCACCTTGCAACCATGAGAAGGTATGAGCATAAAATCCCCTGTATTGAGGATGACAGAGATGAAAGGCAGACTTAGTCCTTGATAACATGGATAAGCATTTAGAACCAGATGTATTGCTTTGTAATGTGAAATAATAAACTACTTATTTAAAAACCTTTAGGGTATCACTACTTTTAGATGGGTTTTCTTTCACTGGTAGACAGAGGCATCCCAACTTACGTAAGTGACACTTTAAGAGGGACTTTGACAAATTGGGGTGTCTGAATGACAACTAAAAGTGAGGGCTTTGGAAATTGTCTCTTGAGGAATAAAGGATTAGAGATGTTAAGCCTAGAAAAAGGAGGTTTGACAGGAGAGGAAATATAACTCTTTTGTAATGTGAATGAAAAACATAGGGCCTTACATGGGGTACTAGGTAGGGAGATATTTTAATTCACTAATAGGCAAAAAATAGTCAAACAATTAGAACTACTTAAAATAGAAAGGCTTATGGCATACTATGTTTTGACTGTTAAGACTTTTCACCTGTAACTTGGCTACTATAATAAGCAACTTCCTATTGGGAGCATTCTGGATTTGCTTTGCGTGGGAGACTGAGCTAGTGACTTCTAAGCTTCCTTCCAACTCTTAAGGTACGATGATTCTACTCTTTGACTTAATTATATGCACTGCAATTCTGACTGTAGAAGTGTGAAAAAAAATACAAGATCAGAGTATGTTTTTGCATATTTGTGGTTCAATTTCTAATACTGGTCATTCTTTAGTGGCCTCTGGGCATATTAATTTGATCCACACAGAAAATGGATCAAAACAAAATCAAAGCTGAAGACTACTCGGCAAAATATGTTAAAATGAAACTGAATTCTGAAGGTAAGAGGGGAAGGGATTTTGATACATGTAAACACTGCAAAGTGTTAACTGGACCCCCACTAAAATTATAGGAAAGGACATGTTTACAGTAATTCTCAAATGTCTGTGCTAATGAAGCAAACATTTACCACTTTTAATGAAGATATACTTGGCCTTGAAATGTGTTTATATTGATATTATAATGCTGGAATGCTTTAAGTTCTGGAAATAGAAACAGGATATAAAAAAGTTGCTTAACTTGGTCATTCTGTATCTCTTCAAAACTCTTTTGCCTTCACAGCTGTAATGTTCTGTATGGGAAATCTCTTGTTCAACTGCAAGGAATGGAGAAAGTAAAAACAAACCAGAACGAAGAAAGAACCAAAAATGATCATACCTATTGTAATGATGCTAATAAGAATTATGAAGCAAATATATTGATTTCAGACAAGATACTAAGATGTCACATTATTGTTGTATCAGTAAAATGTCTCCAAATTGCAGTAAGGGTCCTCACTTC
Organism: Smutsia gigantea; assembly: GCA_032199065.1. NCBI lineage: Eukaryota > Metazoa > Chordata > Mammalia > Pholidota > Manidae > Smutsia > Smutsia gigantea. Next base: position 172,353 of record JAVSCE010004875.1, on the reverse strand, counting down.
TCATGTCAAAATTGGAATCATTGATTCTAATCTTAACAGCTTCTTAATAGAATCCAATAAATATTTTTGTGGACGTATTATTTATTGAAGAATTGAATTTCTGCATGTGCCAAGTTTTGGGACATGCAAAAATTATTTCTGTACCAATTTGTGGCATTAATTTGTATGATAAACCGAATTGTCATAGATCTTTCTCAAGTGCTTAATTATTGGAATTTTGTTCAATGTGTTTCCCTACACTGGGTTTGCTCACTATGGTCACTTTCAGAGCCCCTGCTCTGATCGTACTATTTCACTTGGAGTGATTTTAATAGTCTGAAAAATGGATTTTGCTCATACCCCTATAAATTTGTTTCACCCATATACTTCAGAGATACTTCTGATTTCTATTTATTTAAACCTTCATTCAGGTGCTTTTTTTCCCCTTTAAACTCTCATTTATTCCTGATGACATCTGATTTAGTATTTGAGTTTTTCATCATATCAAACAAAACAATCTTGGGAAATGGTTGCAAGAAACAGGTTAGTCACCTCATTGCATTCTCCTAGCCTCCATAACAGTCAAATGTTTCTTCACCTAAATGAGCATTTCTTCATATGAATAGTTAAGAATGAAGGCAATAAGCAATTGTACTTGCCAGTTTAGCATGACTTGTAAGGAATGATTGACTTTTGGTGACACAAGTTGAAAAAAAAATCTAATTTATTAAGTTATGAAGTATTGCCTTTTTCTCTAAATGATTTCTGAATCTTTAAAAACCCAGTTTACTCTTCTTGGTTATTTAGTGATATGTGTTTTATCCAAGACAAAAAAAATTATAGCATGTTCTATTATACAAATAGAAAAAAAGATGTTGATTTCGTATTTCTTACGAGTTTCAAATTCTCAAACTGGCCAAGACTACACAGTTGTGTTGACAACACATAGGCTGAATTTCAGGCTGTAACATTAACATGAATTTCACTCCACTTTATGGTGATTCATTAGGTAGTATCTAACAGCTTATAAAAACCATCATGCTTACATTTTTGCTTCATACTTAATTTTTGTATTTCTCAAAAAAAGCAGCAAAAAATAAATAATTATAATTTATCAAAAAGTTAAGTGTTTTAAAAATATTGTTGCTTTAGTGTTTTTATATCCTGTGTAATGCCAACTTTTGGTAGTTTACATATTCTTAAAGGAAACAAATATAGCTCAAAATTGACTTTCCTTAGCATCTCTAGATGCAAGCTAAAGTGAGATTGTTTGTACTTCAAGGAATTAGGCACAACTGATCCTGTCTATCAATTTCTCAAAATCAAAAACTATTTCAGCCACTACTCCTTTGGCCTTATTTCCATTTTGTTTAGCTGATAGAATTGGCAGATTTTGACAGCCACAACACCATATGTTACAATCAAAGCCAGATGACATTCTGGCACCTTAGCAGTTTTATAATGTGATGTGCTAATTTTCTGTTTTGTGATGGTTTGTGATAAATCAACTTAAAGTTCATATATTCAAAATTCTGAAGAACACAGTTTAGCAAATGTATCCATTCCCCACCTTTTTCTTTCCCTGTGGACTCAAGGAGTCTCTCTCTTAATAACTACCACCACCTTGATACCTCATCCATTCATTTTATTCTTTCAATAAGTTTACTGAGCATCTACTATGTGCTAGGTACTGTATGAGGCATAAGAAATATAAAATTGAGCAATGACAACAAAACAGAATTCCCATCCTCATGGAGTTTACATCCTAGAGTCTGTATTAATCGAACACACAGAAAATTATGAAGATGTTCCATGCTAAGTAGAGGCATGTGTTCATATGACAATGTACAGAGTGGGTCTTACTCCGTGACAGAAATTAAGGAATGTTTTCCTGAGCACGTGATGAATGAGCTGAAAGACAAATAGGAATTAACTAGAAAATTAACAGGGAAACAGGAACAGCATGAAGATATTCCTACTGTGGGAGAAGCACTGCAGTTCTCACTTATTCCAGATTATTTAAAGTACAATGAAGGTAGAACACAAAGTAGTAACTGAAACATAAGCAGCAGTAACAATAACCTCTATTGTGTGCTTAAGATGATGTGCCAGCACTGTCTTTAATGTTTTAAGACATCAACTCTTCAAATGCTCAGAATTACCCCATCAAGTAAATAACAGCCCTGATATATGTGACCTTGAAGAACAGGGATAGGTGGGTTGCCTTGATTAAAACTGCATTTCAAAAAAGAGAATTTTGCCTGCTGTACAGAGAATGAATGAGAGTAGGGCCAGAGTAACTGTAGGAAGACCAGTCAGGAGCCCACTGCAGCAATGTGGGCAAAAGGTGCTGATGGTAGCTTAGATTAGGGAGGTGGTGAGAAGTGGAGAGTAGTTGAGAGGTAAAATGACAGGATCTGGTAATGAATTAACGGGGGTGGGGAGCAGGGGACATGACACAGTTAAGGACAGGAAGGTGTCCAAGATGAGTTCCATGTTACTAGACTGGTAGCAAAGTGATGGTGGTGCCATTCACTGAAATAGGAAGATGTCTTAATGAGACTGGGGTTTACTAAAAACTTCTTAAAGAGGAATTTACAACTCCTGTATTGACAAGTACTGAATAGTAATAACTACAAAAAACCCAAAAAGCAGTTTCTGATTAATTTTTCCACACATTTTTCGGCTGCCATCACACACAGCCATTCTCACATGACTTAAATAAAAATAATGCTTCATCACAACTAGTATCACATAGTGGTCTTCTGAAATTCTAGGATAAAATGAGAGAAGAAAAAAAGTACAAGATACCACGAAAATGTTTTTGACATATATGAAACTAAAAAGCAAAACATAATTATCATTTATTTCCCCTGGGGAGTGAGGGGGAATCAAGATATGGCAATTTTATTTTTAATTTTTAGTCATTTAAAAACTCTGGTAAATTTATTATAGGATTATCCCTACATTTCTCATGCTGCTAAAAAGGCGGTTAGGGTTAACTTAGTCCAACAAAAATCTTCCCACTATCTTTTAACTAGTTTAAATAATATACACACACATCATACGTGAACACTATTAAAAGTATATTTTATCTTTAAAAGAAAAACAGATAAAAGACAGTAATGATTCCTCTCCCCACCCCTGGAAAAATCTGAATTAATGACCAAGGTAAAATAAAAGCATATACTGGGATTTCAGTCAAAAGAGCAGGCTATTGTGATTTCAGTCAAGTCATTGGCTCTTTCTGAATCTTGGGATTTATTTAACTTATAAAATGTAAATAATACCTACCTCCCAGGTTTGTTGTGGAACTTATATCAGATATGTTTTTGGAAGTGTTTCTATGAGTTTTAAATCTTTATAAAAATAGTAGTCACTGTAAAATTTTAAAAATCCAACACAGCATACAGAATGCTCATATCCATATTATCATCCTCTCTACTGCTTCTGTGATTTTCTTGAGAATGCCAAATACATCAAAAAGGCATAAGGAAAATATTCAGCTTCTATAACACTAAACAATATCATAAATTTGAAACTTATATGGAGCAAACAGGTCAATCCTGAGAAACGCTGTCAACTCTGAGGGAGGTTAATGTCCCACCAAGTTTGCTTTTCTAGTAGACTGCTGTTGTAGAATATTTACCTACAAATCAAAGTAATCTACTAAAAATATAAGCTGTACACTTGAAATCTTTAATTAGAACCATATCTTCTAATCTAAGACTCATATATTTTAGATTAACATGGTTTATTACTGAGGTAAAATTATTAACAATTTAATGTTCTTTGCTATTTAGCTCCCAAAACAGGGTCTGTATTTTTAAACTGCGTCAAAGAAAATGGATGTTATTGAAGGAAAAAAAAGGCCAGTACTATTTTCAATAAAATCTAAATCACTCCAACACATAATTTAATCGAAACACAAAGTTTCATCCAAATGCTCAGATAAAGGGGTGGCTATGTCATGCCAAACAAGCACAGCACCATAACATGTCATAATGTGGCTTAAGATTTTCAAGTACCTTAGAGAAAGACCAGCCTGATGTTTCATGTTGTATTTTAGATGTATTTGTTTTAAGAAAGTGAATTTTAGAATAGACTTCACTTCATTTAGTTCTATCAGAAATGTATTTCAAACCGAACTTTTATTTCATAATGCATGACTGAGATTCTCTCTCATGTTGGTTTCAATCTTAATCCCTAGAAAATAGAATTTAAAATTACCAATTATTCTTATAGAAGATGTCACATAGAACTTTAATCAAAATTAGCTTTATAAATTCAATATGTGCAAACATCTACCTAATATGACACTGTAAGAACGGTACGAAATTGTTTTATATATATGGAAAGAAAATGCTCTGAAAACATTTCCTTCCTTAAATAGAGGAAAGATGAAGGTAAAGAAATAATATAGTTAAAATTCATGGAGTTAAAACAAATGCTGCCAAATTTAGCAGGATAAATTACTCTTTTACTTCTAACAAATGTTTAAAGGAATGTACAAGTAAGGTTTTGTACATCACCTGGCCATATACTCTTACTATTTTTGATTTTTTTACAGTTTGTGCTTTTTATTTTTACATTGTTACCATCTTTTTTGTTGAAAATTATAGCTTCAACTTAACAGTTTACCCATCATTTAAAATGATTTCTATTTCACATTTTCAAGTTACTTTATAAGTTCAGTAGGGTGATGATTTTCCAGAATTTTCAAACCCAGTACTTACATAATTTATTAATTTGATTGGACTTTACAGTAATTAAATAATTATAGATTGAAGTACATAATTTTAATAACATTTAAAATGTAAGGCTACTTTTATATTACATTAATCCTAAAAGCATATGAATCTTAGTAAATAATAGTATATTATTAACAAATAGTGATAAATAAATTCAGCAATCTGTGGGAACACAATAGGTTTTCATTTTTCTTTAAAAAAAAGTCTATAATGTGATTATCAAAATTAGGAAATGGTACCTTTTTTTCATTAGGCATATAATTATTTTACGGCATGTATTGAATTTCCCTGTGTCATACCAGTTTAAAAGACGGTTTAACCCCCAAACACAAAACAATCAAAAGATTGTAATGCACATACCTAATACTTTCTAAACTGGCTTTGGAATAGTTACCACTTCATCACATTCCATTCCATTTTACTGTCTCTTCATGACAAGGAGTCTTCTACTAATTGGTAACATAACATCATAAATATAACCCCCCTACACCAGAGGTTTAAAAGAATTTTTGACTGCCACTCCTGCTATTCAACTGTCATCTTTTTTATATGATGAAGAAGTGCATCTTTTTCCAAGTGAGCCTCTGCAAGAGCCATTTTAGCTTTAGCTAATTCCTGTTTAAGATATTCATTCTCTTCCATGAGCTGCAATGATAAAATATGAAAAATAAGAGAATTTAATTATTTTCAGAAATTATAGACTACATAGTATCTACAGGTGTGACACTTGGAATGAGAAAAATCCCCAATGTTGACAAAGGTGTACTTAAGTTGAAAACTGCTTTGAGAAGCTATCTGGAAACACATTTCGAACACTCAAAAATATTTGTAAGTTTTGACCTAACAATTCAAAATACTGATTAACTCCTGATACCCAAACCTAATAGTGACCTTAATTTCAATTTCCCCAGGCCTCTGTGGCTTTAGACCCTGCTGATTTGCCCCTCCTTCCTAAACCTGTCTCCTTTTTTGCTTTATGCCACAGATCTTTCATGTTTATCCCTCTCCACCAATGATCCTTCATCTTTTTATCTGCTATTTAAGAACACTTAAATTTTGATAACCTACTGGATTCCATATTTGGTCATTTTCCCTTATCACTTGATTCACTCCCTCAGATAATCTCTTCTAATCCTGTGGCTCCAATTATTGTATAGTGTGATCCAATACTCTTCAGTTCCAGACCCCATTCTGAATATTTCATTAGACATTTCATCTAGATGGACAAGTCTCCCTTGCCCTTAAGACCTAGTTTAAGTACTTTATCCTCTTAGAAAGATTCCCTAACCCCTAACTATGAAGATAACACTGAAGTATTTTTCCCCAGAAAAAAATTCATTTGCACAGATACATTAAAATATATGCATTTAATTTCAGACTTCTCAGACTTCTTTCAGTTCCAGCTTAAGGATTCCTGCCTTATGGACCAAGCTGGGTATCCCTACAATTCCCCAATCTCTAGTATAGCACCTGACACAGTATGTTGTGACCACTGTGTGCATACTCCTTTCTTTCTCACTAGACTTGAGTTTTTCAAAAGACAGGGATGTATACTGTTCAATTCTACATTCCCAGCTCAGAGCTAACACTCAACAAATCCTCTTGAACAGATGAATGACCTCATTCTGTGGTTCTATTATAGACAATTAAAATTATGCTTGACATTTTATTTATTTGTAATGGCAAAACAAGAAGCAACTCAAATGTTAACAAATGTTAAAAGGAGTGTTTAGAAATGACAGTTTATCCACATCCATATATTCTACCATTAAAAACATGAAGCGTATGTAGCAATATGGGAAAATATTTGTTAAACAATGATAAGTAGAAGGAAAATATAGCATAAACATGAGAATAATAATTATTTAGAAAAATTATAGAAATGAGGCTGAGAGGAAAAAATTTTAAAATATTGATAGCACTACAGGAGGTTAGACTATATTAAGGTTGTTTTAAAATATTTTCCCTATGTCCTGAAATATTATAATACTTTTGCAACTTGAAAATAAGCCAACAAAATGAATATATCCTGCAGGAAGTCTTCTTAGATTCCAGAAACTGGCAATCTTCCACATTTATTCCTCTATCTTTCCCCTGGAAGGCTGGGAATGTCCCCATCTTGCTCAACACTATACCCACAGCATCTAACATAATGCCTGGGCACATAAAGGCACTCAGTAAACATTATTCAAATAGATAAATAATGTTTTAACTACTGAGTATCTAATATTTATTTTAATTGCTGAAACTGAATGAGGATGAACTAGTTTCCCCATTACCTGTTCCCTGGTAAAGTCAAAGGAGCACTCAGGAAAGCCAACTGACTGTGAAGGCCAGAGAACCTCTGGACTTGTCTGAGTGGCTTGAGTGACACTGTGGTGTTTCTTCAGATCATACTTTCCACCGGCAAGCAGCACTGAATCACGTTTGACATATTCTTTCAAATCATTTCCAGTGTTAAGCATCTGAGAATCTGAACAAACAAACCAAATGCTTAGATAACATTTCCAAATACTTGAAAAATCTCAAGTTCTACTGTGAAAAACTAACTTAAAAATGAATCTATCTCTATTAGTATGAAGACATTATTATGAAATAGAAAAACAACAGAGGACATCAATAAAGCCAAAACCTGGCCAAAAGACACATGAAAAGATGCTCACCATCACTCATTATCAAGGAAATGCAAATCAACTTCCAATTATAAATTAAGTAACAGGGATGAAAATTACAGCACAAGGAATATAGTCAATAATATTGCAATATCTTTTTATGTTGACAGTTGGTAACTACACTTACTGTGGTGAGCATTTAGTAACATGTATAATTGTTGAATCACTATGTTGTACAACTGACACCAATATAATATTGTATATTATCAACTATACCTCTAAAAAAAAGAAAAGAGAACACACAGAGAGACTGACAATATATGCACACATACATTCCTCATACACACCAATGATTCAGAGACATACACAGACATTGGAAGGGTGAAGGAAGGAAGGAAGGAAAAAAGGAAGGATAAATGAATGAATAAATAAAGCAAGAGGCTTGTTCACTGAAAAGATAAAATCAACATAACTTTAGATTTACAAAAAAAACTGCTAGAAAGAGATGAAAAAGGAGACATTACTATTAAACTTACAGAAATAAAAATGGTTAAAAAGAATACTATGAACAACTGTATGCTAATAAATTAGATAATTCAAATGAAACAAAAATTTGCAGAAGACACAAACTACCAAAACAGCTAAAGAAGGAATAGACAATGTGAGTAAATGTATAGCAGGTAAGAGATTGAGTCAGTAATCAAAAAACCTAGGCACAAAGAAAATTCCAGGTCCAGAGGGCTTCAATTGTGAATTCTTCCAAACATTGAAAGAATACCAAACCTCAACAAACTCTTCCAAAGAAGAGACGAGGAGCATTTCTCAAAGCCACTATAGTATACTGATTCTAAAAGCAAAGAAACCACAAGAAAACAAAACTAAAATCTGTATGCTTATAAATATGAGCACAAAAATCCTCAACAAAATGCTAGCAAACTGAACTCAGCAATATATAAAAATTCTTATACACCATGTCCAAGTAGGATTTACCCCAGAAATGTTAGTTGATTTGTAATCAACGAATGTAATACTTCACATAAATACAATAAAATAAAACAAATACCACATGATCATCCCAGCAGATGGAGAAAAAAACACCTGACAAAATCAAATGCTTTCTCATGATAAAAACACTTCAGCAAACTAGGTATTGAAGAGAACCTCCTCTGATAAAGGACATGTACAAAAAACCCACAGCTAATATTATAATTAATGGTAAAAGACTGGATGCTTTTCCCTTAAGATCAGAGATAAGACAAAGATATTTGCTCTCACCACTTTTATTCACCACTGCCCTAGAGTCTCTAGCCAAGGTAATCAGGTAAGAAAAATACATAAAAGACATCCAGATTAGAAAGGAAAAAGTTAAACCATCTCTGTTCACAGATGACAAGATTTGTATATAGGAAAAAACTGAAGAATCCAATAAAAAACTCTTTTAGAACCAATGAATGAATTCAGCAATGTTGCAGGGTATAAGGTCAATATACAAAAATCAACTGTTAGTCTAAACACTTGTAATGAACAATCAAAAAATGAAATTAAGAACAATAAAGTTAAGAGGACTCACACTTCCTGATTTCAAATCTTACTCCAAAGCAAGCTGATAACCAAGAGAGCATTCTACTCACACAAGGATACATAAATGGAATATGAGAGTCCAGAAATAAACCCATGTGTTCATGGTCCTTACCCACACACCAAATACAAAAATTAACTCAAATGGATCAAACACCTATATTTAAGAGCAACTCTATAAAACTCTTAAAACATGGGGTAAATCTTCATGACTTTAGATCTGGCAATGGATTTTAGATATGACACCAAAAGCATGAAAGAAACAAAAGTAACAAAAGCAAGAACAGACAAGCTAGACTTCATTTCAACAGAAAAAAATTTATGCTTCAAAGGACTATCAAAAATATAAAATACACCCCACTGAAGAAAATATTTTCAAATCAAATATTTGATAAGGGACTTATTTCTACAATATATAAAGAACTCTTACAACTCAACAATAAAAAGACAGCCCATTCAAAAAATAGGCAAAGGATGTGAATGGGATTTTCTCCAAACATATGCAAATGGCCAATAAAGATACGAAAATATGCCTGACATCATTAGCCATGAGGGAAGTGTAGATCAAAAACATAAGTGATATACCACTTCATACCCACTAGGATGCCTATAATCAAAAAGTCAGTTAATAATGAATATTGACAAAAATGTAGAGTCAGAACCCTCATACGTGGTTAATGATAAAATGTAGAATGGTGCAGCCACTTCGAACAGTCCAGCAGTTCCATAAATGATTAAAGTTACCATGTGTATACATGAATGTTAGAGCAGTATAACCCATAAAAGCCATAATAATGAAAAAAACACTGACTAAAAGTAGAAAGAACCCAAATATCCATCAGGTGATGAATGGATAAACAAAATATAGTGTTGTCCACAGAATGAAAAATTACTTCGCCATACAAAGGAAATGAAGTACTGATACATGCAACAACACGAATGAACCTTGAAAATATTATACTAAGTGAAAGAAGCTAGTCACAAAAGACCATATATTGTATGATTCCACTTATGTGAAATGTCCAAAATAGGCAAATCCATAGACACAGAAAGTAAATAAATAGTTGCTTAGGGCTGAGGAAACAATGAGGAGAGACTGCTAGTAGGTATGGGAGTTTTTGAGAGGGAATGAAAATGATCTAAAACTGTGGATATGGTTGCACCATCTGTGAGCATACTAAATATCACTGAATTGTATAAATTGGGTGAATGGTATGGTATGTGAATTAAATCTCAAAAATGCCTTTATCAAATAATAATTATAAAAAACAAGTCAGAATATCTTTCACATCAACACATGTATTTTACTTCTTGGCTCTCACAGTCAGAGCACTTTAGGTTGCAAGTGAACAGAAGCCCAACTCAAATTTGTTTTTAAAAAAGGAAATGTACCTTTCTGCAACAGGGAAGTCCAGGTGATGGTATTTCAGGCATGGTTGGACACTGTGATTCTTATGATGTCCTCAGGAGTGTCCTTTTAGGAATCTGACTCTATTTTTCAGGTCCCTTTTCTTTTCCTCTGTGTTGGTTTAATCGTGTGACAGTGGAGGTAGCCAGTGGTGACCCAAATAAGTTTTATAGCCTGTCATCCTTTCTCTGTGTCCTTATCAAGTCACAAAAGGACACAATACTTGGATCACAGCTAACTCCTGTACCAGTCACTGTGTCACAGGGCTGGAATCTCTTGATTGGTCAAGCTGGGTCCTATTCCCACTTTTGTGATATGGTCAATGATCACCAGGTCCACAAAAATCACATGGAATGAGAGAATGGCAGTTCACCAAATCAAATTACGTTGAGTAGACAAAAGACTGGTGTCTGCTCAATATTGTTTTCTCCCTTAAAATGATTCTCAGGAGGGGATAGCCAAATCAAATACAAGTATTTTTAAAGCTTTTGTTCATATTGCCAAATTACCCTCAATGATGGTTCTATCAATTTCACCCCTATACTGTATATATAAAAATGTAATAGTTCTATCTACATGTATAAGTGCCATCATGTTGAGTTTTGGTCTATTCCTGACTTCACTTTATTAAACTGGTCTCAAACCAGAAATTACTTTTTATGATACTGTTTTGTACCAATTATGCTTTAGTAATATAACTGGAAAACAACTACAAAAACTGCTGTATTGGTTCAGATTAGCATACCATTCAGCTTGGTACTGACTGTTGAGAAACCCTGAAGTACTGTATCATGAGAAAGACAAGTTTCCCCCTCTTACAACCTCAAAAAAACGAGTAACACCCCCAAAGTATTACTTAATTAGTGATTTATAACATACTTTGGATTTCAAACTTTTAAAAGAGCAAAACTCTTCTTCTGAATGAAATCTGACATAGAGTGCTAATAAGAACTAAAAGTAAAAGCTGAGTAACACTGACTGTAGTGAGGATAATAGAGGACCCATGATCCATTCTATTTAGAGTCTTATTACTCAGGAGATCTTAAGAATAATGAAAAAAACACTGTCCAACCACTTCTGAAACCCATTTTATTTCAATCATTGGGAGGTGGGTGGAATGAAGAGAGGAAAGAGGAGAGAGAGAAAAGAGAAGAAGAAATATGGGGAAAGGGAAAGAAGGAATGAGGTACTGGAGAAGGAAGGAGAGAGAGATGGGGAGTGGAAGAGAGGGAGGAGGAACAGATGAGAGGAAGAGGGGTGTACAGATAAGGGGAGAGATGGAGGGAAGGATAAGGGAAAAGTAGGGTGGAGGATAGGTATAGGGAGAGAGAAGGGCAGGAATATAAGAAAGTCAGGAAGAAGGTAAAAAGATGGGAAGGACTGGAGAGGGATGGGAAGGGACAGAACCTGTGAACAATAGGGGTAACTGAAGTCTATTACTATAGGAAGATTTATTTCCTTTTATTTACTGTAAAAGAGCTACTTTCAAGTACAGCACAGAGAAGACAAGTAGTGACTCTACAGCATCTTACTACACTGATGGACAGTGACTGCAATGGGGTCGGGGGGGGGTGTTGTAACCACAATACTGTTCATGTGAAACCTTCTTAAGACTGTATATCAATGATACCTTAATTAAAAAAAAAATTCATGCCCCCTCATGGATGAAATGTGCAGCATCTCACAGCAACATACACTTTTTCCCTAGTGCACATTCTGCCACTTGCCTTCTTGATCTTTCGTCTTGAACAAGTCATTCAATTTCTTCATTTGCAAAACGAAGGTGGTGAGAATACTTGCCTGAATTATCTCAAAGGCTTATGGTAAGGATGAAATGAGTTAATATTTAATGTAAAAGAACTTTATAAACTTGAAAGCATTACTGAAACATTGTTATTAGTACCCCAGTAGGTGCTCTACAAATATCTGACTTTAAATATAGGCTTATTAATAGTTATCTGTTTATTCCAATAGAAGATCTGTATTAATTTTAATTCTCTGGTCATATAGATACCTTTCACAGTTAAGGTTTTACACCTTTCTTTGGGCTTAGTAATCAAAAAAATCTTCCTACATTCCCAATAAGGAAGCACTATGGTAGTAATTCTAAGGGTGTGTATAGCAAAGAGTAACTTATCACAGCCCTTAAAATATACAGTGTCCTTTCCTCACTGTATTCTGGTACTGGGAACTAGTCCCTCCCTCACAACCCTTTTGGCTGAGACTCAGTGACATCACAGCCAGTGTTCTACAGGGGAGTAGCCAAGTTCTGGGTGTGCTGGGTGGGAAAAATGCTGAGAGCCAGTACACTCATATAAAAGTAATTAACAACACATGGCACAGTATATATACACACAATACACAGACACAGACACATACCAAACATTTTTTCTTATTTGTAGTCTCATTTATAGTCACCTAATTGGCCATATTTCACTGGAGCAAGAAAGAAATTGCAGTGTACCTTTGTAATTTTCTAAATAACTTGAAATTTCCCTTTAAAGTCTTTACTGAAAAACTGGTATTTTTTTAAGACATTCCCAAGTAGTGTGAAGTACTATAATAAGCAGCAAGAAAGGTATAAAAGCACCTGTTCCTTCATGATAGACTTTACTTAATTATACCCAGAGGAGCTGCAAAAATATTTTAGAATACACTAGAAGAACAGTAAGGAGTGAAGTAAATACTAGGTAAGCCGCCACTACCACAGCAACAAACACTTACAACTAGTTTTTGAAAGCTACTAACTAGATTACTTTGAATGCCCCTGCTTGCTAGGTAACTGCTTCAAGGAAGAAGAAAACTGCATACCTTGAAATTTCTTAAAGAGCTTTTTGAGAAAGTTGGGCCATGCAGATCACTCCCCGAAAGCCCTTCTAAATGCTAAGCAAATAAAAGTGTTAAATATAAGTTTGTTATGACTGATGTATTAAAGTCATATGTATGCCTATATTATCACACAAGCTGTGTGTTACATTAGACTACATATTACAATGCACACTTCATATATTAAAGACCCTAAAGCAATTAACATTCACATGATAAGATAAAAATCTGCTTTGTGACACTGCTTTCAAGAATACATTGAAATAATACATGAGACACTATATAGAACAAAGCATACTGGTTTATGCTTAAAATGTGTTCTTTCCCGTGCCAATGGAAAACTACTTAAAAATATCTTGATTTTGTACATTGCTAATATCCTGAATAGCACAACATACTTCTCCATCAGCCCAACGAGCTTTCGAAGGATACATCTACAACTTACGTATAAGTGCTGCTGCTTAAAGTAATATTGCATTCTGATGCCCTTTTAAAAAATCTAGCATATGCCTTTTCCCCTAACATTTCATTACTACCTAAACTGCTTTGCTGAAAAGATCCATGTGTCACTGTAAAGATGTGAAATAAGAAAAAATAATTTTACAGTGTAAAACATTTAATAAGGATCAGCTTTTAGTTTTCAAAAAGGTTAAGAAATGTGGTGCATAAATATATGAGACATGCCATAATGAAAAAATAAAAATAGACATTATCTTGCCTTGTTTGGGGTAGACTGGTAATTTAGATGTGATTTTTGTTTTAAGCCCACTCAACTTTAAAGACAAATCCTAACAATTTCCATACTGAAGTGATCTTCATGCAAATATATGCTCTTTGCTGGATCCGTGATTTACTTCTGCCTTTAGCTACTACATTAAAATACAGTTCAAAATTGGTAAAATATGTATTTGACTATCTGTAAAACATAGATGAGAAATATAGGGGAAAATACTGGGGAATAAATTTCAAAGCACCTTAATTTTTAAATTAGTTTTTATTCATTAAACTGATGTTTTTGTGTTTCTCCAATATGTGTATACAAGTAGGTATTTTTCTTCAGATACTATAAACTTCTCACTTAAAGCAGTATTTTTTTTTATCAAATAGTAATTATTTAGCAAGTCAGGTTCTGCATTTAATGATGTGAAAAATACCAAGAAAAATGATCTAGAATGACGATAATAGCATTTTAAAGCGGAGAAGCATGTTAGAAATAATCTAATCTCACCCATGTCAGTAATTCTCCAAGAATTATTCAAGGAATGTTTAAAATTTGACAAAGTATTTTATTTTCTGTTATACTTTGTGAGTTAATGACAACTTTTATTACACTGAAATCAGACAAATGATCTGCATGAACTCTGTTTTGGAATCTGAATTTTCTTTGAGACTCAATAAATAGAAGTTTCATGGGTACTAGAAACTTGTTTTTTTAATCCAAATATGTATATTTGTTATGTATGTGTATATATGCATATATATACATGTGTATAAAATTAAAGTTGTTAAATACGCTAATTCAAATCCTCCAAAATCAATATTTTTACTCTTTTAAAAAAAATTTTTTTAGTATCTTTTGAGAAGCCATGTTTCTCAGTATGATTGTAGTATCTCAATATATACTCCATTTCTCTTTATGTCAAACAGATTTGCTTTATATTTTTCAGTCATGTTGTTAGATGAATAAAGGTTTATGAGTAGGGTATGTTTTGGGGGATCTTTTATCAATATGAAATCACTCCCTGTGACCAATGACTAACAAGAACCTCACCAAAGAAGATACACAGATGGCAAATAAGCATATAAAAAGATCTTCACTTTCTGTCATCAGGGAAATGCAAATTAAAACAACATATACCACTACACAGCTACTTAGAATGGCCAAAATTCAGAACACTGACAATAGTAAATGTTAGAAAGGACATGGAACAACAGTGCACTCATTCATTGCTGATGAAAATGCAAATTTGGTACAGCCACTTTCTTACAATATACTCTTTGACTATAAGACTGAGGAATCATGCTCCTTGGTGTTTAACCAAAGGAGATGAAAACTTACATGTACACAAAAACCTCTATATGGATACTTACAGCAACTTACAGCAACTTTATTCATAATGACCAAAATTTGGAAGCAACTAATATATCCTCCAGTAGGTTAACAAATAAATTTTAGTATATTCAGAAAATGGAACATAATTCACCTCTAAAAAGAAATGAGCTATTAAGCCTTGAAGACATGGAGTAAATTTAAACGCATATTACTAAGTGAAAAGCTACCAATTTGCAAAGGCCACCTATTGTGTGATTCCAACTATAGTTGAACTTTGAACACAGATTTGAACTGAGCAGGTACACTTATATGTACATTTTTTTCCAACAAATATATTGGCACATTTTTTGCAAATCTATAACAATTAAAAAAACATTAATTTTTCTAGCTTACTTATTGTAATAATACAATATATATTACATATAATATACAAAATATGTGTTAACTCGTGTTATCAGTAAAGCTTCCAGTCAACAGCAGGCTATCAGTAGGTAAGTTTTGGGTGAGTAATAGGTTACATGTGGATTTGACTGTGGGAGAGGTTGGCTCCCCCAACCTCTGCATTGTTCAAGGGTCAACTGTTAAATGACATTCTATAAAAGGCAGAATTATGGAAAGAGTAATAAGATCAGCAGTTGTACGGGGTTGGGGTAGGAAGAAAGAATGAAGGGGTAGAGCACAGAGGATTTTAAGGGCAGTGAAGCCACTTTGTATGATACTATCCCATTTTATACTGTTAGTTTTCAATTCAACATTACCTAATAACTCATTTCTTTTTTGCTTGCCCTTGTCTGGTATATATTTTTTCCCATCACCTTATTTTCACTGTTTCTGTGTCATTTTGTTGGAAGAATATCTTCTTGCAGCATACACCTGGACTCTCCCCACCCCCACTATAGTTTATCTTAGTACCTCTGTCTTTTAACAGGGGAATTTAATTTAAACCATTCATATTTACTGCAATGACTTAATTCCTGTATTCTAATGTAATGTTTTTTATTTACCTTGCTTTATTTTTATTCCTTTTATGTCCTGTCTTTTCATGACTGGATATTTTCACCAAATTTTGCCCAGTCCTAATGGTTTAAAGATTATTCATTATTTTTGGTCATCCAAGGTTAAGAACACAATGTTAACACATATTATTTAAACACATATTGTTCTATCAAAGTCTAGTGTCATTTTCCTCTCGAAAAGACCTTCCTTTTTTCCCACTGCAACCTCTCAAATTGACATCATCTGGAATTTCAGTTGCACATTAAAAAACGTATTTTTATATGTAATACTAAGACTTAATTCCAAGTTTACTAGTTTTTTACTTACTGTTCCTTAGCAATTTTTCATTTTAATTCTATTTTTAAAAATGTATTTTTTGCCTTTAAAATAAAAGGTTCAAAATAATTTTCAAACAGAACTTTGAAGATATTACTTAACTGTCTTTTAGTATCCACTGTCACCAATGCAAAGTCTGATGCAAATCTGATTCTCCCGATTTTGCTTTTTCCCTCTAGATTTCAGAACTTTGCTCTTTATCCTTAGAGTATTGTGAAATTTCTCCGGTATGTCTAGGTAAGAATTCCCCGGTATGTCTAGGTAAGAATTGTTTTTCATTCACTTGGCTGTGCTCTTAGTTGGCTCTATCAATTTAAACACTTGTTTCTTCCTTCAAATTTGGAGTACTTTATTATTTATCCTTTCATTTTATTCTGTTCTCTTTCTGGAGGTCCCTTTCAACCAATGCTGGAATTTCTGGCTCTGTCCTTCACATCTTAATGTTTTTGTTTTCTTGTGAAGGGCCACCTCAAAACCATGGGTCAAAGAATGATGTTTCCTCCTACTAGATGACTCCTCACCCTATCCATACACCTCAGCATTTTTAAAGATTCCTTTTCCTTAGACTTATTTCCCTATTCTTATGGCCCAAGATACCACCTGCACACTGAACTGTGTTTTGCCAGAGCTACAGACCTTGAAGCTCCTTTGCCTCTATTTTTCTTCCACTCTTTCCATGTTTTTTTCTTGATGATTGTCTCAATATTTTAAGCATACTTTTTTAAACACCACACCCCCTTCTTTTTAGAATACCCTTTTTTCAGTCTTCTATGTGCGGTCCAAAACTGCAGCCATTAGCAACACATGGCTATTTAAATTTAAATTGATTAGGTATTAAATAAAATTTAGAATTCAGTTGAATAGCCACATTTCAAATACTCAACAACCATTCATTAGAGATTACAGTACACTTCCACGACAGCAGGAAGTTCCTTTGGACATAGTTAGCTATTCAACCTTCAGCTGTGTCCATTCTGTTTTCAGACTGTGTTTATTCACCCAGTCATTCAACAAGTATTTTTTTGAATGTTTACTAGGTAATTGTGTTTTAGGAGACAGGGATAGCAGTGTAACAAATGACTTCCTGTTCTCATGCAACTTACATTCTAGTTAACAAATAAACAAGAAATTTACGTAAAGATACACTAAGTGCCTACCGAGAACAATAAATCAGGTTTAGGGAGAACGGAAGCTAATGGGGATGGGAATGGATAGATGGAAATCTCCATTAAGGGGAGATTTGAGCAGAGACTTTCAGAAAGTGAAATGGCGTATGTGGATATTTGAGGAAAGAGCATTCGAGGCAGAGGGACCAAGTAAAAAGGTCCTAAGACAGGACTATGCTTGCCATGTTCAAGGACAGCAAGAAGGCCAGAGTGACAGGAGTCAGTGGTGCAAAGAGGGTGAATAACAGGAGATTAGGACAGAGAAAAACGAAGAGCTAGGTCATGTAGGAGTTCATAGGGCACTGGCAAGGACCTGGGCTTTTACTTTGGAGTGAGAAAGGAAGCCAAGGAGGATCTGTAGCTGAAAAGTAATATATCAATTCAGGCATACCTCATTTTATTGTGCTGCAATGTGCAGATAATATTATTTTTTTGTTTAACTGAAGGTTTGTGGCAATCTTGTGTTGAGCAACATTTTCAGCACCATTTTTTCTGACAGCATTTCCTCACTTCGTGTATCTGTGCCAAATTTTGGTAATTCTCACAATATTTCAAACTTTTTCATTATTATTATATTTGTTATGATGGTCTGTGATCAGTGATTATGACTTGCTGCAAGCTCTCGTGATGATTAGCATTTTTTAGCAATAAAGTATTTTTTAATTAAGGTATTTACTTTTTTTAGACATAATGCAATTGCACACCTAACAGACTACAGTATAATGTAAAAATTACTTTTATATTTACTGAGAAATGAAAAATTTATTTTAACTCTCTTTATTGTGATATTTGCTTTACCGCAGTGATCTGGAACTGAACCCACAATCTCCCTTAAGTAAATGCCTGTATGTTTTAAAAATGGCACTCTGTTTGCTAGGCTGACAAGAGAATACAGAAAAGCACAGACAGAAGACACATGACTAAGGAAGTGAATATAATCTTTCAAGCAGACTGGAAAGTGCTAGAGTTACAGATAGTGGGAAAAGATCTGACTCTAAATCAATCTCTTAAAGGTAAAACTGATGGATTATAGGTGAGCTTTTATTTTCTTACTTCAAAGATCAGTCTTTTAATTTTCAAGGATTTCTTACTGGTTATTTTCTGTAAGAGCTTATTCTTGTTTTATAAGTTCAAAATCCTACAATCTGTCTGAGGACATTAATTATTGTTCTTTACAAGTCCCCACTTTTCTTTAGTATCAACAGCATTATTCATTTATTTCTTGTCTCTTACTATATTGGTTTTTAAAGTAGGCATTTTTTCATTTATTTCAGCCATCCATCATCTGAATTTTTTTATATTTGATGAATTTTATACTTTGAGTTTTATAGGGAGTAAAATTTGCTTCCTTCAGTAAATGTGGAAAATAGTACTGAACTTCCCAGATTCCTTTCCATGCATGTGACCTAAATACTGGCATTCAAACTGCACTCAACCTAGATTTCCCTCAGACACCAACGACAGAAAGGAAGGAAGGGAAGTGAACCTTACCTTTCTGGGGGCAGCAACAGTGACAGAAGCTGCAAGCTCAAATTCAAATATAAAAGCTGAAATAGTGTTGGCTACAGCAGCTGAAGTACAAGTTGAATTTATGGGTTAATAATGATAGTTAAGTGCAAACTATAAAATCAATGTCCACTGGCAGGCAGCAGTCTTTCCCATAACACCAGATTACGCCGTACTCTCATTTGGGGCATGGATCCTGGAAGGTAAGCCTTGAGCCTAGTTCCCCAGATTTCCCACAGTTCTAAAACTACATTTTTATTTCTTAACAGCTTTACTGAAAAATAATTTACATGCCCCATTCATCCATTTAAAGTGCATGATCCAGCGGTTTTCAGTTCATTCATCAATGGTACAACCATCACACCACATTCACTGTTAGAACATTTTCATCACCCTCAAAGCCCACTTTACCTATTAGCAGTCTCCTCATTCCTTTCCAATCCTTCCCACACCCCACTAACAGACCAGACTTAGGCAACCACTAATTTACTTTATGTCTCTATGGATTTGCCTGTTCTGGGCATTTCATATAAATGGAGTCATATAATACCTGGTCTTTTGTAACTGACTTATTTCAATTAGCAGAATGTTCCCAAAGTTTCCATGTTGTAACATGTTTCAGTATTTCATTCTTTTTATTGCCGAATAACTTTAGATTGTGTGGCTTACCATTGCCTATTCATAGCATGATGACATTTGGGGTGTTTCCACTCTTTGGCTATCATGAATATTATTGCTGTCAACTATTATGTAGACCTGTTTTTACTTCTCTTGGGTGGAACTGCAAGGTCATAAGTAACTGGGTTTAACTGAGTTACTGCCAAACTATTTCCTAAGCATCCCCGCCATTTTACAATCCCAGAAATGTAGGAGGGTTCCAATTTCTCCACATCCTCCTACCATTTGTTATTATCTGTCTTTTTGATAGGACATCTTTTGGGTTTGAAGTGGTATTTCACTGTGGTTTCTACTTACATTTCCATAATGGCTAATGATGTCAAGCATGTTTTCATGTGTTTATTGGCCATCTGAATATCTTGTATGCAGAAATATCTGCTCAGATCCTTTGCCCATTTTTAAATTGGGTTATATTATTGGGTTATAAGAGCTGTTTATATAGCCTGCGTATGAGTCCCTTATCAGATATATGACTTATAAATATTTTCTCCCATATTGGGGACTGTCTTTTCACTTTCTTGATAGTATCATTTGAGACACAAAAGTTTTAAATTTTGATGAAGTCCAATTCATTTTTTTCTTTTTGTCATCTGTGCTTTTGGTGTGGTATCTGACAAGGCTTTGCCTAACCCAAGATCGTTAAGATTGACTCTCATGTTTTAAGAGTTTTATAGTTTTTACCTCTTACATTTAGGTCTTTGATCCATGCAGAGTAAATTTTTGTGGATGTTATAGGGATGAGCTCCAGCTATATTTATGTGGATACCTAGTAGCTTCAGCCCCATTTGTGCCCTTATTGGCACCACTGTCAAAAATTGGTTAGCCATAAATTAAATGTATGGGCTTATTTCTAGACTCTCTATTCTACTCCAATAATCTTTTTAAAAGGTCCTCTCTACCCAATTAGCTAGGGAGTGAGTGTGTTTGCAATCATGAATGCTGCCTAGTACTGTTTTCCTCAAATGTTTGAGAATCTTTTGGATTTTTGTTTAATCCCCTTTTCTTGACTATGGATATTTCTATTGCCATAATTAATGTCCAGTGATTGTGGGGGGAGAAGAGGTTGCACTGCTGGGTGAGAGATACCAAGTTTGTCAGCTAGGTGTGGAATCATTTCCTTCCTGGGGCTGAGCAGCTCTAGAATATGCCCTCAATGTTTTAGTCTATATGCAAACCCTACAGAAGCCTGCTACTCAGTATGAGCACAGGAAATGGTCTCAAAAGGAAGTGCCTAGATTATTCACCTGATTGCCTCAAGGATCCATTATAATCTCAGCATCCTAATGGGAAGAGTTCTCCTGTTTTTGAGGAGGAACTTCCCTCGAATAGTTCTCCTGGATTCTCTTAGCCCCCTTTACTTCTTCACAGGGGAGAAGGTTATGACTTACCTGACAAATGCATTTAGTAAAGGAACTACATTTATGTAATTCAGTCTCTTCTCACTTTGGTATAAACCTTGTCTGCAAAAAGAGTGCATTCTGTTCTGCTTTCTCTGCAAGACAGACCTGCAGTTTTGGGGTCTAATGATTTTGGGAGAGCCATAGAGCAAACCTGTCTTCTCACACCTAAGTTATCTTCTCTACTGTTTATTAGTAACAAAGCTGACATTTTGGCCTTTGTTGGCCTGATTTCTATGTTTGCATTAGTTGGTCCCAAACTCCGGAGGGGAAGACTTCAGTTAAGAGACCTCCACTAACTGCTCCAACTTCAACAATAGTCCTCTCTTTCATAGGTCTATGGCTACAGATCTTTCGGTTTTCCCTCTTTGGTTTGCTCTTTGGCTGTGCTCTTTTAAGAATTTTTGACTCACTGATGGAACGTATTTTTCTTTTGCAGTAGTATTATGGCTTTATTCTTCATTTAACATATTTTATGTCATTTCATTAGATTTTGATAGATGAAATAGTTCCATTTATCAGTTGCTCTTATTTCATACTCTAGTAGCTACTAGCAAAGTGAAAACTATACATGTAAGCCTACTGACTCAAGCCCTTTCCACTACTCCACCTGTATTATAAAATATAGTTCTTATATTAGATCTTAAAAATTTTGGTAGAATGGACATACAAACATTAATGAAGAACTAAATACACAGCAATAAGTAACTAATGTATAAAGAATAAGTACCCAGGAATTATAAGTCACACTAGGTTATAGAGAAGGGTTCAGTGAAACAAAGCTAAGATAACCTTGGAAGGGAATGAACATTTAATGAAAAATAACAAGGTGAGTAAGAACGTGGAGATGGAAAAGAGCAAAACAAATTCCATTACAGGGTATTAACAGGTGATTGGTTAAGTACACATACAAGAACAGTGGAAAATATAGCTAAGAAAGAGATCAAGAGGCCCAAGTAAAATCAGAAGACATGTAAGACTGTGAAAGCCTCTCTTACTACCATTCAGAACACATTTGTAGAACAGATACTAAATCAATTGTAGGTGAGTTATTTCCAAGGTAGAGGTCAAAACACAGATGATCTTTTATTACAATGTACTGAAAGTTCTCCTGAATCATGTACCACTACATATGTACACCCATATAAAATAAAAAATGAGTTAGAAACAATCAGCACATGAATAGAATTTAATTTTAAAATTCATAGTGTTTATTTAAATTGTTTTTCATACATACCTCTGACATGAAAAGAGCCATCATCATTTCTCTCTACCACAAGATGGTCAATATGAACAGTTACAGGAGCTGTTTCAAGGGATACTGTACTACTACGAGGACTATCATCCTACAGGAAAGAGGAAAGGTTATTAAATGATAAAATTAAAATAATCATTTCCCTAACAAATATTAATTCAGTCAATAATATTTTTAACAAGTTAGAAATCTTTTTAGATGCTTTAGATGATACAGTGGAAAACTGCCCTATTCTAATATTTTCTAATTTCTAAGAAGGATCTTGCTTGACATACTCATCACAAAGACCAACAAATTCATTTCAATAAATGCTGATAGTGTATCATAGAGAAGGCGT
Source organism: Smutsia gigantea (assembly GCA_032199065.1). Lineage (NCBI taxonomy): Eukaryota > Metazoa > Chordata > Mammalia > Pholidota > Manidae > Smutsia > Smutsia gigantea. The sequence goes on along the minus strand of JAVSCE010004875.1, from coordinate 149,475 downwards.
ATTCTTAGATAAGAATCAAAGTGCAGGAAGGCAAAGTGAACATTTATAATGTGAAAATATGAAAGCATTTTTTTGACATACCTTTAAATTTATTTTAGTGTTAGAAACTTGTATCTTCATTGGCATCACTGTTGCAACAGTTTCATCTTCCAAAAAATGTTGAATGTTCATAAGAGAAGATATAAGAAACTCAGTGCTAAAGTTGTCTATATGGCATTGCAGAAATCCATTTTTTTCTGCAAGCAAAGAGTGTATTACAGCACCAGGCCCACTTTCAAATCTCAGTGTAATCTCAGGACAGGATTTGGAATGAATTACAGATTTATGAACTGAACCTATGGAAAAAGAACACATAAAAATTATAACTTTGTAGCACTACTCAAATCAGTCTCGATTAATTGCCAGTAAGAGGTTACTGTCACTGTATAATGTTAAAGCAATGATAAGTTTTAATATTTTCCCTTAATTTAAATGGTATTTGCAGTATATATACAACATACCACACACAGCCTTGATTTAAATTTTTATAGATTATAATATATAATAATCTATAATAGTGTTGACCAGTCTATATTTGTTTCTATTATTTTCTATTTTTGGTAACGTGAATAAATAGCCATGATATAAATCTGCTATGATGCACACCTCAGATACTTATAGAGTGTGTTTGAGTATATATCTATCTACACACTTGTAATATAATGGACAACTGTGGCAGAGGAACAGCCAATGCATTTAAAGTTGACTCTAAAGCCATTTCTCAAGAAGTAACAAAAGCCTGAAGCTTTGCATCTTCCTTATTAAAATTGGGTCTTTAAATAACTGGAAAAGTAAATAGAGAAGACCCCATTAAATTGCTTCTATTAGATGATCTTAAAACTGAAATTACAGCAAAGGAAATATATGTATTTATTTATGTGTTGGCCTTGCTCTGAAAAAGAATTTGAGTTGGCTTACAGAGATATAAATACTTGAGTTTCAAAGCAAATTTTAAAATTTCAATAAAGCACCTATAGAATATCTAATTTCAAAAAACAATAGTTCCTAGTGGAACCACTGAAGTGAACTGGCAACTATTTTATTTTACATTACCTACTCCAAAAAGAATAGGAAGCAACATGCACAGGGTGTAATCAGATAAAAAATAAGCAAGCAATGGAAGAGGATGGAAGGAAAAAGGTAAAGATAGATGGCAAAGTTATTCATTCAAAATGTTATTTACAGTGCCAAAGGAGGACGAAAATGAGCTTCATAGCAGCAAAGAGGAAAATATGATCATTCTGTAATTCATAGAACCCATGAGTTAAAAACAAACTAACTGTTCTAGAAAGGCAAAGCTGTTTCAGTTATAGAGGTATCAATGTTATCTATTCCAAAGGTCCTCAAAAGAAGATCCCACTAATTAAATTCACGATAGAAAGATGCTTATTTTCCCTCAGCACAGATATGAATACTTTAGTCTTACAGAAGTCAAATGTATACATGTTTGAGAGGAGAGGGAGGACAAGAAATTAAGGATATTTATAATTATGTCAAGGAAAGAACTCCATATACAACTCAAGGTGAAGAGTTGTTTCTATAATTGTTATTTAAGGTACACAATGATACTTAATGTCAGTACTACTTATTAACATACAAAATAAGTAAATAATATAGATCCGAGAAGAGTTCAAATAAAATTCCAAATAATTCTTTAAACAATTAGAAACACAGATATATATATTTTTTATTAGAAGGTAAAGGAAACAGCCGCAAACTGATAATGGTTAGTGTTCTTTCCTACATCAAGAAAAACAAGAGTTAATTGACTTCTCTATTTAATAAGAACAATTAGAAACAACTTGAGGAATGTGGTTTTATTTTGCCTTTTATCTATGTATTTGCATATCTATTGTGTATGTGTATGTATACACACACACACACACACACACCCTCTCCTTCTGTCTTTCTCTCTGTCCGGAGCTGAGAGACAGCAATAATTTCAAAGAAAACAAGTATTTATTTGGAGCAGAAATAAGAACAAAGTCAAGTCAAAAATCACTCCTGTCTTCTGTCTCTTATGCCATGAAACAATTATATTAATTCTTCCTATTAAAGGAATCCAAAATCCATACATTGTAGAAAAGCAAAATCAACTTCACAATTTTAATCATTCATGTCAGAGTGACATCAGTATATATAAACTGTAGATCAAATACTATCTTTGTTCATATAGCTTTTAATGTTTGAAATGTGCAACCTAAACTATTGTCTGCTTTATCCCCTTCCCCTTCCCTTTCCTTTCTTGTCTTCTTGTTTTTTTGTTTATCTTCAAAACAACTAAGATAGTTGGAAAAAAATAAGGCACTGGACAGCACCGACTACATAACCCATTTCAAAATGATTTCTTCAGTTAGGAACAACATGAAACAGAGTAATAGAACACAGTACTATGTGAACTATAAAAAAAAGTTGAAACAAAATGTACAACTGTAAATAATCAAAGAGTATACAATTTGAAGTGTCTGGGTTGGATATAGAACAAGGTCTAGGTTTTGAAATATTATATTCATTTTTTTCATTTTTGTCCACTATGAACCCTTCCGAAGTATATGCCTAGCTTCCTCTATTTTGCATGCTATTGGGATTTACATGTGCTAATGTAAAGCTCTTGAAATTTTTTAGCATATATAAACTCCAAGGCCCACACAGAAGAAATCCAGGAGCCAATTTTTTTCTATGATGCTGGTTTATAGGCAAATGGCACATTTACTTGCAATTCACAAGGTTTGAAGTAATAGCATATTTCTTTGACATCAAGTGGAAATGTACAAATTTCAACATGGTATGTATCAGAGAGAGCATTCTGTAAGTACAGCAAAGTATTGCAGCTCAGTGACTTTTTAAAAGATATAAAAAACTGAACATTGTCATTTTAAGTTCTTACAAGTATACTCATAAATTCATTTCTTCAAATGACTGAAAACTGTGATAAGTCTATATAAACTTTGAAAAAAGGTATGGTTTAATGTGGTTTCCTCTTCATATACTACATGTTTTACTGCTTATATCCCTCTATGCCCAAGTGAATGTGTTGATCTTAGAATGAAGGGCCATTAGAACAGAATACATGATTTTTCCAAATACCAAGTATCATGCGAGACTCAGGAAATGTTTGCTTATAAGCAAAATAATGGAATATAGAAACTGACATTTATTCTAGTGTGGAATTAAGTTTGACCTATTAGGATTACTTTTTCACTCTTTTCATATAGAAACGAGCTCAGTTTTTTCAGACCTATTATCTCAAAGAATGGGAAGACTGAAAAAGTAAATTATGTAACTGTTCAAAAGCAGAAAGAAAAAAAAATTAGAGAACATGTCTTCCACACGTTATATTTCTAGTAATCAAAATGCTTTAAGGAAATAAGGTAATCTAAAAGAACAAATAAATGAATTCATTTATATTAAAGATAGGACTGCTGATGAGTCATATGTACAAAAAACAAACTACGTTTAAATCATATTAAAGTCTTACCTACTGGACGATTACAAACGTAATGCCGAAGGCTGAGATTGCCTAACTGATCTGGAGTCACTTGGTCCACTTGAAGACAGATTTCTGTATCTTCCCCTCGGATGTCAATTTCCCCATTAACACCAGTAATTTTAAACACCACAACTGACATCTAATAATGATTGCATAAATAATATTAGTATATACTAAATAATTAAAAATAAAATTCAATATGTAACACAGGAAACTGCTATAACCTCTATAATTACAATTTTGACCTAGTAAACTAAAAATATACTTGTGATGAACAGAATGTGGTTTTTATATATAGTGAAAAACCTTATCTTATTTTCTTCCTATTCAGTTAAGAACTTTTTAAGGTCACAAAGATTAATCGGTGACATTTCCTTGTGAAATTATTTTCACTAAAAGTTGAATGTGTTTTTTAAGTTATCCAGAAAATTATTTCTTGGGTGAGGGGGGCTTAAAATAAACCAGTAACATATTTATTTTATAGAAAGCCCCTCATAAGGACTGACTACCATTCTTACAATCAAAATTTTTCAAAGTGTATTTACATGGAGCTAAAATAAAGGACAAAAACTAAAAGATGGAAAAATATAAAAATAGAACTTCCCCTCCTAAATATGAAAAAAAAATTTCAGTAAGAGGGAAGTAAAAATTTTCAAGAGTTGGAAAGAGCAAAGTGAATCACCCACCATCCAAGTCAATTTATTTTATATATAATGTCTTTAAAAATGTGTACATATTGCATATGAGATAGTCAGTGGCAATTCTCTACTGAATCTCTCTGCAGTGATTACCAGGTCATCATGATCTTCTTGAGCACTCTCTGAATTTGTACTAATGGCATCTGGAGAGGCTTCATCATAACTCTGCAGGTTTGCACTGGCATTTGCACTCTCTGCTGGGCTCTGGTAATTTGTAGTTGAGTTCTTTTTAATACCTGAAATAATACAAAAATCATTTCCCTTCTCAGTATCCTACAGTAACTTCTAACTATCTTCTATATGAAATTAATGACACTATTATCAGTGTAATCATTCTCCATCCTTATTTACTTGCCTTAAAATCTCAATGTGCTCTATTTCAGTATTTCTTGAACTCTTTGTGGAAAAAGACAATTTTTAAAAAATTTTGTGTCTCACACATCAGTACTTCTTAAAAATGCGAAAAAGTGAATAACTAGAAAAGTTAAATAAGAAAAGCCAAAGACATATAATACACAGCCTCAATTTTTAAAATTGTATTTACTACTATATAATCAGCTTCTAACTCAGTGCCTGACAACACAGTAGGTACTCAATGTATTATCTATTGAATGAATAAAACCAATTTTTAGGGCCAGGGAAGATGCATATAAATATAATTGTGGTATAAGGATAACAAATTCCCATTTCAAAGGGGGTTCCTAACACAGGGGTTAAGAAGGCTTCCCTGATGAGACAATATTTAAGCTGAAGCAACCAGAAAGAAAAAGAGCATTCTAGGCACAGGTACTAAGACCTTGAGGTGGAAAAAACTTTGTCACAGTGAAGAAAATGAGAGAAAGACTGAAATATACTATAGTACATCTGAAGTGTAGTAAGCATGTAGTAAAATAGCAGAAAAGGTTAAGTGGGGTCTTATCCACAGAGCATGGTCAGTAATGTTAAGATGTTAAAACAGCCTATAGCAGTGAGAAGTTATCAGGATTAAAAATGGAAATCAACATGACAGTATTTACATTTTCAGAAGACTGTTCTGCCTATGGAACCAAGAATTAACTGGAAATTGACATGAATAGAGGTGGGTAGACTAGTTAGGAGCCTGTAGTAGGGTAAAAATTGAAGATATCACTTTAATACCACCCTTACTCTGTGCTTGATACCATTTTCCACTCCAGAAATAACCATCAACTTGTGGTAAATATACTTCTAGACCGTCTTTTACATATTTATATATGTGTGTGTGCGTGTGTTTACACATATATGTGTGTGTGTATATATATACACACATACAATGTATACATTTGTTGGTATACATATTTTTGCACATACATTTTTACTCTTGATATTTCCATCATATTTTTCTCTACAGTGAAAAAGTATTCATGTATCTTGTAAAATCAGAAAACAAAACACAAGTCTTTTCCTAATGAAAATCAATTATTCTGACAAAGAAAATCATTACAATTCAGGAGAACCAGGAATATACAGCTTTATCTAGTTTCACTTTCCACAGCTTCATTTACTTATAGTCAATTGCAGTCTGGAAGCACAGTGTACTGACACAGCATCAGAAGGTTAATAGTAACCTCAAGCTACGTCACAATGCCTATGTCATTCATCTCACTTATCTCATCCCATAGACATTTTCTCATCTCACATCATCAGAAGGTAAGTACACAGTACAGTAAGATATTTTGGGAGAGACGATGTTCACGTAACTTTTATTACAGTAATTATTATAAATGTTCTATTTTACTATTAGTTATTTTTAATATCTTACTGTGCCTAATCATAAATTAAGCTTTATCACAGTTATGTATGTATAGGAAAAAACATAGTGTATATATATACAGGGTTCAGTACTATCCATGGTTTCAGACTTTCACTGGGTGTCTTAGAACATATTCCCTGTAGATGAAGGGGGACTACTGCATTTTCCAAGTTTTCTACAATGAGTGGTCATTTTAATCATTTAGTTTTTAGAAATAATAAAGTTATTTTGTTTTTCTGAGAATAAGTAGGAATATTTTCTACGGGAATACTCTTGTTGAAGTGTACTTTAATCTTAGAACAGAAATCCTCTGTTAAGTAGACCCTTAAACCACAAAGGAGGTAGGGGAACCAAGTAATAAAGCTACCTGAGAATCTGGCATAGATTTTTATGATCCCTAGCAGTACCTCTTCTACACTTTAAACTATACAGTTTGAAGGAAAGGAGACTGCTATGAATTGACAATAACAGGTTTGAATTACGGCTTTTTGTTTACATATGGTAATCATATCCCTAGGTTGGGGGAGCTAGTTTAGCATACTGGTTCATCAAAAGCTTAGCCTCTTAAGTAAGACTAGCTGAGTTTCAAATGTGCCTCTGTTACTTCCTGACTATATACTAATTTCTTTAAGCTTCAATTTCTGAAGCCATGAAGCCTTTCCTTACCTAAGCTGTCTTCAACTGTATCAATAGGTTTATTGCCCTATTGGTAAATCATACACCAAGTAATTTACATTTGCCTCTGGTCTCTTATGTTTCAGTGTCTGTGCTAACTAGTTTCTGGATGGCCAATGCTTTTATTTCTGCTCACAAAGTCTCTAGTGCCTTAGTGATGGGCATGTATCTAATATTTTCTATCATTCTTAGTGGTCTTTACTGAGTATAGTTGTCTCTGAATAAAATTGGGGGATCATATAATCCTATGATATATAATTAAGTATATGAAAGAATCCTGGTTATGGGAATCAATAATCCAGACTGGAAAATTCTGGTCATAGAACTACATAATTGAGAATTCACCATGCAAATTAAGCCCACCTAATCAAAATTCCAGACACAGGAGTCTGAGTTTACAGGCTAGAAGCTTTAATGTTGTCTGCATTATGATGTTAAATGACTATATATAAATAATTGCTGGATGTAGGCCATAAAAAAGGAAGAAATACCCAGTTAAAAGAAAAAATGGAGCAACCATTAGAAAGTTAGATACAATGCTTTTGTATTGTGTGTATGTGGGCACAAGTAATGTCTTTTGGGGACTGTAATTAGCTATTGAATATAACAAAATACTTAACTGTTACTTTCAAGATTTGTATATAATATGGATTCTTAAACTGTATTGCATTACCTTTTTCCAAAAATATGTGACTATCACTTCCATCACTTTCTAACAACTGTTCTTCCAATATCATGCTGTCAAGTGAAACGGTATCCAATGAGGTTTGTGAGGAGCTTCTTTTCATGTTCTTATTATAAGAAACACAGAGAGGAGCCATGGTTGGGCAACGTTCTTTAGGCTTTCCACTGTCAACAAACACAGTTATTTTATTAGAAAAACATTACACATATGGAAAAAAAATATTTCTGAAAAATACTTCTAACAAAAAATACAGTATCCACAGCTTTTTAAATTATGTAAGTATGAATGTATAAATTGTTTTCATTTAAAATTTTTATTCAGTAAATTTAAATATTTTTATTTTACTTTAAAAATATTTAAGTATAGTTGATGTACAGTATTATATTGGTTTCAAGTAGACAACATAATGATTCCAGTTATATACATTAAATCCTCAGCCCAACTAGTGTAGCTACTGTCAAAATAGAAAGATGTTAAGAACTATTGACTATATTTTCTATGCTGTACTTTCATCCCTGTGACTAACTTATGATTGCAAGTGTTTTCATATTTGAAAAACCTACTTGTCCATGTGTTAACTCTAACAATATCATGTTTTGTCAGGAGATTTTCTGTCCAAAAACAAAGTATGTTCACACACACACACACCAAAATGAAACTCCCCCCACAAAATTCCAATAGTATGTTGTTACCTTAAAGATGACTGGAATTTAAGTGTTCTAGTTGTGGGTACTTCTTCTTTACTGATATCCAGGTTCTCAGAGAGTAAAGCTGTTTCTGGAAGCAATTCTTCAGCTTTAAAGACTGACTCTATAGTTTCACTTCCTTTACCAGTTAAACTATTTGAAAGTATATTTTGATTACCATCATTATCAAATGACAACATACTTGAATTTTCTCCATACGTTAAGACACTATTTGAATCTTTGTAAGATGAATCCTTTTTGTCACTTGTTTCTGATCCAATTTCTCCTGAGCCAGTTTTGCAAACAATTCCACTACTTTCATCTTCACTTATTTTCCCTAAATTTTTATCTGATAAATAATCCAGAAAAGAAATACCTTTTTGCAGATTTGTATCACTAGCTGATTTAAAAAGCAAAGGATCTTTCAAAGGGACATGGCTAAGATCAACACTCATAGATCTGTTGTCTGACATATGATTAAGAGTAACATTTCTAATTTGATTTATACCACTACTAATTTGTTTTCTCTTTGAAGACAAAAATTGTTCATTTTCTGTTGGCAAATAATCAGGGACTATTGGGCTCACATTTTCAGAAACAGGAGACTTAAGAGTATTTGCTTGATCCACTGGATGTAGCAAAAGAGCCACTTCCGCACTTTTAAGTAAAATTCCAATGCAAATGGATGTTTGACTAGCAGGATTGCCAGTCACAGCTTCTACATCTTTCCTTAAGTTCTCTAAAAGCAGAACAAGTGACTCATGGAGGAAAAGCAGGAGCAGATACTGGTGGTGATTGATCTGCATACTGACATGTTTATGAATGTGAACCAGAACATGAATATCTGCATCTGATGATGAAGAGGAAAATCTTAAAAATGTATCTGAAGATTTCTGACTACCATTTGTCAAGGGCTCAGACTCAGTACTATAATACTCCTTCAAGAGCTTTTTCCGCTTTAATCGGCCTGTCAGATCACTAGATTCACTTTGTGATGTATTTAGAGATACTTGATTGCAAGTCTCCAGCTCTTTTTGTGACACTGCATACCTTATTGGCTGACAGATCCAAATGGAAAGAGGGAATGAATCTATAAAATTTATTGGTCGTCCTTTTCCACTTTTCATCCCTTCATAATCTATCCAAAATTGAGAAAAGTACACAGCCCAAACATCTGTGGCAGCAGCAGTTTTAAGAGTGTGTTTATTCAACTTCGGAGTAATATTTCCTTTATAAACTTCATGCATTTTGGTATCCTGTTCATAAGCATGTCTCTGGAAGATTGGATGCAGAACATTAAAATTGTCACCAGATTTGGGGAAGCTGGTATATGTTTTACTGAAGAAATCACAATCTTTGAAGTCTTGAAACAAAGCTTCTAGATCAGAATGTCGACAATTTGGACAGTGCCTTGTATTTGTGGCAATCATTTCAGAGCTCTGAACAGAAATTGCATGTGGTTGATCTTGATGACATTCAGATTTCATTTCGGAAGGAATGACAAACTAGAAGAGAAAAAACATTAGTCTAACTTACAGACTCATACACCTTGAAGATAAAATCATGAAGAACATGACTTAGCTCAGGAAACCTTTTTTACACTTTCCCCAAAATATTAGTTTTCTACCCAGACATAAAATACTCTCTTCCCCCAAATCTTTTTATTAAGTTGAGTGAAAGGAACTAAACTGATTAACCAATAAAAGAACTTAAAAAAACAACATAATGACTAATTTCTATGACATATATATGTATTTGCATACATCATAAAAGAACAAAACTGAATCAAATCAATATTACTAAATGCTTACTATGCTCTGAGTATATATAAGAAACTGCTAATTTAGGAAAAGGGAATTGTTTTGTTAGGATATATTAAAATCCAAGTAATCTGGAGGATGACTGGATGAGTAAATGGAATGACTAGATGTCATTAGAATCACTTTTCTAGGAGAAAACTACTTAAAAAATTAACTTTAGAGTATATAGGTCAATGTACTAAAACAATTTTCTAGAGATAATTCACCCAAGTCCTCAAATATTCACATCAAAGAGTTTTAAATGACTCGTTTTAAAATTTTCCACACTCAGAAAATGTAAAAATCATTGTATAATTGGGTCTTAAATTATAATTGTAAATTTTATGTGTCACTTTATATTAAACATCATAAGGTCTCTGAGAAGATCTTTGAAACATGCTGCAATGCAGTTAATGAGTATTATTAACCTCATTTTACAGAGAAGAAATTAAAGCTCTCTAGATTTAGTCTATCAGCAACACATCTAGAAACTGAAATTTTCATCCATGCTCAAGTTTTGTTTTATTTACTACACTATACTAGCTGTTTCAAACAACTACCTTACTACAAACTTTAAATATTATCTATTTACTATACTATGCCATCTGGGTTTTTTTTTTAAGCTTCCTTCTTTTAAAGTTTAAAAATCCATGGAATTCAGATTAACAACTACTTGGCTCTAACAAAAAGTAACTTTCTATTATCTTTGGATACTAATTACAGAGTATATGTGAACAAATAAAACCCTGTTGTAGCATAAAAGCTTCACTGTATTACTTACCCTTCTTAAAAATTTTTCTCAGGTCTGGTAAGTAGAAAAAAAAAATGACTGATTTAAAATTTACTTCTACTACTTACCTCCAAAGGGATAAGCAGCAAAAAAAAAAAAAAATGAAAAGGAAGGGTGGGAGTGGGATGGGGAGTGTGTCTCTTAAAACTTTTAAAATTGAAAATAAAAATTAAAAATTAAATTTCAAAATGAAAATTAAGATTGCAACGAAGTGGATTATATTAAGCACCCATCTTAAGCCCTGGAAATTACAATGCTGTTAACTTTTCTTCTGTAAAAATCATTTTGCTATCACAGCCACTTGTTTACATGGTACCTTTAGCATTAAGCCATCAATTCGAATATCAACATGCTCATCAGATTTTGAATTGTCATTCAACTTATATACAGCCATAAATTGATTAAGACTTTGTTTTAAATCCAGCAGAAACTGATTTAACCACAGAATACTTCTTTCATCCACAGTAAACTGTAGTGCATTCAGCTGGCTATAAAGGTTGGGAGATGGAACTGTGAAGAAAAAAAATTAAAAAGATTTTTAATGAGCAGATAGTTCTGAATCTTCCCTGAAAACAGAAAAGATATTTTAAGCAAGTTTTATTCTTTTTTAATTGAGATAAAGTTTTTTAGATGCTAAAGTGACACATGTAGATGATGGCTAACACATTTAGATAGACAAACCATTTTTCTATGCTTCACTAACTGAAAAAAATTACAATTAATATAAAACTAACTGTATAAATAACCTATATGATTTAGATTTCTTTTCCTAATGCTATAGTCACCATGAGGCCAAACTTCAAAAACCTTATCTTATTAATAAATATCATGTCAAAATTGTGGCTCTTAACTGTGTATTTCCGTAAGGACTTTTACTACCTGCATCTTAACTCTAAATCCTCTAAAATGAGAGAAACAAGTCTAATGACTAAGTTCTTTTGAACGTTATAACCTAGGCAGATCTCCTTAAGAGGAGCAACCATGTACAGTTTTTATTTTCCAGTTAATTGTAAACCTTGGTGTAAAGTAAAGCTCAATGATCTCTTGAATAATCAAAAGAATGCACGGTCTTTCTCATAGCTCCACCTGAGTATTAGAATGCTTAGGGATTGGATAACTGTTTTAGTGCTAATTTTTTTTGATTGAGTAATGTTTATAATTAGAGTATACATCACTTCCTGAAATCCACATATTTGCAACATAAAAGCCATTATTATTTTCAGAGCATTTTGATGATCTCTTATTTCAAAAATTCAGGCCTATTTACTTCTACCAGAGCAAAAACTATTCACATCTAGATCATTCAGACTGCAATAATTGAAGGGCAATAAATCCAAGGTGTAGAATACCAGTAGAGAGACAGCATTGTAACACTGTCCTGAATAGGACTTTTTTTTGCTTTCATTCATTCATTCACTTTCTTTCAACAAAGATTCACTGAACGCCAACTATATTTTGTGGATTATGTTAAGCAGAGAAAAAAAGGCTCATAGATTATTATACAAGACAGACATGAAAGCAGAAAAACACAATTCAAGTCTAACAGAAATAAATATCCAACTGGGATGTGGAGGTGCTTGTCTTTGAGAATGGCAAAAAGGTAGGATATTGAGGAGTTCACATCACACTCTGAAGGGAAGTAAGGAGAAGAAATCTCAAGTAAAAATTGAGTTGATTGATGATGGCAGCGAGAGAGAGGACTAGAGAGCAAATGAAGTCCCCAAGGCTAAGGCTAGAGCACAGAAGGAAAGGAGAAACCTGAATACAGATCTGGGACAAAGGAAGAAACTGGTGTGCTATGCAGCGGCAATATCTACATGCAGATTCTCACAGAGTTTTACTTAGGAAGGATTATTATATAGTTATTGAAGATATTTAAAATGGACTTAAAAAAAACCCAGAATATGTCCATATCATTAAGAAAAGGACAGGATGAATTCAAATATGTAAAATAAATATGTATACATTAAAAACAGGACTAACAAAACTATACTTGTTACAGTCTGTATTGTTACCACAAAATTGATTTGCGGAAGTTCTGGCCCCCAATACCTCAGAATGTGAATGTGTTTGAAGATATGACTTATAAAAAGGCAGTTATGGTAAAAATGAATTCATATGGGTGGGCCTTAGTCTAATATGACAGGTGTCATAGAGATTAGGAAACATACAGAGGAAAGACCATGTATAGGAATGGCCATCTACAAACCAAGCAGACAGGTCCCTGAGGAAACAAACCTAACTGACACTTGGATCTTCAATTTCCAGCCTACAAAACTATGGGAAATAAATTTCTGTTGTTTTAACAGAAACTCTGTGGTCCTTTGGTATGGCGGTCCTTGCAAACCAACACACTCATTTTAAAGTTGTCTCTAAATTGTAGGCTCATGGGTACTTTTTTATTTTAGGCATTTTAAAAAATATAATGAAAAAAAAGTTATATATATATTTGAAGTTGGAATGCTGAACAGAAAGATACAAGGATTGAAAATGAATACTTGTACAGGGAGACTCAATGCATTACCTTCTTTATTTCTGTGTATATTTGAAAATTTAAATTAAAAATTTAAATTAAAAACATTTAAATATAACCTAGCAATTCCACTCCTAGGTATCTAGGAGGCTAGAGTTTAACTGCTGGGAAGGAATTTCCTATCAAAAAAACTGTATAGTTATATAATGGGATTGTAATTCTTTTCACACACACTAATAAAACTGATAGAAATGAACTTAGATTAGAACTCAAAAATCCTGGAAAGTAGCCTTCACTCTGAAGAAAATTTACTAGTTCAATGTTGCACTATTTAAGGAGAACAATTATTTGTGGAAATAGAGGGCTGGAAACAATGGAATCACCAATGACAGACAAATGGCTGTGAGTACCGTGGAGACGCAGTGTAAATATAGTGGGTGTTAAAAAAAAAAAAGAATTTCTATTTAGAAGACCCATGCTTAACTTTCAGTGGTGACACTTTACTTTTTATAAGGTGCTTAGCAAACGTCTTAACCTATCTTAACTTTCTCCTCATTTTAGTCAGGAAGATGGAAGAGAGAAACAAATGAGAAATACACAGAAAACTGTTGAAAAGCATGAAGACAGATGATGAGAACTAGATCCAAAGGTCGCCACAAATGAAGATTAAAGACATAGTTCAGTTTAACATGTTTCTCTGAAGTAGTTTTCAGAATACTTCTTTTTAACAACAAAGGCATGATCATCAGTAATTCTCTTTGAAACTAAAAACCTGTATTAAGACAGTATTAAGCAAATAGGCAAAGTAGGTCAAAGTATCTTGCAGTTTCCTTTCAAAGAGAGGATATAATTTTTTTTTGTTTCCAATAACATAGCCTATTTCATTTATACACTTTTTTATCAACAACGATTTTCAACTAAAATAATGAAAGAGGCACCACACAAAGGCAAATTTTAATTGGAAGAATTCCCAGATGAACTAAGACAATAGCATAGAATATTTTAATATTTAAAGATGCAAATGCATAATCATTTTAATTTTAGAAAGCCTAAGTAGCTTACAAACAAAAATTCACATAATTCAAAGTTTCTAACTAAAGGCAAGTGCCAAAAGTAGCCCAAAGTATACATCTGACTGTTAAAAAACAGCCAGAAAAATTCTCTGGAGCTAAAAGAATAACTCCATTATTCATTTTTTAATGAAATAGTTTTATAAAACAGCTGAACTGTAAATGGATTTTTACTAAGGAAAAAAAATGGTGTTTGATCTTACAAATAACCTAACTTTCATAAATTTTTTCATTTAACAAACAGCTACCGAGTCTAAAAATAAAATAAACTTCAGGGATAAAATGAAACATGACTACTACATGATTCCTAACACCAAGGATGCTACCAGCTAGTGAAGGAAAAGAACATATGAGCAGATAATAAGGATATGTAAAAAGGTGATACTAGAATCACATACTAATCAAAATGTTATAAGAATAAATAAAACAATGTTTTCATTTATTTCACACTTACAGAATTCAGAAACTTAGCAAGAAAAAAAACAACTTCCCAAGTAATGGACAAATAATAGCAAAACACCAAACTTTCTTACTTGGAAAATCTTTTCCATCTGGATAGTAGTATTCCGTGAACTCTATATAGACAGCTGACATTTCTTGTGGAAGATACAGGGATTTTTTATTGCAAGAAATCATACTTTTGGGAGAAGAACGACATTGTTCTGCTGTAGAGACCTGAAAGAATAATTAAATATATAATACTGAATAAACACTTTCCAAAGAACTTACAAAACATGGACATCACATCCAACTCTTAAAACTACTTCTAATAATTTATTAATGGTTAATTTCAAAGTTCATATATTTAATTTTATATTAAATTATTTAAAAATATCAGTCAACTTTTAGAAAGCTATCACTTCTTTAGATTCTTATCAATTACAAAATCAACTTTGTACAATAGTACTAAACAAACATTATTTTGAGCTTTAAAATAACAGAATATTCTGTTCTATAAGATAATAGAAATAAGTAAATGATAGTTAGGACACAGATTCAAGTCCTCAAAACCAGAATGCTTCCCCATTATGTATTTTATAAAAATTCTTCATCGTAATTTATTTATATATGCAATTTTAGTTTGGGATAATAAAAAATTATGTAGATAGATAGCGGTGATGGTTGCACAACAATGTGAATATACTTAATGCCAATGAACTTGACACTTAAGAACAGCTAATTGTGCTATCAAATCATGTACACCTGAAAATAACGTTATGTCAATTACACCTCAATTTTGAAAAATCGCTAAGATAGTAAATTTTGTTATGTATGTTTTACATAATAAAAATTAAGACAACTATAAATGCTTCTGCCGAATCTTATTTTTCCCAAAAAGACTATTATAGTTTTAAGGTTCTTGCTATACTTTTTCACTCTCCCCTCCAAAACAGCCAACTTATAATTACATCAAAAATGCATATACTAATTTCCCCAAAGTCCAATGAACAGTTTTATCAATTTCATATATTTCTACTTGTTTAGTAGACCCAAGGATGTATCTCAAGGTTATTTGTTTTCCTTCATTCAACAAATATGTATATTTCTTATATGAAATGGAATTTTTTTCAAAGGTTTATATTTTCACTTGTATAAATTGCTAATTAAACCTTTTGATTATTTGTATGTTCTTTATAAATTTAAGTCACTTCCTTACATTATCTAATTTAAGCTTTTCTCTGCATATATGGAAACAAATTCTTTCAACTCAAAGTTTCAATTTATTTTAATAGATAGCAGCTTAGATCCTTCAATAGTTAAAAAATTATTCAAGTTGGTATGAATATTCTATTTTATTTTCTTCCAGTTATTTTTGTTTTGTTTTTGTCTGTGTATGTGAGATTTCTTCACTGTATTTCTCCCTCAACCATCTGAGTGATTCCTCTGACCCGTTTCCATATGAATTTATTTAAATTTTCTAATTTAAAGGCTGCTTAAAATAAGATGCACTCTATATAGAAAATGTAGACATTGCACAGTAAGAAAATAACTGTTAAATCAGGGATTCTCCAAATTGGCATTACTGACATTTTGGGCCAGATAACTCTTTGTTAGGGGGCTATCCAGTGCATTCTAGAATGTTTACCAGCTTCACTGGTCTCCACCCACTTGATGTCAGCAGCAATCCCTCCAGCTCTAATAACCAACTTATGTCTTCAGATGTTTTCAAATGTCCCCTGGGGGTAAATCAGCCCCAGTTGAAAATCACAGAGTAAACTGAAAACTTTTCAGATAAAACTAAGTCTCAAAGCCATAGGCTTATCAAAATAAACCAGAACAATTCACAAATACTACATACCTAAAATCCTTTATTTTTTTAAAAATAGGCTATATATCCTATTGTGTTGGTCTCACAGACTGTGATATTAGACATGCTGTATGACAACCTGAATAAGATAGTACGACTGGGACAGAGTTCTTAGCTATAAAATTATGATCACAGTACAGTCAATTCTTGGTAGTTCAATAATGCAAAAAAAGTATCTTATCAATCTTTCACCAAGACCACTTTGCAACAAGGAATCTGGCCTCCAAAGAGGTGTGGCCTTTGTCCCTGTTCCTGGGAGGTAATTCAAAACTCTTGGAATTTCCTATTCACAGTGGACCCCTGGGACCACAACTGATAGTTCATGCACACACGATGAGAGTGGGGCTGGCCACACTTGATAGTCTTAGTTGTGTTTAGAGAGTGGAGGCTTTGGATCACCTGGTATCAGACCATTAGAACTGAGTTCAACTATGTGGGCAATACCTCATGCATATTGCTACAGGTCCTTGTGTCTGCGCCCAGGTGCTAATGTGTCCTGAGGACAAGAAGTTCTGCATTTGCTACCCTCCAAGACTCCCCTCCAGGCTTTCTTCCTATGGTTGGTTCTAACTTACATTCTTTCCCTATAATAAATGTGACTCTGAGTATAACTGATTTCAGTGAGTCCTGTGAGTTTTTCTAATGAACTTTTGAATCTGCGGGTCATTAGGGTAACTCCCAAACTTGCAGCTGGTGCCAGAAGTTTTGTGCAGATTTGGCAGTCTGGAGGACTCTGCCCTTAACCCCACAGTTTGCTAATTCTGGGTAATCATATGAACTAAAATTAATGAACTGGTATTTTCTATCTTGTCTAACTCAGCCATTTCACAAAACCATTCAAGACGTTTTTCTATAAAATGGTGGCATTCATTTTATTACTAAAGTTGCTTGTGGGATATATTAAAGGTGTTTATCAGAAGATTTAAAAAATAAAACATACCTGGTATATGTTGAAATCTGCAAGTCTAACCACAATTGAACTAGACATTAACTTAGCTTTGGATTGTTGACATAATACTGACGGTGTTCTGGAAGTTCCTTTCAGAGATGAGTCTTTCTCTATGGGAAACAAAACTCTTCTCAATTTTTTACAAAATTACTTTTAACAGTCACTCTTCCTTTATTAAAGCCACTACTAGAAATATAGATGAACCCTAATTTCTCAAATAATATATGTAAAAATATTTTATATATAAATTGATACAGGAATATAACATACTGTGATTGCTATTTTTTTGTGATTATTCTTTAAATAGGAGCCATACTTATATCACATTTAAAATACTTCATACAGTAACTTTTGACTGGAATTCTTGTTAAAAGAGAGACTACTAGCCATTTAAGAGCTGAAACATTTTAGCTGGGTATTACTCCAATTGGTCATATTTACTTAAAAGTGCTTTCTTTGGTCTATTATCATCTGAATGAGGTGCAGGAATTTTAGGTATTTAACAATATTTATTTACAGAAAATACATTAAGATCTCATACACACACACACACACACACACACACACACACACACACACACAATATTAGGGGAATGCCATAATGTTGTTATAAGTAAAATACCTGTTTGTGTGTGCTGGGGAGAGGCATGTGTTGGGGATTTAGGAGGTGAACCTACATTATGATCCTTTACAGCCTGTTTAAGCATTTCAACGTTGCACTCAAATTCATGTAACAACTCGTTGGCCCATCCATTTTTTGTTTTGGTTGCATCACTAAAATACATCCAATGATTACAGCTATCTCCTGTAAAATGAATAAGAGGTATTTACCTGAAAAATGTACAGTTTTCATTTATTCTATTATAGCAATGCATCTAATAATTTATTCATTTTCTCAAGGGATTCTTTAATCTTACAGTAAATTTACAGTCTGACCACCTATAGATTTTAATATTCCTAGAAAATACGAGTAAAACATTTAGAATACAGAGAAAGAATGTCAAAAGCAAATCATCTAGGAGGGCTTCTATCTAGAACTTATCCTTGGTTGAACATCAAAGTTTCAATTTGGCCATAAACATACATATTTGTTTTTATTATTTGGGAGAAAAATACCCTACCAATATTTAATTATTAAAGAACATATTAAATCTTATTCATTGACAAAATTTAGAAAACACAGAAAAGTTAAAAAAAAAAGTTCCTGGAATCCCACAACTTAACTAAAAATTGCCATTATCATTTTATATTTTTTGAATTTTATGATATATCTCTTAAAAATTCAAAACATGTTAGTAACTTGCTTTTGTCACAATCAGCAAAACAGCACAAATATACATACTCTGTATTCTGATTTAAATTTTTTTAAATCAACTATTTTTAGAATATTGCCAGTTTCTAACAATTATATTTTCTAATAATCTACATAATAATCTACATAAACCTCAATATAAAATGTATGAATATGTTCTATGGCAATTACATTTTCTTGGTAAGATACTGCTGGGAGAAAAAAGTAACAAATGTCTTGTTCTCTCTTCTCCTTAAAAATTAACTTAAAACACTAAATAATAAAACAAAATGAAATAAATCAGCTATATAATTTTAAAGTAAGACTTACATCTTTTAAAGACATAGTTGTTATACCTACCTGCTTTGTGATAAGGATAGTAATCTATTGTGAGCTGAGTAAAAGACAGTTGCATAGCCCCTCCAGTAATACGTCTGTTTGTCTCTGGGAAAAGAAAAAAACAGAATTGAGAGAAAGAAAAAATACTAATCAAATATCAAAAGCACTCAGCTAATCATAATTTCAGTTCAAGTAATGATAACTGTCTCTCTGTTATCTTGGATAATACATTAAGGATTTTAAAATGCAGTTCAACCTATTTAGGTATTTAATGATAAGCCCCTATTCATTTGCAAGGTACCAGGCTAAAAAGGTGAGAAGACAAGAATAGCAAAACTTTTATATTTACAAATCTAACCATATGCTAAATATTGCTTTAAATACTTTACTTATTCATTTTTTCTTCATAAAAACCCCATGAAATAGATACTATTACTAATATCCGCATTTCCTAGGTAAGGAAATTGAGAAACCAAGAGGTTAAGTAAAATAGACCAAGGTCATACAGCCAGTAAGTACAGAGCTGGTTTTGAACTTAGGAAATCTTAACCACTACTCTCTATCATCCTGCCTCTTATTGAAGAGGAAATTGAGTACTAGGTTTGTTAAGTTATCTAAGATCTTGTAGCTGTACTAAGGTCAGAAGTAGATCACAAGTCAGTGTAACTCCAACATAAAAATCAAACTTTAAAAAAAGCATGGACAAATCAACTAGAAGTGAGGAAAACTACTAATTAAGATACAGCTACACACAAATCAGTGTAATTGGTTAACTCCAATTTATATGAACTAGGAGAATTTCTAGTACTAATCTATAATCCTTTATTTAAAAAACTGGGGCCAAATGTTTCAGAATTCAGAAATTTTTTAGATTTTATTAAAGTAATATGGTATATACAAAGCATATTATACAATACTCCCAATAGGTTCTGAGACAGCACTAACAAATAGTGAATTTCAAATATTTATTTAAGTGGGTAAAATAAAGATGATACATAGCAATGTGTTTTTTAGGTCAGGTTTTGCCAGCAAATGAGTTTTCCATAAACTTATGAAAAAACACCTGAGCTTTTTGAATTTTAGAATAACGTAACTAATTACAGATCTGTATTATGAGGGACATTTTGGTGTAAAGGTTTTCACATTAAATATCATTAAACTTATTCTATGAGGGTAAGACTGAGGAATGTAAAAGACCTTGGAAAACACTGTTCACTGTTCTTTTGCTTATTATTTAACGTTGACCCCTCATTTTGTTATTTGGGTTTGTTTCAACTTTTTTGGATTTTCCTTTCAAATCACTAAGCAGAAGATGTCAACTATAAGCCAAATGACACAAAGGCAGACAAAGGAAAAAACAACAAATCCCTCTCCAAACTCCAAATATCCCTTACTTTTTCCACTCCACCCTTTATCTGGCTCCTGATAACTGGCTGCCTTGTCTGATGAAGGCAAATTAACTTTTGCAAAGTATCCAGGATTGGCCTCAATATTCACTCTCTCAGCTTTAAAAATCCAAAGCTAGAATTTTCAAAGACATATATTTGATTCAGATCTGACATAGACAGGTCAGATATCTCTATTTTAAAAGTGTCCCCAGCTTAATCATCAAGTTTAAGAACCACTGTTCTAGAAGCAGGCCTATCTGCCAAATCCTGCCAACACTTTTGGGCCAGGAACATTCTCCAAAGGACAAACAAAAGTGCCCAGAACCTAGATTATGGAACCACAGAATTTCGAAGTGATGAAGAGCACTTCCTGCTTACCCTATTGCCTGTGTCTACTAAATAAGGAAAAATAAGAGAAACAAAAGCTAAAAAGAAAGAAAAAAATCTTCCTAACTGGAATTTAGCTTCTTAATCAAATTTTGGAGGACTGTGGGGCAAGTGACACAAGAAATGTTGAACAGTCACAGAGCTGTGTTAACTTGCATATGCAGTCAGAAGAATGTAGTTAAACCACCATGCTCAACACATGTGTAAATAATTATTCTTTGAACATGGACTAAAATTTACCTTATGTTCAATTTCAAAATTATGAAAATGTTAATTCAAAGGCAAGTCTCTCATAGGATGTCATCTATTCAGTCTTTGATTTTTTTAAACTTAATTTTACAGTTAAAATTGATAGCTAGTAATTAATTGTGCTGAAGTACTACTAAAGCAAAATAAAATTTCATACCAATATATAATGCTTAAAATTACTTTTCATATTTATGGATCTCATAAAATGATAAAATTATGACTAGTTATCTTATAGTACATATTACATATTACACAGAGTAAACAATCCAGTTTGGTAGTAAATCATAGAAAAGTCAAAATAGTTTGAAATAAGTAGCTTTTATTACCTTTTTCTTTAGCATGAATATCATCACATATGTGTAGATCTAGATGAGAAATCACTAAATGATGGGAAGTTTCTTTAACATCAATGTCATTGAATAGTTTCACAATTGTATCATTTAGATCAGGAGCATTTAAAGTCTGTGATGTCTTCACTTGCTGGGTAGATGGGGCTACTGCGGAGCTCTAAAAAATTCAAAACTGCCTTATCAATGAAAGTTAAATATTTGAAATTCCACAAACAAGAACACTTAAATAGTTTTAGTAATAAAGTCATAAAAAAGCTGAAACACTTTATTTTGTACGAAGGAACTTGCCCTAAAATATTTTCTGAATTATATAGCAATAAAACTAAAATCTAAAAACTGGAGAACTATACACAGTTTGAACATGAACCCAATATTTATTTTGGTAAATATCTGAAGTTATATTTACATATTTATAACCCTTATTTTAGAAAATACATTAACTATTAAAGGCAGCTTATTGAATATTAGTTCTATATACTATAAAGAAAATGAATGTAAGCCCTGGACACATCAGCTATATAAACTACTACATATTCTATAGAAATAAATCACTTATTTGTAAAAATGCTTCTGATATTATTTAGTATTATAAGTGCTCAGGTGCACTCAAGAGGTGTGGTGTGTTCTTTGAACTTGGATATCTAAAGAAGGCAGAAAGCAGAGGAGATTTATAAAAGATTTTGAGTTCACAGGGAAGGCAGTACACCACGGAGAAGACAAGTAATGACTCTACAGCATCTTACTATGTTGACAGACGGTGAATGCAATGGGGGGTGAGGACTTAATAATATGGGTGAATGTTGAAGCCACAATGTTGTTCATGTGAAACCTTCATAAGATTGTGTATCAATGATATTTTAATTTAAAAAGATTGAGTTTATATTCTTTTCTCCCCAAAGCAAAAAAGCATAGAATAATCGAAGTGCAAAAACACATATGAACCTCTAATAGCCCAAAATGATCCTGTATCTGTAAGTATACTCTAAGATGATCTGATACATAAGCCACATAACAATACATGAAACTATGGAGTAATCAACAAAATAAAGACAAAATTTTCATTACAAACTTAAAACTATTTATGAACAATTCATTAATAAAAGTACAGATATTAACAGAAAATTAAAGTATATATTTTTTGCATGTATACATATTTACACATATATTAAGAACCATGATCATAAAGAGCTTTCAAAAAGAATTTCAAAGTACACTCAGTGAATGAGAATATCTCAATGAAAATGATTAGGGCCCACAGTAATTAAAGAAAAGGAAAGAGAAAATATAATTGTGAAGACTTAAATTCTGTCTATGTTCACATAAAACTTTACTAATTAACTGTTAAACTGATTTCTACGAGGAAAATCACTTTTTCTTATGTTTTACCCTACTTTCAAGGCCTTAACAAACTACTATTTGCATTTATGATGGTACCGTTCTGAAAGCAAACACTCCTGTATTTCATTACTCATGTTTTCTCTCTTCATCAAGATAAATAGGGATACAAATAAAAACATAATCATTCATCTCCCTATAAACTCTTTAATACTGTGGTCGATTTAGGTTTCTGGATGCTTTTTGTGAGGGGAAAAAAATAAAACTCTCTTGCCTCATGAATAATCTTAACATCTCTTAATTTTCAGTGTAGTCTTAACTCTCTTAAAGAAGGAAAGGGTGAAGCCAAGTATTTATGATAGAAGAAGGCTGTCAAGTTGTAAAGTTCAGCAAAGGACACTGCAAACGACTTCACTTTTTTAATTGTTTAATTTTCTTATTTTGGTATCATTAATGTACAATAATTTGAACATTATGGTTACAAGACCCTCTATTATCAAGCCCCGCCCCCACACACATACCCATATGGATTACAGTCATTGTCCATCAGCGTAGTAAGATGCTATAGAATCATTGCTTGTCTTCTCTGTAAATACTGCCTTTCCCATGTCTCCCACCCCCAGCTACATTATGTGTGCTAATCGTAATGCCCCTTTTCCCCACTTATCCCTCCCTTCCCACCCATCCTCCCCAGTCCCTTTACCTTTGGTAAATGTTAGTCCATTCTTGGATTCTGTGGGTCTGCTGCTGTTTTGTTCCTTCAGTTTTTTCTTTGTTCTTATACTTCACAGATGAGTGAAATCATTTGATACTTGTCTTTCTCCTCCTGGCTTATTTCATTGAGCATAATACCGTCTAGCTCCATCCATGTTGCTGCAAATGGTAGGATTTCTTTTCTTCTTATGGCTGAATAATATTCCATTGGTTATATATACCACATCTTCCTTATTCATTCATCTACTGATGGACACTTCCATTGCTTCCGTTTCTGGGCTATTGTAAATAGGGCTGCAATAAACATAGGGGCCCATATGTCTTTTTCAAACTGGGCTACTGCATTCTTAGGGTGAATTCCTAGGAGTGGAATTCTTGGGCCAAATGATATTTCTATTTTGAGTTTTTTGAGGAACCTCCATACTGCTTTCCACAATGGTTGGACTAATTTATATTCCCACCAGCAGTGTAGGACGGATCCACTTTCTCCGCATCCTCGCCAACATTTGTTGTTGTTTATCTTTTGAATGGTGGCCATCCTAACTGGTGTGAGTTGATATCTCACAGTGGTTTTAATTTGCATTTCTCTGATGATTAGCGATGTGGAGCATCTCTTCATGTGCCTGTTGGTCATCTGAATTTCATCTTTGGATAAGTGTCTGTTAGGCTCCTCTGACCATTTTTCAATTGGCTTATTTGCTCTTTCTTTGGTGAGGTGTGTGAGCTCTTTATATAATTTGGATGTCAACCCCTTATCAGATATGTCATTTATGAATATATTCTCCGATACTGTAGGATCTCTTTTTGTTCTACTGATGGTGTCCTTTGCTGTACAGAAGCTTTTTAGTCTGCGATATAGTCCCACTTGTTCATTTTGGCTTTTGTTTCCCTTGCCCGAGGAGATATGTTCATGAAGAAGTTGCTCATATTTATGTCCAACAGATTTTTGCCTATGTTTTTTTCCAAGAGTTTTATGAGTTCATGGCTTAAATTCAGGTCTTTGATCCATTTTGAGTTTATTTTTGTGTATGGGGTTAGATAGTAATCCAGTTTCATTCTCTTAAATGTAGCTGTCCAGTTTTGCCAACACCAGCTGTTGAAGAGGCTGTCATTTCCCCATTGTATATCCATGGCTCCTTTATCGTATATTAATTGACCATATATGCTTGGGTTTATACCTGGACTCTCTATTCTGTTCCACTCATCTATGGGTCTGTTCTTGTGCCAGTACCAAATTGTCCTGATTACTGTGGCTTTGTAGTAGAGCTTGAAGTCACGGAGCGTAATTCCCCCTCTTTTATTCTTCCTTCTCAGGATTGTTTTGGCTCTTCGGGGTCTTTTGTGGTTCCATATGACTTTTAGAACTATTTGGTCTAGCACATTGAAGAATGCTGTAGGTATTTTGATAGGGATTGCATTGAATCTGTAGATTGCATTAGGCAGGATGGCCATTTGGACAATATTAATTCTTCCTAGCCAAGAGCATGGAATGAATTCCCATTTATTAGTGTCCTCTTTAATTTCTCTTAAGAGTGTCTTATACTTTTCAGGGTATAGTTCTTTCACTCCTTTGGTTAGGTTTATTCCTAGGTATTTTATTCTTTTTGATGCAACTGTGAATGGAATTGTTTTCCTGATTTCTCTTTCTGCTAGTTCATCGTTAGTATATAGGAATGCAACAGATTTCTGTGTATTAATTTTGTATCCTGGAACTTTGCTGAATTCAGATATTAGATCTAGTAGTTCTGGAGTGGATTCTTTAGGGATTTTTATGTACACTATCATGTCATCTGCAAACAGGGACAGTTTGACAACATCCTTGCCAATCTGGGTGCCTTTTATTTCTTTGTGTTGTCTGATTGACATGGCTAGGACCTTCAGAACTAGGCTGATTAAAAGTGGGGAGAGTGGGCATTGTTGTCTTGTTCCCAGTCTTAAAGGAAAAGCTTTCAGCTTCTCGCTGTTAAGTATAATGTTAGCTGTGGGTTTGTCCTACAGGGCCTTTATCATGTCGAGGTACTTGCCCTCTATACTCATTCTGTTGAGAGTTTTTATCATGAATGGATGTTGAATTTTGTCGAATGCTTTCTCAGCATCTACACAGATGATCATGTGGTTTTTGTTCTTCTTTTTGTT
The DNA here is from genome assembly GCA_032199065.1 of Smutsia gigantea. NCBI lineage: Eukaryota > Metazoa > Chordata > Mammalia > Pholidota > Manidae > Smutsia > Smutsia gigantea. The sequence goes on along the minus strand of JAVSCE010004875.1, from coordinate 123,853 downwards.
GATGTGGTGGATGTTGTTGATGGATTTTCGAATGTTGTACCACCCTTGTATCCCTGGGATGAATCCCACTTGATCATGATGGATGATCTTTTGATGTATTCTTTAATTTGGTTTGCTAATATTTTGTTGAGTAATTTTGTATCTATGTTCATCAGGGATATTGGTCTGTAATTTTTTTTGTGTGTTGTCTTTGCCTGGTTTTGGTTTTAGAGTGATGTTTACCTCATAGAATGAGATTGAGAGTATTCCCTCCTCTTCTACTTTTTGGAAAACTTTAATGAGGATGAGTATTAGTTCTTCACTAAATGTTTGATAAAATTCAGCCGTAAAACCATCTGGTCCAGGAGTTTTGTTCTTATGTAGTTTTTTGATTACCAATTCAATTTCTTTGCTGGTAATTGGTCTATTCAGATTTTCTGTTTCTTCCTGGGTCAGCCTTGGAAGGTTGTATTTTCCTAGAAAGTTGTCCATTTCTTCTAGGTTATTCAGTTTGTTACCATATAATTTTTCATAGTATTCTCTCATAATTCTTTGTATTTCTGTGGTATCCGTAGTGATTTTTCCTTTCTCATACCTGATTCTATTTATGTGTGTAGGCTCTCTTTTTTTCTTGATAAGTCTGGCTAGGGGTTTATCTATTTTGTTTATTTTCTCAAAGAACCAGCTCCTGCTTTCATTGATTTTTTCTATTGTTTTATTCTTCTCAAATTTTATTTATTTCTGATGTCCCTCCTTCTACTGACTTTGGGCCTCATTTGTTCTTCCTTCTCTAGTTTCATTAAATGTAAGTTTAGACTGTTCATTTGGGACTGTTCCTCTTTCCTGAGGTAGGCCTGTATTGCAATATATTATCCTCTTAGTATGGCCTTCGCTGCATCCCACAGATTTTGTGGTGTTGAATTATTGTTGTTATTTGTCTCCATATATGGCTTGATTTCTGTTTTTATTTGGTCACTGATCCATTGATTATTTAGGAGCATGTTGTGGGCCTCCATGTGTTTTTGGGATTTTTCATTTTCTTTGCCTAATTTATTTCTAGTTTCACACCTTTGTGATCTGAGAAGCTGGTTGGTACAATTTCAATCTTTTTGAATTTACTGAGGTTCTTTTTGTGGCCTAGTATATGAACTATTCTTGAAAATGTTCCATGTGCACTTGGGAAGAATGTGTATCCTGTTGCTTTTGGATGGAGTGTTCTGTAGATGTCCGTTAGGTCCCTCTGTTCTAATATATTGTTCAGTGCCTCTGTCTCTTTATTTATTTTCTGTCTGGTTGATCTGTCCTTCAGAGTGAGTGGAGTGTTGAAGTCTCCTAGAATGAATGTATTACATACTATTTACCTTTGTAATTCTGTTAGTATTTGTTTCACATATGTAGGTGATCCTGTGTTGGGTGCATAGATATTTATAATGGTTATATCTTCTTGTTGGATTGAGCCCTTAATCATTATGTAATGTCCTTCTTTGTCTCTTGTGACTTTCCTTGTTTTGAAGTCTATTTTGTCTGATACAAGTACTGCAACTCCTGCATTTTTCTCCCTATTAGTTGCACGAAAGATCTTTTTCCATCCCTTCACTGTCAGTCTATGTATGTCTTTGGGTTTAAAGTGAGTCTGTTATAGGCAGCACATAGATGGGTCTTGTTTTTTATCCAAACAGTGACTCTATGTCTTTTGATTGGTGCATTCAGTCCATTTACATTTAGGGTGATTATCGATAGTTATGTACGTATTGCCATTGCAGGCTTTAGATTCGTGGTTACCAAAGGTTCAAGGGTAATTCCCTTACTATCTAACAGTCTAATTTAACTCACTTCAAATGCTACTACAAACACAACCTAAAGGTTCTTTTTTTTTCCTCCTTTTTCTTCCTCCTCAATTCTTTGTATGTTATGAATCATATTCTGTACTCTTTGTCTATCCCTTGGGTAACATATATTTAGCCTTAGGAATATGTCCATCTATAGGAGTCCCTCCAAAATGCACTGTAGAGGTGGTGTGTGGGAGGTAAATTCTCTCAACTTTTGCTTATCTGACATTTGTTTAATCACTCCTTCAAATTTAAATGATAACCTTGCCAGGTAGAGTATTCTTGGTTCAAGGCCCTTCTGCTTCATTGCATTAAATATATCATGCCCTCCTTTTTGGCCTGTAAGGTTTCTGCTGAGGAGTCTGATGATAGCCTGATGAGTTTTCCTTTGTATGTGATCTTTTTTTCTCTCTCTAGCTGCTTTTAAAAGTTTGTCTTTATCCTTGATCTTTGCCATTTTAATTATTATATATCTTGATGTTCTCTTCCTTGGGTCCCTTGTGTTGGGAAATCTGTGCACCTCAATGGCCTGAGAGACTATCTCCTTCCCCAGATTGGGGAAGTTTTCAGCAGTTATGTCCTCAATAACACTTTCTATCCCTTTTTCTCTCTCTTCTTCTTCTGGTACCCCTATAATGCGAATATTGTTCCATTTGGATTGGTCACACAGTTCTCTCAATATTCTTTCATTCTTAGAGATTCTTTTTTCTCTCTGTGCCTCAGCTTCTTTGTATTCCTCTTCTCTAATTTCCATTCCATTTACTGTCTCTTCTACTACATCTAATCTGCTTTTAAATCCCCCCATTGTATGTTTCATTTCAGATATGGAATTTCTTAACGATTGAATCTCCCAACTTAAATTCGTTCCTAAATTCTTGAATATTTTTCTGTACCTCCATAAGCATGTTTATAATTTTTATTTTGAACTCTCTTTCAGGAAGATTGGTGAGTTCAGTTTCATTTGGCCCTTTTTCTGGGGTGTGAGATTTTTGTCTGAGCCATATTCTTTTGACATTTTATATTTCTGTGTGGTGCCCACTAGTGGGCAGAAACTCGTCTCTGGAGCTGTTCAGCCAATAGAGTGAGGTTTGGGGTCCTAGGGGAACGGAGATGGTGCCTGAGGGGAGGAAAGATCTTTTTCCTGATTCCCGTCTGCAGTGCCTGTCTCCAGTGTCAGAGCCAGTGGGCCAAGCACACACGTGTAAGCCTCTGTGCTTTGCGCCTCTAGCTGTTGTAGGCAGGGCCTCCCTCTGGCTGGCCTGACAGCAGCACAGTGACTGCCAGTTGGCGAACTTGTGCCCGCAGGCTAGGAGGAAGGTGCAGCAGGCTGTGTGTCACAGTGGGGGGCCTTGGAGCTGAGTAAGCAGCCAGGGAGATGGAGCACCTGAGGCTCCTCAAAGTTCCCAACCAGGTGGGCAGAGTGCGCCCAGACAACCTTGTCCAGCTCTCCCTCCTTCTGTGCAGCAAGCTCCGTGCAACCCCCGCCCCTTCAACAGCCCTCTCGCTACTAGGAAGCCTCTCAGACCGCCCACCTCTCCTTTCACACAGAGCAGCTGGATGTGGATCTCCCCCTCCACAAACAGCCGGAATATCAGTCTCCCAAGCATTCTGCCCATCCGAGCTCCCCAATGTCCAGAGCACCCTACAATGTAGGTTTCTGCTCACAAAGCAGATCTCCACAGCTAGGTACTCAGCAGTCCCAAGCTTCCACCCCCTTCCTGCTCCATTTCTCTTCCTCCTGCTGGTGAGCTGGGGTGGGGGAAGAGCCTGGATCACGCTGGATTAAGGCTTTCCTATGTTACCCTGTTTCATGAGGTCTGCTCTGTTTGTGAAGTCTGTATGCAGTCTGGTTCAGCCTTCTTTCTTGTTGCTGTTTTAGGGTTAGTTGTATTAATTAACTATTTTTTTGCACTATTTGTGGTTTGGGAGGAGCTCTCTGTGTCACCTCTCATGCTGCCAATCTTGAATCTCGAGGAATCAACTACTTCACTTTTTAATCCACTGTCTTGGTACCTCAAATAATCAGGGCATTCTGTATGGCACCTAAAGTAGTGATATGACAACTATAATGTAAAAGAAACTCTATGGTCATAGTAATGTGATTTGTAATACCTCAGAATGTTCACACTCGTTTTGTTATTATGGTAGAATTATAGAACTTTGTCTTTGTTTCTAGTTTCTAGTTTATTAAATTGTATCTTTATCTAGTTTAATAATCTACATTCTATTTTACATAAACATACCTACCTATTGTGTAAGTTAGAACTACAGTACCATCAACACTTTGTCTAGTAGTCTTCAATTTCAACTGCCATCTTTGCTAGTGACATCCTAAGCTACACGAATCCTCACTATCGGCCTTAAGAGACTAGTGTGTTTCTATCATAGGAATAGTGTAAAATATTACCTCTTCTACTTCTTTATGTTTTTTTCAATTCCAAAATAGAACGCATTATGTTTTCTTAGCCTTACCTCCCTTAATCAAACCTGCTTCCTTCTGCATTCACTTTACTGGCTAATGGAACTACCAATTATCATTCAAAACTTTTCTTTCTTCTTCATTTTTAACTCAGACATCTCTCCTCAGTATGGCTTGTTATTTCTTCTTCCAAACTATTATCAGAGATTCAATTCCACCCCTCCTCTAGACTGGCAATCTTTCTCTTCTTTTTCTATCCACTATAATACTACCATGCCATAACTGATAGTCCTTTCCTACTTGAAAAATCCCACTAGCTTCTACATGCCTGTAAGAAAAAGTCCAAATTCTTCAACATATAATGCCCTTTTTGTCTAGTCACCACATACTTGCGCTTAAACTCAGGCTATCTGCCCATGAAAACTTTATTGTTATAGTCCAGTGTTCTGTTCATTACTTTCAAAATCAGGTTGTCCCAAAGAATTATGAAGATATGCCACTGGATAAATGTTCCTTACTGGTAGACTGATACAGGGTTCACCAATCATCTCTATTTGTTTTTATTGGCTAAAATCTCTGTAAAAATTACATAAATAGGTAGATGGGAACAAAATTAGTTCAATGTGACAATAATCTTTAAGTTCTTCAAAGTTATATGCCAGGACTATTTTTAATAATCTAATAACTGACATTTATAGATTCTCTTTCAAATCTGTTGACGGCAAAGAAGTGGAAATCACTGGACTTGTTACTTTGCCTTTAGTCATTCACTTCCAACATGAATACAGTATTTCAAACTGCCTCTGTCTTGTTCCCAAGAGTTTTCTTTTGTTTTGAATTCCTGGACAAATCCATCATGATAAAAATGAGTAAGAAGTAAGAATCTGTTTCATTTGTAGAGTAGGATAAGAATAACTACGGAAAGGGAGAACCCATCTGACATCACAAGCACATTCTCAGGCAGATCAAGTTTAAGAAAGTACATATCAATGTAAAAGATGTGGAACTCAGTTTCCTTAAAACTTGGAAAGTTACCATATATTCAAGAGGTATGTGTATCTCACTTTCAAAACCCCTGCTTCAGTAACATCAAATTCCTTACTTTTATAAGAAAACACCATTGCTCTTTAACAATACCATACTTTTGCAGATTCTATTCCCTCATCTGAAAATCTCTTTCCCTCATATGAAAACTTCTTTTCATTTTTAAACTTTAATTTCATTATCCTCTTTGTGAAACTTTTCCAAACTCTGCAGAGTTCACTAAACTTCTCTGTACTTCTATGCGCCCCTTATTCCCTTTTTAAATTCTGCATCTAGCATTTACTGCTGAACTCTAATGATTTGTTTTATAGTTGACTTCCTATTTACTCTGAGAACCTTGAGAGCAGGATCACACAATATTCATTTCTACACCCACAGGATCTAGCCCTGAACCTTACAACATAATAGCAGGCAGTAAATCATGCCAATTCCACAGGAAAGCTAAAGTGTATGCCATTTCCACATACCAAACCAGATCACCAACAAGCTATCTGCAGTATATTACTGTTTCCAAGAAATAGCTTCACAGAAGTATGATTTCATAACATCCCTTAAGTTTTTATTAAGAACAGATATAAAAACTCAACTGCACTTCTTATTATCAAAGATACTACCCATTAGTATTTTCAATGTCCCTTCTACAAAAATCTTCATGTTAAAGTTTCAGAATTTAGTACTGGGAAAGATTAGAAAACCTTTTTCCTCTTCAGACAAAACCAGTAATGCATCTGATTTTAAGAAAGTACTCATTAAATGTTCATTGTGCTTCCCCTATTTTTGCCAAAGCCATCAGACAACTCAAACAATTTGTGTTCAACTCTACCATTATCCAGGGCTTTACATTTTCTGCACTATTAATTTTCACATTTTATCCCTTAACTATAATTATCAGGTTTTTCTCTTTTGCCCTTCTTTTAGCAATTTAAAATTTTTATTTTTTACTTCAATAGAGGTATTTATAATATCAAATACTTTTATGTCATCATTACTCTAATGCCTACTACAGAATTCCAAACAAATAAGCACTATCTAGATAGAAGAATGTTCAATGTATGTTTTCAAATAGATGTCATGCATATAAAATGAAATAGCAAGATATCCAGATAAAGAAGATTCTTAGACTAAAAGTCTCACAATTTATTTCACATAAAGAAACTAAAGATTCTGATTTTTAAACTATTACACATAAAGTTAAGTGTTTTTCCTATTAATTTAATAGCATACCTGTGTAGGTTCAGGAGCCATAGTCTTCCTTTGTTCTGTTGATTTTTCTATTGCTTCACTAAGAGATTTTGCATATTGTACCATAGCCTTCAACTGGGAATCCGTTAAAACCCACAATAAGTCATCCAAAATTAGAACTAATTTTGTTGCAATGACATTACAGTCCTTTAACTGTCAGAAAAAAATGATTCATAAAATTAAGCTAAGAATTAAGACATATAATGCACTTGTATTAAAAAAATGTTTAAAAAATTTGAATGGAATTAAATAGGGACCCTCCCCTCATTCACCAAATATTTATCAAGCTCTTATCATATGAAAGGGATATCTCCTGGTATTGGAGATACAGGAGTAAAAAAAAAAAAAAAGGACAAATTCCTGTACCTTAACAGGTACAAGTTATAGAGGCTCAAGTACTCATATAATTTAATTTTGCATTTGTAGCTAATAAATCATATAAGTATCTATATTAATTCAACTAATTCTAGTACAGAAAGGGGCATTAAATTAAGTAAAAACTAAAATGCTATTTTGACATTTCACATTTCTGAATATTTACATTGGTATACTTTGAAAAAAATTTTTCAATTAAATTTAAATTTAATAGTTATTTGTGTCTAGTGATATAAAACATATCGTTAAGACTTCAATTGAGCCATGGTTAAGAAAGTCATTACTCCCTCATTCAATTTCACCACAATCCATACGGAACTCTCAATGTCTGATGTCTTTATGCAACTACTTTTAACTTGTTTATCTAAATTGCCAGCCACATCTTAATAACCTTCTAAAGCTGGTAGTTTTGGTTACTGATCATAGAGGCTTTGTTATTTGCCTGCTACGGAGCAAGATTCAATAGATGAAATTGTAAGACAGTTAATGCTCAATATATATTTTTCTATTCAATCTATCAAAAATAAAAATCCATTAAATCCAGAAGACTGAAAAATGTTACCATTACACTAGATTTCTTCAAATACTGCTTGAGGCAGTGTATTTCTTTAATATTTCAGTATTTCACCTAAAAATCTATTAAAAATTTCCTGTCAATTTTAACACTTATCCCATGAATCAAAAAGGTAACCTTGTTGACTTACTCTTCTTTTAAGTGTAACTCTGATTTTTGATTGGTTGGTTATTAACCGAACAGGAGCACACATAATTTCAAGATGTGAACTTTGTGTAGCATCTGCCTCTATTCGAATCATCTGCCAATTTATTTCTTTAAATGTCAAAACCTGAGAACAGAGATTAGTTTCATTTAATCATACAAATGAGAAAAATGTAGTTGTACACAAAAGAAAAATTTACATAAAAATGTATCTCTACTAATTTTCTTATGACATACTAAAAGATTTATTACAGTAAAAAATTACAATATGCATTTTAAATTAAACAATTAAGAGGAATACAGAGAATAGTTAAAAGAATAAATGTAGTAGTATGTGAATCTAAGTAACCATGTGAAATAATTATTTTAAACATCTTTTTTTATCAGTTACTAAAACATTTTTAAACAAAAAAAGAAAAGAAAAAATTTTTTACCTCTCCTCTCTGGGGATCCTGAATACGAGTAAATCTTAAATCTCCATGCTCCCAGTTTGCATTTACGCTATAGATCCGTAGCTGGGAAAGTTCAAAGGATGCATTGAAGGCTTTTGCTCCAATGCGGATGACAATAGAATTTACAGAAACAGAAATTCCCTCAACTACTTTTTCAGCAAAGCCATATTCACTGGAAAAACAAAACAAAATATAAGGCACCCAAACTAAAATAAATCATTAAAAGAGAAAAAGTTATCTGTTAAAATTCTCATAGAGGTATTCATTTTTGCTTAAAAAATTTTTTGGTTAAAATAATCAACTAGCCCAGTTACATGTAAATTATAAAAATGCTCTTCTCAAAATAATAAAGTATTTAAAAATTGGAGGTTTTCCCTAAATTAAGTTATTGTAATCATTGCTCAAAGCTACCTATTTTGAAAAAGCATTAGTCCAGCCAACTGGCATCTATAAGGTAAGTAAGAGAGCTAAATTCTTGACACAAAGGCTACAGAGTCCAATTGGAAAATAATCTTAAAATTTAGGAATAAGGTCAAGAAAAGTCCCTAATTCAGTTCACCAAATATTTATTGAGCATCACTATGCAATCAATGTTGGAACATAAGGAAAACCAAAATATAATTATGGTATTTATATGGCTGGCAGGTTATTTAGGGAGGAGAAAAACACTCTTATAACTGAAACTGAGGCAGTCTGTGATTAAATGCTTTAAAAAGAGGAATCATCATTTGGTAGAGGAAGAAAGAGTTTGTAAACTGGGGAGAACTATATCCAGGGAAGAAAAATGAACTTTACAGGAGAGATGGGAAAGAAGGGAAATCTTAAAATAGGAAAACACATAAGCAAGAGAATAGAGAAGTAGGGAAGTAGAGCTCATGTTTCGAGAATTAAAATACAATATGACTGGAATGTATACTATCAATATATTTTGGCAGGAGGGGTGGTGAAAGGGGCACATTACTTCAATAACCAATATGACCATTATTCTTAAATCTATATGTCTATCTAGTATCTTGTTGGAACTTCGACTATAAAATTCAAATGTCCACCAGGTTCTCCAACCTTGCTGTCTTTCACACATTTCAAAGCCAATATATATAGAAGTGAACCCATCATCTTTATCAATCATACACATCTCTGCCTGCTGCCTAACATCTTGATTTACTATCTAAAAAAAAAAAAAGACCCAATGATCCTCACCTCCCCCTCCAAAAATACATAATCATATTTTTGGTAACTATTATACACAAAATGATTCATAATTTTAAAAGAAGGAGCAAAAAAGACTGTGGATTTAATAAGCATCCTAAGTGATGACTATAATCAAGCAAGTCTGGAAAACACAAAAATAGATTAACCGTACTGCCATTTATCAAAACATAAGGATTATCATCATATTATTATAGAATTATAAAGCATACTGATACTATAAAAACATGAATTAGGAAGAACACTATCAACTACACTTGGCACACACTAACAAAATACCTCATTTCTGCAACACCTAATTAAAGTAAGTCTTTCATTAATAGCAATTTTCCTGATCTTTTCCTCTTTCAACAATCTTGTAACATGTCTACTTTTTCTCCAATGTTTCTGACTCTAGCCAATTTAAAGAACATCTCCAATCTACTCTATTACGCCTGGAGTTGGGGGTGGAGGGCACAGCCAATGGCCAGTGATTGTGAAATCACAATATAAACTTTAAAATCTCAAATAGCTGGATGATGCATGAACTAATGTGAAAAAAAAACTAACGAGAAAGCTCTTTCTCAGTCATTATTACCTGTAGTCTACAAATAAACTGCACATCTAATAAACCAGGCCTCTAGTTTACTCTTCGTAGTGGATGCATCACCATCAGATTCCCATGTAGCAAGCCGCTGAACTGACTGTAGATATTTTCATAGAGTGCACAATGTAAAGGTGGTTCAACCTTGGTGAAAAAGAAGGTGTGTGTGTGCATGTGTGTGTGTATGCAAGCACAGGCATATCTGTACATATATTCATCTTCAAGAAGAGTTTTATCACTGGTTTTACAGAGCACCTGGAATACTATAAGTGTTCTGGGCTGCCACGTTGTACAACTTGAAGAGGCACTAATCACATTAAGGCCTATGTGAACATTTTATCGAATAGGTGCACAATCCCAAGATAGTGCTGAAAACCTGCCTTAAAGAAATGATAATATAGTGCCAGATCCAAATTTATGGAGTACGAAAATAGGCAATTTAAATAACCCTATTTTAAAAGAACTATTCTAACTTTTCAAGAAAGCTTTAATTGGCCCTTATGCTTCTACTTTATTAGCATCTGATTTTTATCTATCAAAATCCCATCCATATAAAGTGTGAGCATTCTATATTTAATGAATTTTAGAGTAATCCAAAGGTCTATAATTTTAAGTCATCAACTTAACTTTTATGAGTCATAAAAGTTCCACTGATGTATAGAATAAATGATATTCAGAGAAACTATACAGAGACTAAGTAAGAGACTATCTGAATTACAGAATGCCTGATCTCTTCTGTTTCCATATTCTGTTAACTTCTCTGCCTTTGGCTGATCGTTATTATTTAATATCAAGAAAAGCAATATGAATAAAAGAAGCTAAAAATCAACTCTGCTACTTTTGCAACATATGTACTAAAACTGCAAAATGTTTGATAGGAGAGATGACCAAAATAGAACCACCTTTACATTGTGCACTGTATGAAAATATCTACAGTCAAAATTCATTACTGCAGATAACAAAGCTGACTACAGAAAAAAATTCTCTTTGCCAGTCATATAGATTAACGGAAATAGCTTACCTCTGTCCTGAAGCAGTTGCAATTGGTGATGGGCCATTAGGGTTTCGTGGTTCTTCACATGTACTCATTTCCATTATTACTTTATCCAGGGACTAATAAAAATACATTAAAAATGTAAACAGATATTTTGTGTATATTATGAAAATATTATTTAAGACTATTTTCTCTTTCCTTAGAAGCAAAGTAAACAAGGGAGTAGCCTCTCAAGTTCTAAAAAGACAAATACTGAAACAGAAAACAGTGTTCTCAGTCCTTTCTCATGGCACGATTATCTGGTAGAAAAGCTGTGTGTATTATAGGAATATGGGAGGAAAAAGAACATTAAAAGTAGCAGCCATGTGGAGGACCTGAACAGACACTTCTCCAAAGAAGAAATTCAGATGGCCACAGGCACATGAAAAGATGTTCCACGTTACTAATCATCAGGGAAATACAAATTAAAACCACAGTGAAGTATCACCTCACACCAGTGAGGATGGCCAACGTCCAAGAGACAAGAAATAACAAATGCAGGTGAGGATGTGAAGAAAGGGGAACCCTCTTACACTGCTGGTGGGAATGAAACTGGTGCAACCATTGTAGAAAGCAATATGGAGGTTCCTCAAAAAACTCAAAATAGAAATACCATTTGACCCGGGAATTCCACTCCTAGGAATTTACCCTAAGACTGCAGCAGCCCAGTTTGAAAAAGACATATGCACCCCTATGTTTATCGCAGCACTATTTACAATAGCCAAGAAATAGAAGCAACCTAAGTGTCCATCAGTAGATGAATGGATAAAGAAGATGTGGTACATATACACAGTGGAATATTATTCAGCCATAAGAAGAAAACAAATCCTACCATTTGCAACAACATGGATGGAACTAGAGGGTATTATGCTCAGTGAAATAAGCAAGGCAGAGAAATACCAAATGATTTCATTTAATTGTGGAGTATAAAAACAAAGCAAAACAGAAAGAACAAAAGAGCAGCAGACTCATAGACACCAAGAAGGGACTAGTGGGTACCAAGGGGGAGGGGCTGAGGAGGGGGAAAGGGATTGAGGGCCACAATAATTCTCAATCACAATACAGGTTGGTCACGGGGATGGTAGTACAGCACGGAGAATACAGTTAATGATTCTGCAACATCTTACTACATTGATGACAGTGACTACACTGAAGGGGGTGAGGACTTGATAATATGGGTAAATGTTGAACCATTGTGTTGTGTATTTGAAACCAACAGAGTGTATATTAATGATACTTAAATTTTAAAAAAAAGCAGCCATATACTGCTGAGATCATCAGTTTTTACAGAAATGAAATCTCTAATCCCAGGATGTATTACATGATCAATGGACAAATGAGATTATATGTTAATGATGGAACTAAGCCACCTCTAAAAGTTTATCCCAATTTAAGACATTTAACTATAAAAAGTATGAAACTGGCAAGAAATGTGAAAGAAAATGAACATTCCCATAATGAAAAAATGTCTTTCTTGGGGTAACAGTTTTTTCCTGACGTAGACTGAATGTCCTTAGTGGTCATCACTAACACAACTCCAGTCACTCTTCATTTTCTATTTCAATACAGCATTTATTATCTGAAGCTGTCTTATTTTATTTACTTGTTCATTGTCAGTTTCCTCTTTAAAAATACAAGTTCTCTCAGGGCGCAGGAGGGGTGCTCAATAAATATTTGTGAAATGTATGAATCACTAAATGACCAAGTGATGAATTTTTCTTCAATCTTCCTTAAAAAATAAAATATATTAAGGAATATATTTTCTAATTTACTAGATCAATAAAAGCAGAAACACAGAAAATCTGAACTAAGCATTATTAAAAGAATCCCACAGTATATCAATAAAGACTTAAATGACAATAAAATACACAAACGTATTAGAACATAATATTCTAGACCCGAATAACTTTAAAGACCCTCACATTTTAAAGTTTAAACTTCTCCGTAAAGTCCATAAAGTTATGGACTGAGAAAACTACCATCAAAATAAAACAAAAGCTAATTATCAGAAAAGCCAGATTATGTTTCTATGAAAAAGAAAAGATTACCATTAACATAGTTAGGTCATAAGTATATATAAATGTTTATTTCTAAGGCAATCCAGACTCACCAAAGAGATAGGATGTGTTTTCAGTTTTGTCCATGGGATCTATGGAAAAAAAAATTTTTTTTTAACAAATCATTTAAAAATAATGTAAAGTAGTAATCAACAGATATTCTCTTAATATAGTGAGTCACTAAATTAGATGACTTTTTCTCAAACTGAAAAATAAATTATTTGTTCATACTCATGAAATCAGATGTATCTATTTTATATAGGAAAATACTACTTGTCATATTTTTCCTAGTCATCTTTTTAAATAAAAATTTCAGGTTCTCTAAAAAATCTTTTTTAAGTCCTTAAAACAAATTTTAATTTCATAATTTAAACAAAGACTGCAGCAAAACATAGTGTTTTGTTCATCTATTTTTTAAATTCTAGAATTCTGACCAATCTCTTTGTAGATACTTGAGAAAAATACAAAAGTTGATGTCAATAATGTAAAATGTAAGCAATATAAAATAAATATTGTTCAAACATACAGTACACTAAAAAATCATATTTTGTAGATATTTGGGTTTATGGAGGACAGAACAAAAATTAAACTTGACCACATAGGTACCTTTCCACATCTTTTCTTTGGAGCCCAGTTTTAATTTCATGAAACAAATTAGAATGCAGTATTCTCCCAAGCAGACTCTCAAACAGGCCTCATCTTTAAGAGCAAGATGTGATATGACATTATGATTAGAGTCAAAAGATAAGTAGGAATAAATTTTAATAAGTAGGAGTAATTATAATAACAGAAAACTTTAAAATCCTCAAAATATGGAAAAAATTGAGGAAAAGGGACAAAATTTTAAATAGAACTATAACATACAGGTAACCTAATTTCATCAGTTCTTATGTCTTCATTTGCTATAAAGTGCTTACCAGAAATTTAAATTACACCAATTGAAAACAAATCCTTTGAAAAAATATCCTTGAATATATGCCAAGTTTAACCAATTATTTCATTGAATTACCAATAATTTTATAAATGTTAATATCATTAAATTAAAATTAAAATCTATAAATTAATAACACATTAATACATGACTTCAATTATATTCTTAAGGCTTACATTCACATAATTATTTAGACTGAGGTATCTGTTTTTAAATTATGTTAATAAAAATGCTTCTTTACATAATTATCTAAAACAAAATACTATTTTAAAAGATGGGGATGAAAGCAAAAAATGAAGAAAATTCCTTCCACAGATATCAAAGTCTCACCCTAATTGATGCTTTATTACAAAAAACTTTGTTGATAGCAAGCCATGTTGGTAAATCCAACATATTCTGGAGCACCTCTTCATCCAACTCCAAATTCTTCAGTTCGCCTTCTCCTTTGAGGGTACTTAGATTTATCTTGTCAGGAGATAAATTTTTGGTAAATCTGAAAGAGAATGTATAGTAACATTAATTTTAGTGTCAGTTGCTGTACCCCAGTCTCATTCCTCTAAATATAAAAGACATTAAAATTAATAGCAGCACCAAGAAACAAATATTAAATTCACATTGGCTACAGAAAGGCAATGTGGGGTCATGCGAACAGGTAAAGTGTGTAGGAGGTAGATGGTTAGTCCATAGAGAGGGTTCCTGGATTGTTTGTTGGATGATGCTTCACTTCAACCCATGCTTTTAAATGTGGTTATTGTTTTGACCTCTGCTGTCCATAGCTTTCTTACACAAAACCTAGTGTTTTTGGCATACATTTGAATATCATATCCCTATAAACAATCAAGCTCTGGTTCTTACTTACCTTCAAATGGTAAGGGAATGAGGAGACCCTTTAAAATAGCAGCAGCCACCACCATTCACCATCCCAAGAATGATGATCAAAGGGCATCGGGATCCCTTTCAGAATCCTCCAGTCAATCTCAGCTTTAGAAACTGAGCCAGATCATTCCAGGAATTACAGTACATATACATATAACATCTTGTCCTAAAAAGTCTCTGAGAAAGGGGATTTTGCAACTCTATTTAATCAGTTGATTTTGGTGTTTCCTACATGAGATTTTTAAATATACCAATTATTTACAACCCAGAATTAGCTGTATAAACACCATCTATCCTTTCTATAGAAGTTAACTGAAATTTAAAGGGCCAGAAGTCACAGAAGAAACTGGACCCTAAGATTCTGATTAAAGAACTCAGATTCTCTACAATAACATAAAAAATGGAAAAATTTAAATTTAAAGAAGATTGGAAATCATAATAATAGTTAAAATAATAGTGAACATTTTCCAAGAGTTTACTTATTACCAGGCTCTTTGCCTGCATTCATTACTACCAATTCCCACTAATGAAGGAAAAAACTTTGAGCTATCCTAAAATTAAGTGACATTAAGGACGAGAGAATGGAGGAGACAAGAGAAGTTAGTCACTGGCTGCAGGCATAGCCAACCAAAGACTCTAACTGGAGGCTGATACTTTGTTCCAACTCCAGGCAACTCATGAGAAACTACACCTTCCTGAATGAAGTATTTCAACAGTTATCTAGAAGACCCACAACTACCCCCATCCCTCTTACATGTGAACAGTGGCTGATCATCATCCACCAACTAATCCATGAGGCCTCTCTATGGATTAACCACCCACCTCTACACTTTACCTGTTCGTATAACCCCACCTTCCTTCTCTGGAGCCAATTTGAATTTAAACAACTCACTTTCCTTGAAACCCCTTATAAATGTTCCCCGTTTCTTGACTATGGTGGACATGTTGCTTCTGTTAACTGGCCTTGCTGCTGGTGAAGCAAAAACTCCTGTCCCAGGATTCAGTCCTTTTTCTGGCTAGCATCTGTGATGGCTCAATAAACCTTTAATTTTATTTCAGAGAAACCTGTCCCTATAATCTTGGATTTGTCATTATGCTTATCCATGAGGAGCAATACTATTTTTATCCCCACTTTTAGATGACTAAACATAATAAGAAATTAACTTATTTGTCTAATATCACAAATAATAATTATAATAAATCATACGTGTACTTTTAAGTGCTTTCATATACATTATTTAATTCTTAAAACAACCCTAAAAAATGAAAAATTGCTAACTTTACACAACAAATACTTTTTCAAAAGTCAGTCTACTGGCAAAATTAACTACTGGCTAAAAAAAGAGTTATTAGCCAGTCACTTACTTTTTTCAAGTTAAATACTAAAGAAACAAAATGTATGGAGTTATTTACATGCCCTACACATCCAACAGGAATATCAATCAATATACACATTCTTCATTGATTCTAAACCAGAATTTCTTGAGAAGATTTTATCTGGAGACCTATCTTCTCACAAAATATCAACTGAGGAACACAAAGTTCATGTTTAACCCATATTTGACCAGTGATGCTGGATTGTATTATACTTCCCATCAATCATGTCTAGCTTAATACTATTAAATTTCTTGATAGGCTACCATTCCTAATCATACAGGAATGACTTGCCACTTCTGCAGGCAGAATAGTAGAGATAGAAGGGAGCATTCAGCAAGTACTTATTGAGGATTCACTACTCAAACACACACACACACACTGGTAAGCAATACACTCCAGATCCCAGCCTTTGTGCACTTTTCAGTTCAGTCGGTGGGACAGAAGATCAAATAGCATGACTAAGAGAGAATACACTAGGGGGTCTTACTCCAGAGCTTCTTTGAAATATGGACTTTTGAGCTTACATCTAAAATATAAGTAGTTGAAGTTAACTAGGCGAGGATAAGAAGAGGGCAGGGAAAGAAAGAGTATTCCAAGCAAAGGAAACAAAAAAAACATAAACAGGTTCTGAGGCGGGAAAGAGTATGGTATAAAATAGGTAGGAATGAAAAAAGATCAGCAACTGGAATTTTGCAAGAGCGCCAAGGAACTAGATGACAAATCTGGAAAAACAGAGTGTACTCAACTCTTTTATTCATTCATTCAATAAATTTTCATTGAACAGGCACTGGGGATCTGACCATGAACAGAGTAAGAATGCCTTCATGGAGCTTAATGGGGAAGAAGGGGTACACAGAAAAAAAAATTTTTTAAGTTAAATATATAGTGAGCCAGATTCTGACATCTATTGAGAAAAAAAAGCAAAATAGTAAGATAGAAGGTGCAAGCAGAAGACCTTTTAATTTTTAAAAGGAAGGACAGGAAAAGCCTCACTGAAGAGATGAGATTTCGGCAAAGGTCTTTAGGAAGTGAAGGAGCTAGCTATGAAAATACCTGAAGAATGCTCTAGTAGAGGAAAAGCAAGGGCAAAACTTGAGATGGGAACATGTCTGGCAAGTCTGAGGAATACCAAGAAGGCCAATGTGACTAGAAGAAATGAACAAGGACAAAAACAAAAGGAAATGAGATTAGAGAAATAACAGGTCAGATCATGTGGGACCTTTTAAGCCTGGCTTTTACTCTGTATAAAAATGAGAGTGACAAGAGGTGGTTTTGACTAGAACAGGGGGCATTTTTTTAATTAAGATATCACTGATATACAATCTTATAAAGGTTTTACATGAGCAACATTGTGGTTATTTCATTTACCCATATTATCAAGTCCCCCCCCACACACCCTATTGCAGTCACTGTCCATCAGCTTAGTAACATGCTACCGAGCCACTACTTGTCCTAATGCCCCTGAATTCCCTTCTCCTTTCCTTCCCAGCCACTGTCCCAGGCCTCTTCCCTTTGGTAACCCCTAGTTCCTTCTTGGACTCTGTGAGTCAGCTGCTGCTTTATTCCTTCAGTTTTGCTTCACTGTTATACCCCACAAATGAGTGAAATCATTTGGTACTTGTCTTTCTCCGCCTGGCTTATTTCACAGAGCGTAATACCCTCTAGCTCCATCCATGTTGTTGCAAATGGTAGGATTTGTTATGGCTGAATAATATTCCATTGTGTATATGTACCACCTCTTCTTCATCTATTCATCTACTGATGGACACTTAGGTTGCTTCCATATCTTGGCTACTGTAAATAGTGTAGAGATAAACATAGGGGTGCATATGTCTTCTTGAATCTGGGATCTTGTTTTCTTCGGGTAAATTCCTAGAAGTGGATTCTTGGGTCAAATGGTATTTCTATTATTAGTTTTTTGAGGAACTTCCATATTGCTATCCACAATGGTGGAACTAATTCTATTTCCACCAAAAGTGGAGGGTTCCCCTTTCTCTGCATCCTTGCCAGGTTTTGTTGTTCCTTTTCTTTTGGGTGTTGGCCATCCTAACTGGTGTGAGGTGATATCTCACTGTGGTTTTAATTTGCATTTCCCTGATAATTAGCAATGTGGAGCATCTTTTCATGTGCCTGTTGGCCATCTGAATTTCTTCTTTGGAGAAGTGTCTGGTCATATCATCCGCCCATTAAGGTTATGTGCTTTTTGGGTGTTGAGGCATGTGAGTTCTTTAATATTTTGGATATTAACCACTTATTGGATATGTCATTAATGAATATATTCTCCCATACTACAGGATGCCTTTTTGTTCTACTGATGGTGTCCTTTACTGTACAGAGCTTTTTGTTTGATGTAGTTCCATTTATTCATTTTTGCTTTTGTTTCCCTTGCCTGAGATGTGTTCAGGAAAAAATTGCTTATGTTGATATTCAAGAGAGTTTTGCTTACGTTTTCTTCTAAGAGTTTTACGGTTTCATGACTTACATTCAGGTATTTGATCCATTTTGAGTTTATTTTTAGACAATAATCCAGTTTCATTCTCTTACATGTAGCTATCCAGTTTTGCCCTCACCATTTGTTGAAGAGGCTATGGTTTCCCCATTTTATATCCATGGCTCCTTTATCATACGTTAACTGGCCATATATGTGTAGGTTTATATCTGGACTGTCTATTCTGTTCCACTGATCTACAGGTCTGTTATTGTGCCAGTACCAAATTGTTTCCATTACTGTGGCATTGTAGTAGAGCTTGAAATTGGGGAGCATAATCCCCCGGATTTATTCTTCTTCGTCAGGATTGCTTTGGCTATTTGGGGTCTTTTGTGGCTCTGTATGAATTTTAGAACTATTTGTTCCAGTTCATTGAAGACTGTCCTTCGTATTTTGATAGGG
This sequence comes from Smutsia gigantea, assembly GCA_032199065.1. Classification (NCBI taxonomy): domain Eukaryota; kingdom Metazoa; phylum Chordata; class Mammalia; order Pholidota; family Manidae; genus Smutsia; species Smutsia gigantea. The sequence continues at coordinate 104,839 of JAVSCE010004875.1, read as the reverse complement.
ATTCCATTGAATCTGTAGATTGCTTTAGGCAGGATGGCCGTTTGGACAATATTAATTTTTCCTACCCATGAGCACAGGATGTGTTTCCATTTATTGGTGTCTTCTTTCTCTCATGAGTGTCTTGTAGTTTCCAGGGTATAGGTCTTTCACTTCCTTGGTTAGGTTTATTCCTAGGTATTTTACTCTTTTTGATGCAATTGTGAATGGAATTATTTTCCTGATTTCTCTTTCTGCTAGTTCATCGTTACTATATAGGAATGCAACATATTTATGTGTATTAATTTTGTATCTTGCAACTTTGCTGAATTCATTTATTAGTTCTAGTAGTTTTGGGGTGGATTCTTTAGGGTTTTCTATGTATAACATCATGTCATCTGCAAACAGTGACAGTTCTAACTTCTTTCTTACCAATCTGGATGTCTTTTATTTCTTTGTGTTGTCTGACTGTCATGGCTAGGACCTCCAGAACTATGTTGAATAAAAGTGGTGAGAGTGTACATACTTGTCTTGTTCCTGATCTTAAAGAAAAAGCTTTCAGCTATTCACTGATAAGTATGAGGTTGGCTGTGGGTTTGTCATATATGGCCTTTATTATGTTGAATTACTTGCCCTCTCTACCTATTTTGTTGAGAGATTATACCATGAATGGATATTGAATTTTGTCAAATGCTTTTTCAGCATCTATGCAGATGATCATGTGATTTTTGTCCTTCTTTTTTTGATGTGGAGTATGATGTTGATGGATTTTTGAATATTGTACCATCCTTGCATCCCTGGAATGATTCCTACTTGAGCATGATGGATGATTTTTTGATGTTATTTTTGAATTTGGTTTGCTAATATTTTGTTGAGGATTTTCACATCTGTGTTCACCAGGGATATTGCTCTGTAATTTTCTTTTTCTGTGGTGTTTTTGTGTGGTTTTGGTGTTAGAGTGATGCTGGCCTCACAGAATGAGTTTGAAGAATTCCATCCTCTTCCACTTTTTGGAAAACTTTAAGGAGGATGAGTATTAGCTGTTCTCTACATGTTTGATAAAATTCAGCAGTGAGGCCGTCTGGTCCAGGGATTTGTTCTTAGGTAGTTTTTTGATCACCAATTCAATTTTCTTGCTTGTAATTGGTCTGTTCAGATTTTGTTTCTTCTGGGTCAGTCTTGGAAGGTTGTATTTTTCTAGAAAGTTGTCCATTTCTTTAGGTTATCCAGTTTGTTAGCATATAATTTCTCATAGTATTCTCTAATAATTCTTTGTATTTGGTGTCTGTAGTGAATTTTCCTTTCTCATTTCTGATTCTGTTTATGTGTGTACACTCTCTTTTTTTCTTGGTTAAGTCTGGCAAGGGGTTTATCTATTTTGTTTATTTTCTCAAAGAAGCTGCTCCTGGTTTCACTGATTCTATTGTTTTATTCTTCTTATTCTTAATAATTCACTTAATTATTTTTAATTTAATAAATTAAAATAAAATGTACTTTTATTCTATTGTTTTATTTCTGCTCTGATCTTAATTAAAGTGCCTCTTCCTATTGACTTTGGGCCTCATTTGTTCTTCTTTTTCTAGTTTCACTAATTGTGAGTTGAGATTGTTCTTCATTCTTGAAGTAAGCCTGTACTGCTATATACTTTCCTCTTAGAACCGCCTTTGCTGAATCCCACAGATTTTGGGGTGTTGAGTTGTGTTTTCATTTGTCTCCATATGTTGCTTGATCTCTTGATCACTGATCCATTGATTATTTAGGAGCATATTGTTAAGCCTCCATGTGTTTGTGGGTTTTTTTGTTTTCTTTGCATAATTAATTTCTAGTTTCATACCTTTGTGGTCTGAAAAGCTGGTAAATACAATTTCAATCCTTCTGAATTTACTGAGGCTCTTTTTGTGGCCTACTATGTGATCTATTCTGGAAAATGTTCCATGTCCACTTGAGAAGAATGTATATCCTGCTGCTTTGGCGTGGAGTGTTCTGTAGATGTCTGTTAGGTCCATCAATTCTAATGTGCTGTTCTGTGCCTCTGGGGGACTTTCCTTTTTAAAGGATCATTCTACTGATAATATTTGAAAGAACCCCATGGATAGAAGCTGGGAGCCTAGACGGGAGACTATTACAGTAATAAAGGTAAGAAGTGTTGGCTTGTATCAAAATTGAAGACTAGGAAGCAGTGTGACATATTCTTAAGGTAAAGCCAACAGGATCTGACTATACAGACTGAAATAAAGGATGACGCTTGGTTTTTTCCTCTGAGTAAATGGAAGGATAAAATCGCCATTTATTGGGGTAAAGAGAGAGAGGGAGAAATGTTTGTGATTAAGGAGCAGATTTGAGGTTTTAAATAGTTTAATTAAGAGATGCCTACTACATATCCAAGAGGAGCAATTAGAAAGCCAGATATTCAAGTCTCATTCAGTAACAGAAGATATAAATTTGGTAATCACCGATGTTATAGATGGTATTTACGTTTATAAAATGGAAAGAAAAAGTGAGATGGCTCAAGCACTGTGATCAGGGACAACTAAGGGTCTAAGGAAATGTAAAAAGAAACCAATAAGGGAGACTAAGAAGGAAAGGCCAGTGAGAAAAGAACCAGGTTATCTTTTTTTTAAGGGTGAGAGAAAATTCAGCAGGCTTGTATGTTGGTAACAATGATGCAGAAAAAAGAAAACTATTGATGGTATGGGAGTGACAAAACAATTACTAGAGCAAAATCCTTGATTAGAAGACAGCAGATACAGTACACAAGAGGAAGGGTTGGCTATGAATCATTTTGATTTGGAAGCATACTGATACTCAACAAATGAAAGAATAATAAGAAAGAAAGTAAGAAGATGGAAAACACTAAAACTGAAAAACTGAAACAAATTGTACTTTGAAAATACTGGTGAGCATACTCAAGAGGATTACAGGAAGAAAGGAAGGACAGACAGAGGAATAGATGTACAAAGACTAACCTTAGTAACTTATGAATACATACGACACTATATATCCTTTGTGTTGGGTAGGACAGAATGTGTGTGTGTGTGTGTGCACATGGGAGGAGAGGGGTTAGTGCAACATCTTGATTTGGTATGTACAAGAATTCATCTCCATGATATGTACAAAGGTGAAACACCTACATATCCAAAAGGGAAAAATCCCTTTAATATACAATGTTGGATAATTATCAAATAATATGTGTTGCCAATCACATAAAGAAATGCTTATATAATAATATTTGGTGAAAATTCAAGGTTCAAAACTATACCCTGTGATTTCAGTTAAGAAAAAAATGCATTTAAAAATCATGAGTACGAGGACATTACTAATGATAAAGGGGTCAGTCCAACAAGAAGAAATAACCATTATAAATATATATGCACACAACACAGGAGTGCTGACATACGTGAAACAAACACTAACAGAATTAAAGGAGGAAATAGAAAGCAATGCATTCATTTTAGGAGACTTCAACACACCACTCACTCCAAAGGACAGATCAACCAGACAGAAAATAAGTAAAGACACAGAGGCACTGAACAACACACTAGCACAGATGGACCTAACGGACATCTACAGAACTCTGCACCCAAAAGCAGCAGGATACACATTCTTCTCAAGTGCACATGGAACATTTTCCAGAATACACCACATACTAGGCCACAAAAAGAACCTCAGTAATTTCAAAAATACGGAAATCCTACCAACCAACTTCTCAGATCACAAAGGTATAAAATTAGAAATAAATTTTAGAAAGAAATCAAAAAGGCTCACAAACACATGGAGACTTAACAACACTCTCCTAATTAATCAATGGGTTAACGACCAAATCAAAGCAGAAATCAAAGATTATACGGAGACTATGACAACAACAACACAAAGCCACAACTTCTGTGGGACGCAGCAAAGGCACTTCTAAGAGGAAGGTATATTGCAATCCAAGCCTACTTAAAGAAGGAAGAACATTCCCAAATGAATAGTCTAAAGACACAATTCCTAAATTGGAAAAAGAAGAACAAATGAGGCCCAAAGTCACCAGAAAGAGGGACATAATAAAGATTAGAGAAGAAATAAATAAAATTGAGAAGAATAAAACAATAGAAAAAATAAATGAAGCCAAGAGCAGGTTCTTTGAAAAAATAAACAAAATAGATAAACCCCTCCCCAGACTCATTTTTAAGAGAAAAAGAGAATCTACACACATAAACAGAATCAGAAATGAGAAAGGAAAAATCACAATGGACCCCACAGAAATACAAAGAATTATAAGAGAATATTATGAGAATCTATATGCTAACAAACTGCAAAACCTAAAAGAAATAGACAACTTCTTAGAAAAAACAACTTTCCAAGACTGACCTAGCAAGAAACAGAAAACCTAAACAGACCAATCACCAGCAACGAAATTGAATCGGTAATCAAAAAACTACCCAAGAACAAAACCCCTGGGCCTGATGGATTCACCTCTGAATTCTACCAGACATATAGAGAAGAAATAACACCATTCTCCTTAAAGTTTTCCAAAAAATAGAAGAGGAGGGAATACTTCCAAACTCATTCTATGAAGCCAGCATCACTCTAATACCAAAACGGGCAAAGACCTCACCAACAAGGAAAATTACATACCAATATCCCTGAAGAACATAGATGAAAAATACTCAACAAAATATTAGCAAATCAAATTCAAAAATACATCAAGAGAATCATACACCATGATCAAGTGGGATTCATCCCAGGGATGCAAGGATGGTACAACATTCGAAAATCCATCACCATCATCCACCACATCAACAAAAAGAAGAACAAAAACCACATGATCATCTCCATAGATGCTGAAAAAGCATTTGACAAAATTCAGCATCCATTCATGATTAAAACTCAACAAAATGGGTATAGACGGCAAGTACCTCAACATCATAAAGGCCATATATGACAAACCCACAGCTAACATCATACTTAACGGCGAGAAGCTGAAAGCTTTTCATCTAAGATTGGGAACAAGACAGGGATGCCCACTCTCTCCACTGTTATTCAACATAGTACTGGAGGTCCTAGCCACGGCAATCAGACAAAACAAAGACATACAAGGCATCCAGACTGGGAAAGAAGAGTCAAATTGTCACTATTTGCAGATGACATGATACTGTACATAAAAAACCCTAAAGACTCCACTCCAAAACTACTAGAACTAATATCTGAATTCAGCAAAGTTGCAGGATACAAAATTAATACACAGAAATCTGTTGCTTTCCTATACACTAATGATGAACTAACAGAAAGAGAAATCAGAAAAACAATTCCATTCACAATTGCATCAAAAAGAATAAAATACCTAGGAATAAACCTAAAGAAGGAAGTGAAAGACCAATACTCTGGAAACTACAAGACACTCCTAAGAGAAATTAAAGAGGACACTAACAAATGGAAATGCATCCCATGCTCTTGGCTAGGAAGAATCAATATTGTCAAAATGGCTATACTACCTAAAGCAATCTACAGATTCAATGCAATCCCTATTAAACTACCAACAGCTTTCTTCAATGAACTGGAACAAATAATTCTAAAATTCATACGGAACCACAAAAGACCCCAAATAGCCAAAGCAATCCTGAGAAGGAGGAATAAAACGGGGGGAATTACGCTCCCTGACTTCAAGCTCTACTACAAAGCCACAGCAATCAAGACAATTTGGTATTGGCACAAAAACAGACCCACAGACCAGTGGAACAGAATAGAAAATCCAAACATTAACCCAAACATATACAGTCAATTAATATTTGATAAGGGAGCCTTGGATATACAATGGGGAGATGATGGCCTCTTCAGCAGCTGGTGTTGGAAAAACTGGACAGCTACATGTAAGAGAATGAAACTGGACTACTGTCTAGCCCCATACACAAAGGTAAAACTCAAGGTGGATCAAAGACCTGAATGTAAGTCATGAAACCATAAAACTCTTAGAAAAAAACAAAGGCAAAAATCTCTTGGACATAAACATGAGCAACTTCTTCATGAACATATCTCCCTGGGCAAGGGAAACAAAAGCAAAAATGAACAAGTGGGACTATATCAAGCTGAAAAGCTTCTGTACAGCAAAGGACACCATCAGTAGAACAAAAGACATCCTACAGTATGGGAGAATATATTCATAAAAAACGTATCTGATAAAGGGTTGACATCCAAAATATATAAAGAACTCATGCACCTTAACAAACAGAAAGCAAATAATCCAATTAAGAAAGGGGCAGAGGACATGAATAGACACTTCTCCAAAGAAGAAATTCAGATGGCCAACAGGCACATGAAAAGATGCTCCACATCACTAATCATCAGAGAAATGCAGATTAAAACCACAATGAGATATCACCTCACACCAGTGAGGATGGCCAACATCCAAAACACAAACAACAACAAATGTTGGCGAGGATGTGGAGAAAAGGGAACCCTCCTACACTGCTGGTGAGACTGCAAATTAGTTCAACCATTGTGGAAAGCAGTATGGAGGTTCCTCAAAAAACTCAAAATAGAAATACCATTTGACCCAGGAATTCCACTCCTAGGAATTTACCCTAAGAATGCAGCAGCCCAATTTGAAAAGGACAGATGCACCCCTATGTTTATTGCAGCACTATTTACAATAGCCAAGAAATGGAAGTAACCTAAGTGTCCATCAGTAGATGAATGGATAAAGAAGATGTGGTACATATACACAATGGAATATTATTCAGCCATAAGAAGAAAACAAATCCTACCATTTGCAACAACATGGATGGAGCTAGAGGGTATTATGCTCAGTGAAATAAGCCAAGCCGAAAAAGACAAGTATCAAATGATTTCACTCATATGTGGAGTATAAGAACAAAGAAAAAATACTGAAGGAACAAAACAGCAGCAGACTCACAGAACCCAAGAACGGACTAATAGTTACCAAAGGGAAAGGGACTGGGGAAGATGGGTGGGAAGGGAGGGATAAGAGGGAAAAAGGGGCATTAGGATTGCAGATGTAATGTTGGGGTGGCACGGGGAGGGCTGTACAACTCAGAGAAGTGGTGATTCTGTAGCGTCTCACTGCGCTGATGGACGGTGACTGTAATGGGGTTGGTGGGGGGGGACCTGATGAAGGGGTAGTTTAATAACCATAATATTGCACATGTAATTGTAGATTAATGATAATAAAATAAATTATATTAATAAAAAAAATCTTCAGACCCAGATGAGTTAAATCCCAGCACACTGAAAGTGCTTTAGATATGACCCAAATGCCTTTCTTATGGATCTTTAAGAAAATATGTTGGAGGAAATGACATAAAACTATATTTGAGTATTTGCTGTCTTGAGGTTCATAAAGGAAAAAAATATGTATTCTAGACCCTATACCCTGGTGAACTTGTTGCCTATTCCCAGAGTGGTATGTGACCATAAAGAAAAGGTGATTATTTGGGGGCCTTTAGTGGTTTACCAAGCCCATTTCATGCCAACTGGACCTCATTTCGTGTTGTTGGAAGAATTAATTGATCATTAGAATAGGATTCTAGCACAAACAATTCAATTTGATTCTAACAAAACAGCTGGCCCAGTTATATTAGTCATGACTCATTCAGTTAAAAGTAAAGGCAGAAATGCTGTTTTTTAGTTCCTTTAACATGAAGGATACTGAAGTGGCTCTCGAACGATGAGTTGCAGAAACCTGGGTCTCAAGGGACTACAAGCAGAATTCACTTCCCCAGGCCTTTCTCTCCACCTCTCAGCCAGCCTCTCAGTGCTTGGCTTCCTTCTGAGAGGATTTGACTTCTTGCTGTGGGGAGGATGGCCACGAGCAGCGCCATATACGTATTTTTCAGGCTTGGAAACCCCAGTGGAAAGAGAAATTCCTTTTTCTTCATAGTGATCACACAGAGCAACTGTACCTTTATTTTTTACATTTCTGTATTGCTTGACACTTCTACATGCATTACGTTGTAATAAAAAAATTTTTAATATGTCTAAAATACCAAATTTATCAACATTAATATAAAGAGCTGCATGGATAGACTACTGCTTACTCAACTTTTCCCCTATTCTTGTTCTTTTAGTTTTCAGATCCTGCTACTATACATAAAAATGAGATTAACATCTCTGTACTTAAAAAAAAAAAATCATGAGTACCAGGACATTACATAATGATAAAGGGGTCAGTCCAACAAGAAGATATAACCATTATAAATATATATGCACCCAACACAGGAGCGCTGACATACATGAAACAAATACTAACAGAATTAAAGGAGGAAATAGAAAGGAATGCATTCATTTTAGGAGACTTCAACACACCACTCACTCCAAAGGACAGATCAACCAGACAGAAAATAAGTAAAGACACAGAGGCACTGAACAACACACTAGAACAGATGGACCTAATGGACATCTACAGAACTCTGCACCCAAAAGCAGCAGGATACACATTCTTCTCAAGTGCACATGGAACATTTTCCAGAATAGACCACATACAAGGCCACAAAAAGAACCTCAGTAATTTCAAAAACACGGAAATCCTACCAACCAACTTCTCAGATCACAAAGGTATAAAACTAGAAATAAATTTTAGAAAGAAATCAAAAAGGCTCACAAACACATGGAGACTTAACATTCTCCTAATTAATCAATGGGTTAACGACCAAATCAAAACAGAAATCAAAGATTATACGGAGACTATGACAACAACAACACAAAGCCACAACTTCTGTGGGACGCAGCAAAGGCACTTCTAAGAGGAAGGTATATTGCAATCCAAGCCTACTTAAAGAAGGAAGAACATTCCCAAATGAATAGTCTAAAGACACAATTACTAAAATTGGAAAAAGAAGAACAAATGAGGCCCAAAGTCACCAGAAGGAGGGACATAACAAAGATCAAAGAAGAAATAAATAAAATTGAGAAGAATAAAACAATAGAAAAAAATCAATGAAACCAAGAGCTGGTTCCTTGAAAAAATAAACAAAATAGATAAACCCCTACCCAGACTCATTTTTAAGAGAAAAAGAGAATCTACACACATAAACAGAACCAGAAATGAGAAAGGAAAAATAACGACGTACCCCACAGAAATAAAAAGAATTATAAGAGAATATTATGAGAATCTATATGCTAACAAACTACAAAACCTAAAAGAAATGGACAACTTCTTAGAAAAAACAACTTTCCAAGACTGACCTAGCAAGAAACAGAAAACCTAAACAGACCAATCACCAGCAACGAAATTGAATCGGTAATCAAAAAAACTACCCAAGATCAAAACCCCCGGATCTGATGGATTCACCTCTGAATTCTACCAGACATATAGAGAAGAAATAACACCCATTCTCCTTAAAGTTTTCCAAAAAATAGAAGAGGAGGGAATACTTCCAAACTCATTCTATGAAGCCAGCATCACTCTAATACCAAAACGGGCAAAGACCTCACCAAAAAAGAAAATTACAGACCAATATCCCTGATGAACACAGATGAAAAATACTCAACAAAATATTAGCAAATGAAATTCAAAAATACATCAAGAGGATCATACACCATGATCAAGTGGGATTCATCCCAGGGATGCAAGGATGGTACAACATTCGAAAATCCATCACCATCATCCACCACATCAACAAAAAGAAGAACAAAAACCACATGATCATCTCCATAGGTGCTGAAAAAGCATTTGACAAAATTCAGCATCCATTCATGATTAAAACTCTCAACAAAATGGGTATAGACGGCAAGTACCTCAACATCATAAAGGCCATATATGACAAACCCACAGCTAACATCATACATAACAGCGAGAAGCTGAAAGCTTTTCATCTAAGATCGGGAACAAGACAGGGATGCCCACTCTCTCCACTGTTATTCAACATAGTACTGGAGGTCCTAGCCACGGCAATCAGACAAAACAAAGACATACAAGGCATCCAGACTGGGAAAGAAGAGGTCAAATTGTCACTATTTGCAGATGACATGATATTGTACATAAAAAACCCTAAAGACTCCACTCCAAAACTACTAGAACTAATATCTGAATTCAGCAAAGCTGCAGGATACAAAATTAACACACAGAAATCTGTTGCTTTCCTATACACTAATGATGAACTAACAGAAAGAGAAATCAGAAAAACAATTCCATTCACAATTGCATCAAAAAGAATAAAATACCTAGGAATAAACCTAAAGAAGGAAGTGAAAGACCTGTACTCTGAAAACTACAAGACACTCCGAAGAGAAATTAAAGAGGACACTAACAAATGGAAATTCATCCCATGCTCTTGGCTAGGAAGAATAAATATTGTCAAAATGGCTATACTACCTAAAGTAATCTACAGATTCAATGCAATCTCTATCAAACTACCAACAGCTTTCTTCAATGAACTGGAACAAATAATTCTAAAATTCATTTGGAACTACAAAAGACCCCGAATAGCCAAAGCAATCCTGAGAAGGAGGAATAAAACGGGGGGAATTACGCTCCCTGACTTCAAGCTCTACTACAAAGCCACAGCAATCAAGACAATTTGGTATTGGTACAAAAACAGACCCACAGACCAGTGGAACAGAATAGAAAATAAAAACATTAACCCAAACATATACAGTCAATTAATATTTGATAAAGGAGCCTTGGATATACAATGGGGAGATGACAGCCTCTTCAGCAGCTGGTGTTGGAAAAACTGCACAGCTACATGTAAGAGAATGAAACTGGACTACTGTCTAACCCCATACACAAAGGTAAACTCAATGTGGATCAAAGACCTGAATGTAAGTCCTAAAACCATAAAACTCTTAGAAAAAAACAGAGGCAAAAATCTCCTGGACATAAACATGAGCAACTTCTTCATGAACATATCTCCCTGGGCAAGGGAAACAAAAGCAAAAATGAACAAGTGGGACTATATCAAGCTGAAAAGCTTCTGTACAGCAAAGGACACAATCACTAGAACAAAAAGACATCCTACAGTATGGGAGAATATATTCATAAAAAACGTATCTGATAAAGGGTTGACATCCAAAATATATAAGGAACTCATGCACCTTAACAAACAGAAAGCAAATAATCCAATTAAGAAATGGGCAGAGGACATGAATAGACACTTCTCCAAAGAAGAAATTCAGATGGCCAACAGGCACATGAAAAGATGCTCCACATCGCTAATCATCAGAGAAATGCAGATTAAAACCACAATGAGATATCACCTCACACCAGTGAGGATGGCCAACATCCAAAACACAAACAACAACAAATGTTGGCGAGGATGTGGAGAAAAGGGAACCCTCCTACACTGCTGGTGGGACTGCAAATTAGTTCAACCATTGTGGAAAGCAGTATGGAGGTTCCTCAAAAAACTCAAAATAGAAATACCATTTGACCCAGGAATTCCACTCCTAGGAATTTACCCTAAGAATGCAGCAGCCCAATTTGAAAAGGACAGATGCACCCCTATGTTTATTGCAGCACTATTTACAATAGCCAAGAAATGGAAGCAACCTAAGTGTCCATCAGTAGATGAATGGATAAAGAAGATGTGGTACATATACACAATGGAATATTATTCAGCCATAAGAAGAAAACAAATCCTACCATTTGCAACAACATGGATGGAGCTAGAGGGTATTATGCTCAGTGAAATAAGCCAAGCCGAAAAAGACAAGTATCAAATGATTTCACTCATGTGGAGTATAAGAACAAAGAAAAAAACTGAAGGAACAAAACAGCAGCAGACTCACAGAACCCAAGAACGGACTAATAGTTACCAAAGGGAAAGGGACTGGGGAAAATGGGCGGGAAGGGAGGGATAAGAGGGAAAAAGGGGCATTACGATTAGCAGATGTAATGTTGGGGGGGCACGGGGAGGGCAGTACAACTCAGAGAAGACAAGTAGTGATTCTATAGCATCTCACTACGCTGATGGACAGTGACTGTAATGGGGTTGGTGGGGGGGACCTGATGAAGGGGTAGTTTAATAATCGTAATATTGCACATGTAATTGTAAATTAATGATAATAAAATAAATTATATTAAAAAAATAAAAAAATAAAAAAATAAAATCTTCAAACATCAAAAAAAAAGAAAAGCTAATTAACTATATGAATGAAAATTCTAGACAAATAGAATGATTTAGATTATACATTTTATAATAAATACATGATTATTAGAGTCTGAATTATATGCAAAACACTGTGCTAAGTAAAAATTCAATGCAAAAGATAGTAAGTCCATATAATCAAAGATTTTTATTTGCTTAAGGGAACATAGCATAAATGCCCTAAAGGTCCAAGAATCCCCAGCTCTGCAAGAATAAAAATGCCACTTGTTACTTAACCTCTCTATGCCTCAGTTTCCTTGTTCATAGAATAGGGATAGTAATAGTACCTGCCTCACTGGAGCTCTTTTGGGGTTAACTGAATTAGAACTTGTAAAAGCCTCAGAATTGTCCCTAACACATAGGAAAACTCAGTGAGTGTTATCTATTATTAATATGAAGACATAAGTTAAACAGCAATATGAACAATACAGATATATTACATAACAATGGCCAAATTTTCTAAAAAATTCTCCAGGCTTGATAACATCAAGTTTGCAGTAGATCATAAATCAGAGAGGTATACATTTTATATTTGATGTTAGTATAAATTTTAGTCATGATTTATTTGAACTTTTTTCCAGATTAATTTTACAGCTACATCATGAAAACAAAGATCACACAGTTGTTTGTTTTACTTGCTAAAGCACCTGAAACAGATTTTTGACATGAACCATCCCCAGGTTAAATATAACATTTGGGGGTAGAATAATAGAATCTTAGAGCTACAAGGAATCTCAGAACATAGTTTATAAACCCTTTTCTGACATAATTACCTACATTCTTCCATACTTACCTTTTTGTGTTCATATAATGAACCCCTGGGACTTTCTTTTAAAACCTCATCAGCAAATATTTATTTCTTGAAATACTCACTTTGTCCTGAAATTATTTATGGTTGCTATTATTTTACATGTTGTTAGAGATTCATATCAATACCTATTATTCTTCTCAACTTAAGAACTGACCCTACTACTTGATATTATCTTCTCAAATAATAGCTGTAATTAGAAATAATCATTCCTATTCTACGACATTTCATGCTATCACAAAAAACTAGATTTTACAGGGAATTTAAAAATGCAGTTAAATTGTTTATTTAAAAAACTTAAAGCAGGCACTCATAATGTGAAGTTCTTAGATGGGCTTCAGGGTCCAAGGTATTTTATCATATTTTCAAAGGGTTTTTTGTTGGACATTGAAAGGCTAAGAACAATTACCTTTAAGAAAAAGAATTAATTTTAACCACATGGAAAATAATTTCAATATTGTGGTTTGTTTTTAAATACTGTTGTTACTTACTTTAATTAACTGGTCATTAATTAACAAACATCCCTTAGGATGGCTGCCCAGCAACGAGTGATTCTATCTTTCTAGAGAAAGGCTATAAACGTAGGGGAAAGGTGCACATCTAAGACATCTTAACATATTTCCTTGGTTACAGCTGACTGATATAGAAGTTGATAAGACATTTAGGCTGTAATCAGATTCTTTCCTTCAGAAATTTGAAGCTACCATACGATCAAGCTGCCAAATAACAAAGGAGTATGACTGAAAGAGAAACACAGATACAACATTTAGAACTTAAATGTCCCATAAAGATGCTTCCCCTATCATTGTTCCGTTTTTCCGAATTAGGTACAATTCAAATTTTGAGATGAACTAGTCTAGTACCTGAAATCACTAGCTAGTATCTCAAGACTATGTGCCCCTACAAGGATTAAATTTTCATTGCATAAGAAGAGATAATACAAGAACCAATATCTTTGTTTAAGCAAATTTAACAGCTTCTACTTGATTTTATTCAAAACAGTATTTCTAGAAATATACCTTAAGACCAGATGTAAATTGATATAAGAAAGGATGTTCCTGGAGAGACTTCTGAAAATCTGATAGACTACCAAATCTTTTGGTAGGAGTATTAAGTTATTAATCTGCAACTAATTACATCCTTTCACAGTCCGTAAGCTTCATCATGCAGCCAGCCATTAAGATCATTTCAATCAAAACTAAGAAACAATGCTTTTCTAAAGAAACGCTTATTTCCTCACCTAACTCTTTTTCACTCTTGTCTTACCGCATTAAACCTGGCACACTCCTCCTCCTAGGGCTAGTTGCTTCCTTGTCCTACTCTATGCCTCATTACCTGCAGGCTCAAAAAGTGAGTATCTTATTTTCTAATTTTTTTATATGAGCAAAGAAATATATTTTACATTACAATCTAGTATACACACACAATTGAAACAAAAATCTCACTAAACAACAGTTTAATAGAACGTGGTATTTTCTATTTTATTTCACTCTTTTAAAATAGTGATTGCAACCTACTATACTGATTTCACAAGGCAAATTATGACTAACAGTTTAACAAAGTACAATATATCATGATAAAGTATTTATTCCAGGAATGAACATTGGTTTAATATTTAAAAGTGAACTACTATAAATCACCACATTGAAAATAAAATCACACGATGCTCTCAACAGAAACATATAAAAGCATTTCACAAAAGTCAAAATCTTGCAGGGAATAGTAATTCTCGACAAACTAGGAACAGAAGAGAACTTCCCCAGAACTATAAAGGACATCTATGAAAACCCAAAAACTAATATCATTATGATTAAAGACTAAAATAAAATGCTTTTTCCCTTAAACAGGTAAAGGCCAAAGATGTCTGCTCTCACCACTTCTATTCAACACTGTATTGGAGGTTTTAGCCAATACAACAGGGCAAGAAAAAAGAAATAAAAAGGTATCAAGTTTAGAACAGAAGTAAAACTGTCTTTTTTTCCTCAGACATTATCATCTGTAGAAAATCCTACAGAATCTTTTTTTAAAAAGCTACCAAAATAATAAATGAGTTTAGCAAGGTTATAGGATATAAGACCAATATAAGAAAGAAAATCAATGGAAGGAACACAGGAGCCGAATGAAAAAGTCCCAATGACCAAAGCTGGAATAATCTGAACAGCAAAATAATTATTATTGGATTACAATCCAAAGTATAAAATAAATATATGTGAGTCTACACAGATATAAAATACATGACTGAATAAATAACTGGGAGACAACAGATACATATCCCATGCAGAAAATTCTAAATAGCCTTGTAGATATTCCAACCTTAGAGAAGTGTAGCATAACTCCTTACTCCTTTCCTTCCAAAGTGTACAGTATAAATATGGGAAATACAGTAACTTTACAGTGGGAACCTGAAAAACATACATCAGCCTCAAAATAAAGGTCAACATCAACAATGATTAAGATATGCTGATACTATGTACCTTTGGTATCATAGAATAAAAATCAACTTTACCTCTATGGTCTTCTTGCCGGACACCCTTAAACCCGTTCTAATAATGAGATAAAAAATTAGACAAATCCTGATTGGGAGATACACTAAACAAAGTATCTGACCAATATTACTCAAAACCTTCATGATCATCCAGAACAACTGTGAAAAATTGTCACATCCAGGTAGAGTCTAAAAAGACACAATGACTAAATATAATGTGGTATGCAGAATGGGATTCTGGAACAGAAAAAGATCACTAGGTAAAAAACAAAAACAAAGACTTCTGGGAAGATGGTGAGGTGAGCAGGGTGGCGGAACTCTCCTCCCAAAACCATATATATTTATGAAAATACAACAAACACAACTATTCCTAAAAGAGAGACCAGAAGATACAGAACAACAACCAGGCTACAGCTACACCTGAGAGAACTCAGTGCCTCACGAAGCGGGTAAGATACAAAGCCGCAACCCAGCGGGACCTGTGCACTCCCGCACCCCAGCACACCGGGAGGAGAAAAAGATTCAGAGCAGGGAAGGAGTGGAAGCACAGGCCCACTAAATAACCAGCCCTGGTGATCTGCGCCGGGAGCACTGACACACATCACGTAGTGTATCGGAGATTACAGAAACAGAAGTGCAGGATTCGAGACGGCAGGTCCCCTCAGCCGGCTCCCTGGGACAAAAGAAAAACAGTCGCCATTTTCTTAAATGTTGTTTTTTTGTTTTTATTTGCTTTCTGTTTTTTTTTTTATTTGGTTAATGTCTTAAGGAGACAAGGGCCCAACAGCGGAACAAAATCATCCCAGCACTCTCAACCCAGGATGCTGGGAGTCTTGGGGAATTTCGGACCCATTGGCTGGTGGCCAGGCAAAGCAGCCACGAAAAAGCTTCCCACAGTAATCACCAGCCTGCCATTCGTTCCCCCTCGCCCGGCCGGAGCAGCAATGGGTCTGGGAGCCGCCACTCCTGTGGAACAGCAGAGGAGCGCCCCACCTATAGCAACCTAACAGAATCTACGACCGGCAGGCACTTTTTTTTTTTTAAGTCATAAAGAGACAAGGGCCCAGCAGCGGAACAAAATAGTCCCAGCACACTCAGCACAGCAGGCTGGGAGTCTACGGGAATTTTGGACGCCAGGGCCAGTGGCCGGCAAAGCAGCCGAGATGAGGCTTCCCACAGAGATCAGCAGCCTATCATTCGTTCCCTCCCCGGCCGGTGCCACTAAGGGTCTGGGAACTGCCACTGCTGCAGAACAGGAGAGGAGCAGCCCCACTCACAGCATCCTCACAGAATCCACTCCCAGCTGCTGTGCAGCTAAGTGGGAAGAGCCCCAGAACCAGGTCCAGAAGGCACCAAGGGGACCAAACCGCACCCAGTGTAACTGCAAACCCCCGCAGTACTATAGGCTAGGCTGAGGGAAACCTTGCACACAGACAGTTCAGGGGATTATACCAGAGATTGCCTCGCGGTGCGCAGGAAAACACACGCAGCAAAAGCAGTTCTAAGAAGAAAGTATACAGCAATCCAGGCCTATTTAAAGAAGGAAGAACATTCCCAAATGAATAGTCTAAAGACACAATAACTGAAATTGGAAAAAGAAAAACAAATGAGGCCCAAAGTCACCATAAGGAAGGACATAATAAAGATCAGAGAAGAAATAAAAAAAATAGAGAAGAATAAAACAATAGAAAAAAAATCAATGAAACCAAGAGCTGGTTCTTTGAAAAAATAAACAAAATAGATAAACCCCAACCTATTATTAAGAGACAAAGAGAATACACACACATAAACAGAATCAGAAATGAGAAAAGAAAAATAACGGACCCTACAGAAATACAAAGGATAAGAGAATATTATAAGAATCTATATGCTAACAAGCCGGAAAACCTAGAAAAAATGGACAACTTCTTAGAAAAATACAACCTTCCAAGACTGACCAAGCAAGAAAAAGAAAAACTAAACAGGCAAATCACCAGCAATGAAAATGAATCGGTAATCAAAAAACTACCCAAGAACAAAACCCCCAGACCAGATGGTCTCAGCTCTGAATTCTACCAGACATATAGAGAAGAAATAATACCCATTCTCCTTAACGTTTTCCAAAAAATAGAAGAGGAGGGAGTACTTCCAAACTCATTCTATGAAGCCAGCATCACTCTAATACCAAAACCAGGGAGGCACCTCACCAAAAAAGAAAATTACAGACCAATATCCCTGATGAACATAGATGAAAAAATACTCAACGAAATATTAGCAAACTGAATTCAAAAATACATCAAGACGATCATACACCATGATCAAGTGGGATTCATCCCAGGGATGCAAGGATGGTACAACATTCAAAAATCCATCAACATCATCCACCACATCAACAAAAAGAAGAACAAAAACCACATGATCATTTCCATAGATGCTGAAAAAGCATTTGACAAAATTCAACACCAATTCATGATAAAAACTCTCAACAAAATGGGTATAGAGGGCAAGTACCTCAACATCATAAAGGCCATATATGACAAACCGACAGCTAGCATCATACTGAACAGCGAGAAGCCGAAAGCGTTTCATCTAAGATCGGGAACAAGACAGGGATGCCCACTCTCTCCACTGTTATTCAACATAGTACTGGAGGTCCTAGCCACGGCAATCAGACAAAACAAAGAAATACAAGCCACCCAGACTGGTAAAGAAGAAATCAAATTGTCACTATTTGCAGATGACGTGATACTGTACACAGAAAACCCTAAAGACTCCACTCCAAAACTACTAGAACTAATATCTGAATTCAGCAAAGTTACAGGATACAAAATTAACACACAGAAATCTGTTGCTTTCCTATACACTAACGATGAGCTAACAGAAAGAGAAATGAGGAAAACAATTCCATTCACAATTGCATCAAAAAGAATAAAATACCTAGGAATAAACCTAACGAAGGAAGTGAAAGACCTATACACTGAATACTACAAGACAGTCCTAAGTGAAATTAAAGAGGACACTAAGAAATGGAAATTCATCCCATGCTCTTGGTAGGAGGAATAAATATTGTCAAAATGGCTAGACTACCTAAAGCAATCTACAGATTCAAGCAATCCCTATCAAAATACCAACAAGCGTTCTTCAAGGATGGAACCACAAAATACCCCGAATAGCCAAAGAAGTCCTCAGAAGGAAGAATAAAACAGGGGGAATTATGCTCTCAGACTTCAAGCTCTACTACAAAGCTTCAGTAATCAAGACAATTTGGTATTGGCACAAGAACAGACCCACAGACCAGTGGAACAGAATAGAAAATCCAAACATTAACCCAAACATATACAGTCAATTAATATATGATAAAGGAGCCTTGGATATAAAATGGGGAAATGACACCCTCTTCAGCAGCTGGTGTTGGCAAAACTGGACAGCTACATGTAGGAGAATGAAACTGGACTACTGTCTAACCCCATACAGAAAAGTAAATGCAAAATGGATGAAAGACCTGAATGTAAGTCATGAAACCATAAAACTCGTAGAAAAAAACATAGGCAAAAATCTCTTGGACATAAACATGAGCGACTTCTTCATGAACATATCTTCCCAGGCAAGGGAAACAAAGCAAAAATGAACAAGTAGGACTATATCAAGCTGAAAAGCTTCTGTATAGCAAAGGACACCATCAGTAGAACAAAAAGAGATCCTAGAGTATGGGAGAATATATTCATAAATGATACATCTGATAAGGGGTTGACATCCAAAATATATAAAGAACTCATGCACCTCAACAAACAGAAAGCAAATAATCCAATTAAGAAATGGGCAGAGGACATGAATAGACACTTCTCCAAAGAAGAAATTCAGATGGCCAACAGGCACATGAAAAGATGCTCCACATCGCTAATCATCAGAGAAATGCAAATTAAAACCACAATGAGATATCACCTCACACCAGTAAGGATGGCCAACATCCAAAACACAAATGACAACAAATGTTGGCGAGGATGTGGAGAAAAGGGAACCCTCCTACACTGCTGGTGGGAATGCAAATTAGTTCAGCCATTGTGTAAAGCAGTATGGAGGTTCCTCAGAAAACTCAAAATAGAAATACCATTTGACCCAGGAATCTCACTCCTAGGAATTTACCCTAAGAATGCAGCATCCCAGTTTGAAAAAGACATGTGCACCCCTATGTTTATTGCAGCACTATTTACAATAGCCAAGAAATGGAAGCAACCTAAGTGTCCATCAGTAGATGAATGGAAAGAAGATGTGGTACATATACACAATGGAATATTATTCAGCCATAAGAAGAAAACAAATCCTACCATTTGCAACAACATGGATGGAGCTAGAGGGTATTATGTTCAGTGAAATAAGCCAGGCGGAGAAAGACAAGTATCAAATGATTTTACTCATATGTGGGGCATAAGAGCAAAGAAAACACAACTAAAAGAAGAAAACAGCAGCAGACTTGCAGAACCCAAGAATGGACTGACAGTTACCAAAGGGAAAGGGACTGGGGAGGATGGGTGGCAAGGGAGGGGCAAGGGGGAAAAAGGGGCATTACGATTAGCAGATGTAATGTTGGGGGGGCACAGGGAGGGCGGTACAACTCACAGAAGACAAGTAGTGATTCCATAGCATCTCACTACGCTTATGGACAGTGAGTTTAATGCGGTTGTTGGGGGGGACCTGATGAAGTGGGTAGTTTAATTACCATAATGTTGCATATGTAATTGTAGATTAATGATACCAAAATAAGTTATATAAAAAAAAGTATGGAAATCTAAATAAAGTTTGGGCTAGAGTTAATAGTAATTTAAAATATTGGTTCATTAATTGTGCAAATGTACTAGACTAATATAAGATGTTAATAATAGGGCAGATGCGATGTGGGGCATAGAAAAATGTCTGTACTATCTTTACTTTTTTATAAAACAAAAAAAATTCTAAAATAAAAATGTTAAAAAGTCATTGAGCTGCATATGTAAGGTTTATTTTGTCAAGTACATTTCATCAATAAAACGTTATTTCAATAAAGATATTAATTGTGCTTTGATATGCTAGCAACAAACAATTGGAAAATTGAAAATTTTTAAGTACCACTTACATTAGCATGACAAGTATGAAATTTTTAGGGATAAACCTGACAAAAGGTGTACAAGCCCTACATAGGGAAAACTTTTTTGTAAAATGTGTCTGTGAGACATGAAAGAAGACATAAATAAAAGGAGAAATAAAAACACGTACCTACATAAGAAGCTGTTAACAGTTGTTAAGATATCAATTCTCCCCAAACAGATTTAACAAGCCCAAGTAAATACCCAGCAGATTCTTTTGGTAGCAATGATAAGCTGATTCTAAAATTTATATGAAAATGCAAAAGACTCGGAATATCAAAACAACTGAAAAAAATGAACAAAGTTGGAGGTTTTCTACCACCAATTTCAAGACTTATTAAAAAGCTACAGTTATCAAGAGAGTCTGAAATTGGCATAAAGAAACAGAAATGATCAAACGAACAAAATAGAGATCATGAAAGAGGCCCAAATTTATAGTCAGCCGATTTTCAACAAACAGTGTTGGAATAACTGTATAGCCATATGCAGAAAAACACAACCAATCAAACAAACAAAAAAACACCTCAACAATTATCTCACACCATAAACTAATAATCAACTCTAAATGAATCACAAGCCAAAATCTAAGAACTGAAGCTATAAAATATACTTTGAGGAGAATATAAAATGTACATTTTAGAACCAGTTTGGAAAGCCATTTATGAGTTTCTTAAAAAATTGTTTATATACCCACATATAACCCAACACTTCTGCTCCTAGGCATTTACCCAAGAGAAATAAAAAGCATATGTCCACACAAAAAGCTTATACATGAATATTCACAGCAGCTTTATTTGTAACAACCAAAAACTGGAAGCAACCTAAATGACCATCAACTTGTGGATAAACAAGCCACAGCAAATTCACAATGGAATATACTCCGCAGTAAGAGAGGATGCATAAAACAAAATGGATTAACAGATTAATTCAGCAATTAATGTAGCAGTTAATTTCATTATTTAAGAAAATAACTATGCTGAGGAAAAGAAGCCAGGAGAAAAAGTATACTGTATGGTTCATTTATACAAAATCTAGAAAATGCAAACTAATCTAAGTAAAATAAACTAGATCACATTATAATAAAAGATGGGGGAGGAAGGGAAGAGGTACAGGATTATAAAGAGGCATGGGGAAATTTTTGAGGGCACATGTCAAAATTTCACCAAACTGTACACCGTTAATATGTGCAGTTCACTGCATATAAATCAATTATATTCCGGTAAAGCTCTTTGAATCATATATATGTGTGTGTGTATATATATATATATATATAAATGCATATATATATATATATGTGTGCATATGTGTGTATATATATACATAACTGGTTATGCAAGATGGATTGATTTTCTTTACTTACATATTACAAAAATAATAAAGCCAAACTTTGTAAGAACGTGTAAATTTTTTTAAAGTAATTTATTATGAGCATACTGACAAATACACACATACATGTACATGTGCACACACACACATATCTCAACAAAAAAAATGCATTGGTTTACTGAACATAGTAGAATAAGAATTTTTAAGGTATTTGAGCTATGACTTTTTGCAAACCACACAATTACATTTGTCTTCTAAAGATAATAGAAGCAACTTTAAGTCAAGTTTAAAAAGTGACTACAGCCATAGGCAGACTTCACACTAGCAGGGAATATCAAATAATTTAAGAATTTTAGCACTTGAAAAGTTCCTCTAATCCAAAATCCTCATTTTACAGTAGAATATGTGAAGCCCAGGGGTAGGTTAAGTTAACTGATCAAGGTCACTCCAAGGCTATAATCAAATTTGTACAATTTTAGTATAAAATTATTTTGGAATCTATTACCATTCCATTATAATATCAACCAATTTTTTTTCCATATTTTAACTTTTGGTATCGTTCATGTACAATCACTTGAATATTATGGTTACTAAACCCCCTATAATCAAGTTCCCCCCAGATGCCAACACACATTACAGTCACTGCCCATCAGTGTAGTAAGATGCTATAGAATCATTGTCTTCTCTGTAAATACTGCTTTTCCAATATCCCTCCCCCCCTACATTATGTGTGCTAATCGTAACACCCCTTTTCCCCCCTTATCCCTCCCTTCATAGCCACCCTCTCCAGTCCCTTTCCCTTTGATAACTGTTAGTCCATTCTTAGGTTCTGTGAGTCTGCTGCTGTTTTGTTCCTTCAGTTTTTTCTTAGTTCTTATACTACACACATGAGTGAAATCATTTGATACTTGTCTTTCTACACCTGGCTTATTTCACTGAACATAATACCCTCTAGCTCCATCCATGTTGTTGAAAATGGTACGATTGGTTTGCTTCTTATGGCTGAATAATATTCCATTGTGTATATGTAAACATCTTCTTTATCCATTCATCTACTGATGGACACTTAGGTTGCTTCCATTTCTAGGCTATTGTAAATAGTGCTGCGATAAACATAGGGGTGCACATGTCTTTTTCAAACTGCGCTGCAGCATTCTTAGGGAAAATTCCAAGGAGTGGAATTCCTGGGTCAAATACTATTTCTGTTTTGAGTTTTTTGAGGAACCTCCATACTGCTTTCCACAATAATTGAACTAATTTACATTCCCACCAGCAGTGTAGGAGGGTTCCCCTTTCTCCACATCCTTGCCAACATTTGCTGTTCTTTATCTTTTGATTGGTGGCCATCCTAACTGGTGTGAGGTGATATCTCATTGTGGTTTTAACTGGCATTTCTCTGATGATTAGTGATGTGGAGCCCTTTTCATGTGCCTATTTGTCATCTGAATTTCTTCTTTTGGAGAAGTGTCTGTTCAGCTCCTCTGCAGATTTTTTCTTTTATTTATTTATTTATTTATTTTTATTTTGGTATCATTAATGTATAATCACTTGAACGACATTATAGTTACTAGACCCGCTATTACCAAATCCCACCCACTTACCCCACTACAGTCACTGTCCATCAGTGTAGTAAGATGCTATAGAATCATTACTTGTCTTCTCTATAAATACTGCCTTTCCTGTGTCTCCCGCCGCTGCATTACATGTGCTAATTGTAATGCCCCTTATTCCCTCTTATACCTCCCTTCCCACCCATTCTCCCCAGTCCCTTTCCCTTTGGTAACTGTTAGTCCGTTTTTGGGTTCTGTGAGTCTGCTGTTTTGTTCCTTCAGTTTTTTCTTTGTTCTTATACTGCAGAGATGAGTGAAATCATTTGATACTTGTCTTTCTCCACCTGGCTTATTTCACTGAGCATAATACCCTCTAGCTACATCCATGTTGTTGTAAATGGTATGATTTCTTTTCTTCTTATGGCTGAATAGTACTCCATTGTGTATATGTATCACATCTTCTTTATCCATTCACCTACTAATGGACACTCAGGTTGCTTCCATTTCATGGCTATTGTAAATACTGCGGCGATAAACATAGGGGTGCATTTGTCTTTTTCAAACTGTGCTGCTGCATTCTTAGGGAAAATTCCTAGGAGTAGAATTCCTGGATTAAACGGTATTTCAATTTTGAGTTTGTTGAGGAACCTCCATACTGCTTTCCACAATGGTTGAACTAGTTTACATTCCCACTAGCAGTGTAGGAAAGTTGCCCTTTTCTCCACATCCTCGCCAACATTTGTTTTTGTTCGTGTTTTGGATGTTGGCCATCCTAACTGGTGTGACGTGACATCTCACTGTGGTTTTAATTTGCATTTCTCTGATGATTAGCAATATGGAGCATTTTTTCATGTGCCTGTTTGCCATCTGAATTTCTTCTTTGGAGAAGTGTCTGTTCACATCCTCTGCCCATTTTTAATTGGATTTTATGCTTTTTGTTTGTTGAGGTGTGTGAGTTCTTTATATATTTTGGATGTCAACCCCTTATCGGATATGTCATTTATGAATACATTCTCCCATACTGTAGGATCTCTTTTTATTCTACTGATGGTGTCCTTTGCTGCACAGAAGCTTTTTAGTTTGATATAGTCCCACTTGTTCATTTTTGCTTTTGTTTTCCTTTCCTATGGAGATATTTTCATGAAGAAGTTGCTCATGTTTATGCTCAAGAGATTTTTGCCAATGTTTTTTTCTAAGAGTTTTATGGTTTCATGACGTACATTCAGGTCTTTGACCCATTTTGAGTTTAATTTTGTGTATGGGGTTAGACAGTAGTCCAGTTTCATTCTCTTACATGTAGCTGTCCAGTTTTGCCAACACCAGCTGTTGAAGAGGCTGTCATTTCCCCATTGTATATCCATGGCTCCTTTATTGTATATTAATTGACCATATATGCTTGGGTTTATATCTGAGCTCTCTATTCTGTTCCACTGGTCTTTGGGTCTGTTCTTGTGCCATACCAAATTGTTTTGAATTCTGTGACTTTGTAGTAGAGCTTGAAGTCACGGAGCGTAATTCCCCCTGCTATATTCTTCTTTCTCAGGATTGCTTTGGCTATTCGGGGTCTTTTGTGGTTCCATATAAATTTTGGAACTATATGGTCTAGTACATTGAAGAATGCTGTAGGTATTTTGATAGGGATTGCATTAAATCTGTAGATTGTTTTAGGCAGGATGGCCATTTGGAGAATATTAGTTCTTCCTAGCGAAGAGCATGGAATGAATTTCCATTTATTAGTGTCCTCTTTAATTTCTCTTAAGAGTTTCTTGTACTTTTCAGGGTATAGGTCTTTCACTTCCTTGATTAGGTTTATTCCTAGGTATTTTCTTCTTTTTGATGTGATTGTGAATGGAATTGTTTTCCTGATTTCTCTTTCTGCTAGTTCACTGTTAGTGTACAGGAATGCAACTGATTTATGTGCATTAATTTTGTAACCTGCAACTTTGCTGAATTCAGATATTAGATCTAATTTTGGAGTCGATTCTTTAGGGTTTTTTATGTACACTATCATGTCATCTGCAAACAGGGACAGTTTGACTTCTTCCTTACCAATCTGGATGCCTTTTATTCCTTTGTGTTGTCTGATTGCCGTGGCTACTTTCTCCAGAACTATGTTGAGTAAAAGTGGGGAGAGTGGGCATCCTTGTCTTCTTCCTGATCTTAAAGGAAAAGCTTTCAGCTTCTCGCTGTTAAATATAATGTTGGCTGCGGGTTTGTCATATATGGCCTTTATCATGTTGAGGTACTTGCCCTCTATACCCATTTTGTTGAGAGTTTTTATCATGAATGGATGTTGAATTTTGTCAAATGCTTTTTCAGCATCTATGTAAATGGTCATGTGGTTTTTGTCCTTCTTTTTGTTGATGTGGTGGATGATGTTGATGGATTTTCCAAATGCTGTACCATCCTTGCATCCCTGGGATGAATCCCACTTGATCATGATGGATGATCATTTTGATATATTTTTGAATTTGGTTTGCTAATATTTTGTTGAGTATTTTTGCATCTATGTTCATCAGGGATATTGGTCTGTAATTTCCTTTTTATTGTGGTGTCTGCCTGTGTTTGGTATTAGCGTAATGTTGGCCTCGTAGAATGAGTTTGGGAGTATGCCCTCCTCTCCCACTTTTTGGAAAACTTTAATGAGGATGGGTATTAAGTCTTCACTAAATGTTTGATAAAATACAGCAGTGTAACCATCTGGTTCAGGGTTTTTGTTCTTAGGAGTTTTTTTGCTTACCAATTCAATTTGTTTGCTGGTAATTGGTCTATTCAGATTTTCTGTTTCTTCCTGGGTCAGCCTTGGAGGTTGTATTTTTCTAGAAAGTTGTCCATTTTCTTCTAAGTTTTTCAGTTTGTTAGCATATAATTTTTCATAGTATTCTCTCATAATTCTTTGTATTTCTGTGGTATCCGTAGTGATTTTTCCTTTCTCATTTTTGATTCTGTTTATGTGTGTAGACTCTCTTTTTTTCTTTATAAGTCTGGCTAGGGGTTTATCTATTTTGTTTATTTTCTCAAAGAACCAGCTCCTGCTTTCATTGATTCTCTCTATTGTTTTATTCTTCTCAATTTTATTTATTTCTGCTTTAATCTTTATTATATCCCTCCTTGTACTGACTCTGGTCCTCATCTTTTCTTTCTCTTGTAGTTTCATTAATTGTGAGTTTAGACTATTCATTTGGGATTTTTCTTCTTTCCTCAGGTAGGCTGTATTGCAATATATTTCCCTCAGCACACCCTTATCTGCGTCCCACAGACTTTGTGGTGTTGATTTACTGCTGTCATTTGTGTCCATATATTGCTTCATCTCTGTTTTTATTTGGTCATTGATCCACTGATTATTTAGGAGCATGTTATTAAGCCTCCCCATGCGTTTGTGGGCTTTTTCGTTTTCTTTGTGTAATTTATTTCTAGTTTCATACCTTTGTGATCTGAGAAGCTGGTTGGTACAATTTCAATCTTTTTGAATTTACTGAGGTTCTTTTTGTGGCCTAACATATGATCTATTCTTGAAAATATTCCATGTGCACTTGAGAAGAATGTGTATCCTGTTGCTTTTGGATGGAATGTTCTGTAAATGTCCGTTAGGCCCATCTGCTTTAATATGTTGTTCAGTGCCTCTGTCTCTTTACTTATTTTCTGTCTGGTTGATGTGTCCTTTAGAGTGAATGGTGTGTTGAAGTC
The DNA here is from genome assembly GCA_032199065.1 of Smutsia gigantea. NCBI lineage: Eukaryota > Metazoa > Chordata > Mammalia > Pholidota > Manidae > Smutsia > Smutsia gigantea. The sequence continues at coordinate 77,825 of JAVSCE010004875.1, read as the reverse complement.
ACCCAAAATCAATGCACTGCATTTTATTTCCCCCTTTAATTCTGTTAGTATGTGTTTCACATATGTAGATGATCTTGTGTTGGGTGCATAGGTATTTATAATAGATATAGCCTCTTGTGGAACTGACCTTTTTATCATAATGTAATGTCCTTCTTTGTCTCTTGTGACTTTCTTTGTTTTGAAGTCTATTTTGTCTGACACAAGTACTGCAACTCCTGCTTTTTTCTCACTCTTAGTTGCATGAAGTATCTTTTTCCATCCCTTTCCTTTCAGTCTGTGTGTGTCTTTGGGTTTGAAGTGGGCCTCTTGTAGGCAGCATATACACGGGTCTTGTTTTTTTATCCATTCAGTGACTCATCTTGTTTGGTGCATTCAGACCATTTACATTTAGGGTGATTATCGATAGGTATGTACTTATTGGCATTGCAGGCTTTAGATTCACGGTTACCAAAAGTTTAAGGGTAATTCCCTTACTATCTAACAGCCTAATTTAACTCACTTCGTATGCTATTACAAACGCAACCTGAAGCTTCGTTTTTCTTTCCCTTTTTCTTCCTCCTCCATTCTTTGTATGTTATGAATCATATTCGGTACTCTTTGTCTATCCCTATCTATTTAGCCTTAGGAGTACTTCCATCTATAGGAGTCCCTCCAAAATGCACTGTAGACGTGGTGTACGGGAGGTAAATTCTCTCAACTTTTGCTTATCTGAAAATTGTTTAATCTCTCCTTCAAATTTAAATGATAACCTTGCCAGCTAGAGTATTCTTGGTTCAAGGCCCTTCTGCTTCATTGCGTTAAATATATCATGCCTCTCCCTTCCGGCCTGTAAGTTTCTGTTGAGAAGTCGGATGATAGCCTGATGGGTTTTCCTTTGTATGTGATCTTTTTTCTCTCTCTAGCTGCTTTCAAAAGTCTGTCTTTATCCTTGATCTTTGCCATTTTAATTATTATATGTCTTGATGTTGTCTTCCTTGGGTCCCTTGTGTTGGAAGATCTGTACACCTCCATGACTTGAGAGACTATCTCCTTCCCCATATTGGGGAAGTTTTCAGCAATTACCTCCTCGATGACACTTTCTATCCCTTTTTCTCTCTTCTTCTTCTGGTACCCCTATAATGCGAATATTGTTCCGTTTGGATTGGTCACACATGTCTCTCAATATTCTTTCATTGTTAGAGATTCTTTTTTCTCTTTGTGCCTCAGCTTCTTTCTATTCCTCTTCTATAATTTCTATTCCATTTACTGTCTCTTCTACTACATGTAATCTGCTTTTAAGTCCCCCCATTGTATGTTTCATTTCAGATATGTAATTTCTTAATGATTGAATCTCTGACTTAAATTCATTCCTGAGTTCTTGAAAATTTTCTTGTACCTCCATAAACCTGTTAATAATTTTTATTTTGAACTCTTTCAGGAAGATTGGTGAGTTCAGTTTCATTTGGCCCTTTTTCTGGGGTGTGTGAGATTTTGGTCTGAACCATGTTCTTTTGACATTTCATATTTCTGTGTGGTGCCCACTCGTGCACAGAAACTGCAGTCTCTGGAGCTGCTCAGCCCCTACATTGAGGCTGGGGATGGTAGGAGAGCGGAGCTGGTGCCTCGGGGGAGGAAAGATCTGTTTCCTGATTCCCGTCTGCAGTGCCTGTCTCCACTGTCAGAGCCAGTGGGCCAAGCATACATGTGTAAGCCTCTGTGCTTTGTGTCTCTAGCTGTTGCAGGCGGGGCCTCCCTCTGGCTGTCCTTACAAAATGCACAGTGACTGCCAGTTTGCAAACCTGTGCCCGCAGGCTAGAAGGAAGGTGCAGCTGGCTGCGTGTCACAGTGGGGGCCTCAGTGCTGAGTAGGCAGCCAGGGAGATGGAGCACCTGAGGCTCCTCAAAGTTCCCAACCAGGTGGGCAGAGTGCGCCCAGACAACCTTGTCCAGCTCTCCCTCCTTCTGTGCAACAAGCTCCGTGCAACCCCTGCCCCTTCAGCAGCCCTCTCGCTACTAGGAAGCCTCTCAGACTGCCCACTCCTCCTCTGACACAGAGCGGCCGGAGGTGGATCCGCCCCCTCCATAAACAGCCTAATGGAAGAGGTTGCAAACTGGCAGCCTGACAGCTATGTTTTACCCACAGTTATGTTTGTCCGACCTACAATGTTCTTAAAAACCTGAATTTGTGGCTAATATTTAAAATAGATAAACCTTACATTAAAATCTGGGTTTCTGAATTTTGTTGAAACACTGGAAGATCTGACACAACTAGACATAACATCCTTTTTACCAAAAACTGAGTACTGATTGGACTCTAGGGTAATTTGGAAGATAAGACATAATTACTAGTTTCAAAGACCTCACAGATTATTGGCAGAAATAAGAACATAAACAAATCAATGTAGCATGCTACGGTCTTACTTTCCAGATACTGTGTAACAGATGCTACAATAAAAAGTGGGAATAGGATAAGATGGGGGCACGAGGGAAGAGGTGAACATTCTGTTAGAATAAAAAGGTGGCTTCATGGAGAAGGAAGCACTTGAACTGTTTTTAAAAGTAAGTTTTTGCCAGGGTAATAGGGCAGAGGAGGCATTTCAAACAGAGCAGCAGCATGTTCAAAGTTACACCATCACATAGAGTAGGCACAGATGAAGTATAAAGCATCAGGTAGTTTGGGAAGAAATGATGATATGCTTTGAAAAATGAACTGAAGGCAGATGATGAAAGAGTCTTGTATCCCAATCCAAGGAATGTGGGTTTCATCCAACACATTAGTACTCCCACAGTGCTCCTAAGGAGACTGCTTATGATTCAAACCAAGTGGGAGAAGAAATAAAATGGGAAAGGATATGACAGCTGATCCCCCTAATTACTGATTCAATTGTGGAAGTTCTACTTTTGCCTATTTTATGCAGTGAAGTTCTATTTAAATATTTCTTCAGACAAAAAGTTCTACTGTTATAAACAATTTTTTTTAAGCTTGAATATGAGCCAGTAAAAGAATTCTACCAATCTTTACATGATACACAACATTAAAAAAATTAAGGATAAAAATCACATAGATGCAGAAAAAGCATTTGACAAATTCAACATCCATTTATGATAAAAACTCTTAACTCTTTAAGTGGGTATAGAGGGAACATACCTCAACATAATAGAGACCTTATATTACAAACCCACAGCTAACATCAACAATGGTGAAAAGCTAAAAGCTTTTCCTCTAAGACCAGGAACAAGACAAGGATGCCCACTTTCACCACTTTTTATCAACACAGTATTGGCAGTCCTGGCCACAGCATTCAAAGGCGAAACCAAAGGCATCCAAATTTGTAAGGAAGAAGTAAAATTGTCACTATTTGCAGATGACATAGTACTGTAGAGAGAAAACCCTAGAGACTCCACCAAAACCTATTAGAACTAATAAATTCAGTGAAGTCACAGGATAAAAAATTAGTATTCAGAGATCAGTTGCATTCATATACAGTAATGACAAGCTATCAGAAAGAGAAATTAAGAAAACAATCCCATTTACAATTGCACCCAAAAGAATAAACACCTAGGAATAAATTTAACCAAGGAGGTGAAAGACCTATACTCTGAAAACTTAAGACAACTATGAAAGAATTGACTATGACACAAATAAATAGAAAGATACAACATGCTCATGGACTGGAAGAATTAATATTGTTAAAATGTCCATACTACCCAAGCAGTATACAGATTTAATACAATCCCCATCAAAATACCAACTATTACAAATAATCCTAAAATTAGTATGGAACCACAAAAGACCCTAAATAGCCAAACCAATCTGGTGAAAGTAAAACCAAGCTGGAGGTATGCTCCCTGATTTCAAACTACACTACAAAACTATGGTAATCAAAAGAGCATGGTACTGGCAAAAAAACAGATCATGGAATAGAAAAGCAAGCCCAGAAATAAACCCACCCATATATGGTCAGTTGATCTATGACAAAGGAGGAAAGATTATACAATGCGAAGAAGACAGTTTCTCCAATAACTGGTGCTGGGAAAACTGGACAGCTACATGCAAAAGAATGATACTGGACCATTACCTTACAGCATGTATAAAAAAACTTCAAAATGATTAATGTCTTGAATGTAAGACCTGAACCATAAAACTTCTAGAAGACAAAGTGGGCAGTAAGCTTATTGACATTGGCCTGAGCAATATTTTTTTGGACCAGTCTCTTCAAACAAGGGCAACAAAAGCTAAAATAAACAAATGGACTACATTAAACTAAAAAGCTTTGGCAGAGTGAAGGAAACCCTCAATAAAATGAAAAGGCAACCTAATGAATAGGAAAAGTATTTGCAAATCATACATCCATTGAGGGATTAATATCCAAAATATATAAAGAACTTACATGACTTAGTATCAAAAAAACAACCAAATTAAAAAATAGGAAGAAACTTCGGTAGACATTTTTCCAAAGATGACAGACATATAGGCAATGGACTCATGAAAAGATGTTCAACATCACTAATCATCAGAGAAACAAATCAAAACCATTAGGTATCATCTCACACAGGTGAGACTGGCTATTATCAAAAAGACAAAAAATAGCAAACATTGGTCAGGATGTGGGAAAAGGGAGCCCTTGCACACTGTTGGTGAGAATGTAAATTAGTGCAGCCACTAAGATAAACAGTATGGAGATTCTCAAAAAAAAAAACTGAAAATAGAACTACTGTACAATCCAACAATTCTACTTCTGGGTATTTATCCAAAGAAAACAAAAATACCTATTCAAAGAGATATATGTACCCCTATGTTCACTGCAGCATTATTTGCGATAGCCAAGATATGGCAGCAACCTAAGTGTTCATCAATATTATGAGTAGATAAAGAAGATGTGGTACATATGTAATGGATTATCACTTAGTCATAAAATAAAAATAAAATCTTGCCATTTGCAACAACATGGATGGACCTAAAGGCTATTATGCTAAGTGAAATAAGTCACACAGAAAAACACTGTATGATTTCACTTTATATTCCAGAATCTAAACAACAAAGGAACAAAACAAAACAAAACAGAAGCAGACTCACAGAGATAGGAAACAAACTGTTGGTTACCAGAGAGGTAGAAGGCTAAGGGGGACAGGAAAAGAGGTGAAGGGATTAAGAGATACAAACTTTCAGTAATAAAATAAATAAGTCATAGGGATGTACTGTATGGCATAAAGCACACAGTCCTTAGTATTGTAGTATCTTTGTATGGTGATAGACTATAACTAGACGTAACATGAGGATCACTTTGTAACATATAAAGTATCAAATCACTAATGCATACCTGAAACTAACTCCTGCTGCCTAACAATTATACTTCAATTAAAAAAACTTTAACATTAAGTGATTAGATTAGCATTTGGAAAAGATCTCTCTGGCATCAAGGCCAGAGACGGAATAAAGTATTAGACTAGAAAGAAATGAAAATACTTAGTTGCAACAATTAGAGCAAGAAACTATAAATTAAATCTGGGTAGAAACAGCAGACACATTAAAATCTTACTGATATCCTAAGAATCATAATTTGTTAAAGTGAAAAGATAAAGAAGACAAAGGAATTAAACTTGGTAGGTGACTTGAATAAATGTATGGATAGATGTGGTTTAAACTAAGAATAAAATCAGAACACCTCATCTTCATTAAGCTAAATACAAACCAGGCCAAAAAAGATATATTAAGGAGATGTTATCTAGAAAAAGCAAAGCATTCCCAAAGAGGTCCTAAAGAATTTGCCAGAGGCATATACAAAATCAGAACCATCCTTGAATGACATTATAAGAAACAAAAGTCCTTAACTATCAATATCCTAGAGATAATCTCAAAGGCTTCCCTAATGGTCTACCTAAAGTTGAGGCTTGGCATCTTTCCCTTGGCAATTCTAGTTGAGATCCAGATACCCAAATGATAGCATGGAATCAAGGCAAACAAGAATACTGGAAAACAATATTTAGGTCATCAAACCTATACAGTTCTTTACTAACGTATGGCTAACAAATTTATCACCTATCCCTACTCTTAGGGTATGTATGGTTGAACAAATCTGTGCATGGTTAGTCTTTAATTACCACTTTCTTACTAGACTTTTAGAATAAGTTCAAAGCATTTATGTGGATAAATTTACCAAGCATTAGAAAAATTTAATGACAGAATTTTCTAGGTTTATCACTGAGTCCTAAGATGAAAGAAATTCATCCCATTTCCATGAATCTGGGTTTACACCAGAACTGCTTTCCTTGTTAATGAATTTGTAAAAGAGGCAGGAAAGAGAAGAGAAGAATGAGGTGGGCAGCTCTTACATGCTTCAAAAATGAATCGTCTTTTCACTACTGTTATGAAACTTATTTCAATCTCTTTGATAAAAACTCTAACATTAAGTACACAAAATAAATTCCTAAGTCCTCCAATGAGAGAACTGATTAAAACATCTTTTTCAAAAAGCCTTCATACCTCATTAATTACATTAGACACTGAAGCCTTACCCATTAAAGAATAGATCAAATGCTAATTACTATTTCGAATAGCTGGCTGGAAGCTATAATTTCTGTACCAACATCAGAAAGAGTTGATTATAACTAAATACACTGTCAAACCTTATACATTAGAAAAGACATTCTACGAGAGGACTGGATGAGCCTGTAGCTACACAATTAAAAAGAAAAGAAATCAGTATCTGACTAAAACAGTAAGAATTAGAAAATATTCTATCTTTATAGGGGACATGTAAAAAATAAACTATCTTTATATGTGGGGTATAAACAGTGCTTACATTTATAGAAAGAAAAAAAAAACAATGGGGAAAGTAAGTATTACCTGAGGGCAGGAAATTCAGACAAAAGGTCCCTATTCCTGGTGATGGCAAGTAGTCAGTTGCCAGGGTTTCTTAGACTCCTCTGGTACTCATTTGGGTGATTATGAAATTCACAGCACACCAATCTCCACCACAGCCAGCAGGGATCGCTGCAGGGAATGGGTACACAGGGGACACAGAAGGGAGCAAGTTTAAGGGAAGGAAGAGGAAGGAATGATATGATAAAAATATTTAGCTGCACTTAAAAAAATACAGTTGTATTTCACACTGGATTAACATAAGGCAAACACTACTTAAATTCTAAGATAATTTAACCATTTGTGTTTTCTTCATTCACTCTTCCACTGGTATTACTACTACTCTAACTTTCTACAAAATTTTATTAAAAATGTTAACAAAAATGAGATAGCTGTTATACAAAAGTTATACAAAGATTGAACTGTATAATTCAACATGAAATGAAACCAGTTAGGACAAGCACCCTAAAAGACAAGCAATCTGCAAGTTGTCAGCTTAGTTCAACAGCCAAAAGGCCCAGTTGAAACTGTAAGCCTCATTTACCTTCAAAGGAACACGAGAGTAAGTTACCTATGAAAAGTACCTAAACTAAAGAGAGATTCAGCACTCAATTATATTGATATACTAAAAAATAAATTGGAGAATATAGTATTTATCAGAAAAAAAATTTCTAATCTAAATTTTTTGGATGATACAACTTTTTAAGCCTGCCAAAAATGTATTCAGGGCAACCAATTTATGCCTTACGTATTTTACGAAAGCCAAAGTAGTACAAATTTATTTTTTCAGGCAGCTAAAAATGTTTCTGAACAACTATTATGTACCACAGTACAGTAGCAGATGCTAAAGACAGAACAGCAAACAACACAAGCACAGTTACTACCCTCAGAATTCAAGGCCTATCAGGGCGATTCTACCCTGAAAGAGATGAGAATCTACAGAACTAACAAACATGAAGCTTTTGTTTCAATGAAACAGTATACTTTAAGACCTAAAGGAGTTAAAAAATGAAGACCAGTGAAGACTATACTAATTAAAGCTGCCTATGGACGATGTACAAGTAAAATGAAGCCTGAGGATGGCCTGTCGTGAAGGGATGTAGACAAACTGGCTGCAGGAAGTAGGACAAAAAATGATGGGTGGGAATAAAAGGGGGAGGAAAAGTGTAGTGTGGCAAAATAGTGGAAAGCATAACTGCAGACAAATCTGGAGGACCTAAATAACCCTTACTTTCTCTAAATACTTTCCTTAAATATTCCCTTATCCACGCAGTGGTCAGAGAAAACATTTAATAACTATCCATTTTATATCACTCAAGCCATTGTTCATGTTTTTATTTCACTTTCTACAAGTTTCTCTGAGACTTAAAATACCTTCATCTCATTGTCTCTACTTCTGTTAAAGTTGCTTATGTGTATATATGACAATTCTATCTTGAATTCTATTTACTCACTCATCTATCTACTGTTTCCAGAAGACATTCCTAACTCTTACTTTTACTTATGTATCTTATAGGATATTCTTTTACTATTGATAGAATAAATAATTATTTATCAATTGAGATAATCATACTATTCCTTAAAGATAAGATAAATCTTACATTTATGATGCCCCTTTTTATAGTACAGTTTATTTATACATAAAGCTACATCACAGCAGAAGAAAACTTTGGAACAGAAGCTCAATTTAATATCTAAAGGCATAGTTTAACCAAATTTAAAAATCTCTGAATTTTCTAGTATTATAGTTCATCTTTAGTAATTCCTAACAATAAAACTATACACAAAGGTTTACAGACAGACAAAGTAGAGGAAAACAACACTTGATGCTATGCTGGCAGTGCAAAAAGAGCCAGAGATCCCTCTCTTAATGATATTTCTGGGTAGAAAGAGAACACTGCATATAGCTAAAATTAAGTCTTAAAGAATAGACTAATACAGAGATTCAAAATTTATATACAACATTCATTTTCCCTGTGAGAAGTCTCAAAATAAGTCAATGAACTATCAGACAGACCAATAATAGCCCAGTGCCTGAAAAATCAAATAAATGATAAATTACTGTATCCTGAATCACACTGACTTCAGCTCTCAATTTTGTTTTAACAACTTGGTTGTGATTTGGTAACTGCTCGTTTTTCACTCACGGAAATAGTCATAGTCTTTCGTTTATAATTTACATTCAGTCTGAGCACTAGACACTAATGCCAACTGGTTAAATACCAACATTTAATAGAAATAATTAATTATTCATCCTAAGTAATATGTGCAGAATTTAAAACATATATAGAAAAGAGCTCAACTTATTAAAAATGTTTAGGCTGGAAACTGCAGTATTAAGGCAAAGTGTAATACCGCAAAGTAAAATTGCAAAAAAAAAATTATCCAAGTAAAAAGAAATGGAGAAATTGTGCTTCCCCAACTTCAGAGAATTGCTGAGTGAAAAGAGTATGTTTCCCAAGCCTCAAAGGACTATAAAGTAAAAAGATTCCCACACAACAGAAGAATTTCCTAAGGGTTACTGCAGTAGGAAGGTTAGAACACCATAAAATAATAAAAAAGGAGGTGCTGAAAATTGAGTAAAAGAAAAGCAAACTGTTAGGTGGGGACAACAGCCCAAGCAGGCAGACTAGAATAAGTAAATTAAAAGGGTGATGAATCACTGGCTTAACCACTCAGCACTACTTGTCAAACTTGGGCAAGTCACAAAGCTCAACTTTTAATAATTTGTTTCTCAGAGACAGGAACAAATCCCTTCTGATTCTAGGATGGTGTGGATAAAGTGAAGGTTCCTATGGCCAGGATTCTCACCTGGCCCTGGTTGGCTAGCTCACTACACATGTGTGGACAAGATGTCCTTACTTGACTCTCTATATAAAGAGCTCCACCCAGTGTTCTGGGCGACACGTTGGCAAGGCTGCAAGGCTACAGGAGAGCAGAGACGAGATTGGAGTGGTGGCAGCACCAAGGACAGAGACTGAGACGGCTGCGGTGGGTAGAGGCCCAGAGGCAGAGACCAGCTTGCTGCATGCAGACTCACTCTGAGTGGATGGGATTCTAGTGACTGACCTGCCACCATGGGAAAAAAGTTGGGTATAATCCTTGCACCCCAATAATGTTCCATTGTCATTCTTTGGTCTCACTGAATCCATAGTGAACTTGTCCAGGGCTGAAACCCATTGGCAAGATAGATGGTAACATTACAACATCCAATGGACCAAATTTCTAACCTCCTGAATGTAATTTTTTAAGAGAATCAAGCACTTAATAGCCAAGAAAACAAAACAAATCCATCCCCTAAAATTCAACTCACGATTCACTTTGCTGTAATTATCTATTGCATGAACCAAAGGATAACCACACAAAAAGCACTTAAGTGTTGCTGCCAGACTAAATGTGTGTAGTCTAAATTTATAAATAAGAGATATCCATTATACATAACAAACAACAAAATGGATGTATCCAAAACCAAACTCTCAAAGTCTTCCACAAGCCTCCTCCTCCAGCAGTCTTCCCTAATAGCAACTCCATTTTGTCAGTTGCTTTTGTCAAAAACTTTGGTGTTATCTATCACTGCTCTCTCTTCTCTCTCAATCCACATATTATCTGCCAGCAAATCCTGCAGCTCCACCTTCAAAACACAACCAGAACCTATTACCTCAGTAAGTCCACTGCATCCACCTAGGTCCAAGCCAGGATCTTCCTCACCCAAGTGGTTAACACTTACAACGGGGCTCCTGCTTCTGCCTTTACCCTCCTATTATTTATTTCCCACCTGGCTGCAGAGTGATCCTTGCCTCAAAGCTTTCCAGTGGCCTTACTAGAAAAGCCAGTCATTTCATTACAGGGCCCCACAAGATTTGGCTCTTGTGGGGATCCTCACCTGACCCTAAACTAGACGACGTAATTGGCCTACTGCTAGGCTAATGCTTCTACACCCATAGGCAGTAAACTATCATTGACTGAGTCACTATATAAAGAGCTCCTACACAGTGCTCTGGGAGGAGACAGAGACGGAGATGGATTACAGACCTGCAGATTGTTGGATGCAGACATGAGTCTAGTGCTTGACCTACCACCATGAGAATAAACCAGGTATAAACCCTTTTAGTCCAAAAATGTCCATTTTAATTTCACGGTCTCACTGAATCCATAGTCAATTTGCCTGGGGCTGAAACCCTCAGGCAAGACAGCCCTTGTTTTCTCTTTGATCTCATCTTACTCAGCCCACTTCACTTTATTGGTGAACTCAATATTTAAAAAAGACAAGCAAGCTTCCATTTTTAAATCTTTGCATTTGCTCCCACCTCCTCTTTCAGATCTCTTTTCAAGTAACACCTTCTCAATTAAGCCTTCTAAATCACAAGATTTAAAATTGCAAAACCATCCCCACCTCCTTGCACTTTCTATCCCCTTTCCCTGCAAGTTTTTTCAACAGCTATTACCATAAGCTGCTATATTTCACTTATTTACTCAGTCTCCTCTGATTAAAATGTGAACAACACTGACAGATGGGACTTTTGCCCCAACACTATGGACCAGTACCTGGTACAAAGTAGCACTCAGTAAATATTTGTTAAATAAGCAACCAATATGTGTAGTTGTTTAAATTAACATTACTAGGGATTATTTTTAAAAGAATACTGTCAGTTTAAGTAACCAAAAAAATCCCCAAACTTATAAAAGTAAATGTATTTATAATTCTAAAAGATACCACTTAACTCAATCTTTTTCCAGTTGCCTAATTCAAGTAAACCAAATCTCACATATTTCGTATGGCAGTACAGTTCTAGAAATAGGCTATATTCAGTGATCCTACTCATGCTTGTTCTGCCAGAATGGAAATCACTTAAGCTTCCCAAGAGCTGAGACCACATTCCACCCATGTTCGTATCTCTAACGCTCTGGGCTCAAGAACCTGGTATATATAAACTCTCAAAAATTATTTATTGAGCTTTACCATGGAAGTAAAAGATGCCAATAGCCTATCAATAATTACATAAAATTATCATTTAAGAAAATAATTCTGACAGTCTAAATAAACTATGTTGTATTTCCTTATAAGAATGTCTGATACAGAAATGATTTCAGACCTAGCAGTATTCATCTCCAACTATACGCTCAACTTCTCTTCAGTAATTCACTTCCATGGCCTTATCTGATATATTGCACTAAACTAAGCCTAATCCACCTCTAAAATCTTAAACTTTAATATATGATACTTTTGGACAAACTTCCAATCCTTTCAGTTCTCTCATTTGTTTTTCTCAACTGCTCTTCCACATAGATATAATTTCCAATCCTTCAATGGTTCTTTCCTTTTCTCCCCAGGCTATCAGCTGCTGCCCTCCCCCACCAGCCTCCTGTCTTTACACAGTCTGAGATATCCCATCAATACATTGTGAAGCACTCTAAACTCTCTATCACTCTGCCATTCGGTCATAAGATCCTACAAGTGCTCAACTCTTCCTAATCTTAACAAATATTCCAAATATTCAATAATCTTCACTGGTCACCCTTCCTTTTCTATTTTTTCCTTCCCCTTAGTTTAGGGACATGTCCTGTTGAGACTGTCAAGTAGTTTCTCCTACCCAGATCCTTGGAGCTGGCCTGGATCCAGCCCCTTTCCAAGTTTGGTGCTCTAAACTTCCCATACATTCTGGGGGATACTGATGTCCTTCCAATACATTACTTTTCTATTTAAGTCAAAAGCCCCTCTGAACTCTGTATTTCCACCCCAGACGATTGCTCCTGAACCCTGGAATTCCAAAAACCAAAATGATAACCAGCTATCTTTAATGATCGTGTCCCTCTTTTGTCTGGAATTACTAGCAGTCACCTCCTGGAATGAAAATTTCCTTAACACAGTAAATGAGGCCCTCTGAAATCTAACGTAGTTCAGTGTCAAAAACCCCAAATGCAGCAGCAAACCTGACTCAAAATAGTTCTCCCCATAACCATATCCTTGATGTATAACTCTTTGCTATTGCTAATTGATACATAGATAAATCTAACTGGGCCAAACAGGTTCTCTCTCCCAGGAACCCGAAACTTGACAGAAAGCCCACAGACTGGGCGTTGAGACACAACAGCACCCTAAAGCAGTGCTTCTCAACCAACAGGGATTTTGCCCCCCAGAGGACATTTGGCCTTGAGCTGAAAGGAAGCTTCTGCTCTTACTTCCTTTATATTTGTTGTAACTTTTCTTTAGGGCTTTCCATGCCTTGTGAAAAAATACTCTCCTAGAGAAGCCTCCAAAATATTCTGTATTAGTTATAGCATGAAAACTCAGGATAATTTCTCCTTCAAAAACTTCCTGTTTCACTTCTCTTAAAATGTAACTATTCCAGCACCACCTCCCACCTTCTAACTACCCCCTTCCCTGGTTCAGTGGCATATTATTTCCAAGCACACAGACTGTTTTTGTTAGCAATGCAAGAGGTGCTTGGGATACATCATAACCCTCAATTAGCAGGGAACAAGTATATAGATTTACACTTCTCAAACAGTTCAGCATGTACTTAAAGCATTTATTAATCTTTTCAGGACAATTCCTCTTTCATAGTCTTCCAATATACCTCAAGCTCTCAAATTTCTCAAGATACCCAGTAACCCTGGTTTTAATCTTACAATTTCACCATACCCTGAACTCAAATCTCAAAGTAAGCATTCTCTTTCTCCTGTTCCTTCACAATCTTCTTCCTTACTGCAGTACCCCCTATATAAAGGTTCATTTTCCTAGTCCTTCCTTTCCAGTACACCAAAGGCGCTACATTTATTCAATGATTCAATTATCCATTCCTCCTACAACCACTGAGAAAATGGTCATACCCAGTATCTGTGACAATATTGGTGGCATACAGTCTTGCCTCAGTTAACAAAATAAAACAGCATGTGAGGGAGTATCAGTTCATTGGTGACATTCATCCTACCACTCAAAAAATTGCTATGGAGTGCCTGCATTATGCTAGACTCAAAAATCTCTGCCATTATGGAGTTTCCATTCAAGTGAGATGACAAACACTAAGTATGTATTATGGCAGATGAGGATGAATGCTATAGAGAATGCCTCCTTTTGAAGTGCCATGAGTTGCATCCACTGCCCATAGGAAATATCTACTATCAGAAGGTACTGTGTTCTATTTCCGGTTGAGCTGTGTTAAATTTTATTCCAGATGATTACATCAATACAGTGACATCTTCATGACTGCATAGTTTGTAAGATTAAGCTTGACCTGGATAACTTCAAAAGTTCATCCCTACTCAAATAACTGTAATTTGTCACAACACTCACCTTGTTTTGTGTATTGTCCTTTAGATTTATGAATAACTATTTTTCTTAGGGGATGACAGCAATAGCAGTAAGATTAATATATTAACCAAGAATATGAATTTTTCAATCACCTAAGTTTTGAAACATGAAGCAACTGAAAACTCCAGTTTCAAAAACTCATCTCTGAAAAAAAATCATTACTTTTTACCACAGCTATTAGAAGTCATACAGGTTAAAACGTCAGGTTAAAAAGTTATCCTGAAGACTCAATTCTGAATATGTGGGTGTTGTCTACTTTGTGAAGTTAAATCATTACCTTTGCTATTAATTTTAAGACTTCTGCTCAACTGGACTTCTACGAGAGAATTAAACTATAATGCCCTAAAGGCAGTCATTGATTGAACTGTTATTCTCCCAGGAGTCTAGCTATATCATCTTTGGAAGAGTGAGAAATCAGACATTCAAATCATTTTCTGTAGGTCTTAATTTTCTTGGGTAACTGAATATGAGAAAGGCTGGAAGACATCTGATAAGTAAGACCTTACCTAAATAATAAATAAATAGTAAAGATAAAACCTTATTCCAAAATAGGATAATTCAGTATTGGGCCACATGTGTAATTTAAAAAGAAACTTTCAATTAGTGATAATATTAAGAAATATATACTCATATACATATATTGGTATAATCTGTTACTTTAAAAGAACACTATCATATCTTATTCAGCATTGTGAGTAATATATTTGTTGAATCACGGAAATACTTATTTTGTTCCCCAATACATAACCCCTGGGATACAACGATCTGGAGAATCAAGAATTGTCTTTACTGTACAAGTATATCAAATACCTTAGTCTTTTCCCAAAATCAGGTAATCACTAACTTAGAGAAAAGGGTCATAATCCAGCGCTCTGAATTTCGCCAACAACTTGAAACACGATCCTACAGTTAGCCTGCGTCTTGAGACAAATACGGAGAAGCCAGGAGCAGTAACAAACTGCCAGCTTTACTGAGTCATGTTTCTGACTAAAACCGCGTTATGAAATGGAAAGAATGACAAGTATTGGGTTTATCACCATAGATGTTGACTCCCTGAATTTATGGGTCTCAGCTTTTTAAAAAGCAAACTGTTTTGTAAGAATGATGTGGACCTAAAACGCCTCCGGAAAGAACTTGCCAAAGCTGGGAACTCTGGTTATTTACCTAAAACAAATCTTAACTGTGCAAACAGGCACACCCTCTAATACATCAGAACGGGAAAGGCGAAGTGGGGTGGATTTATGACCATAACAAGGTTAACAGTTACAAGCCTCAGCCCTAAGAGTCCACACTGCGCCAGACGCCCTCGTTTATGGAGCCGCTCTGCTCCAGGTGAAGACGAGCTCCGAGCTCGCCTTCATCCTGCGCAGAAACCAGGCACCCGGGGGACGCCAGGCCATCTTCAGCCTCGGCGCGGGACCGCCCCAGACACCGCGTCGCGGGCGATACCAGCCCGCCGCCTACGCGGGCCGCCTTGCACGCTCCTCCGCGAGCCGGCGGAGGAGAAGCCGCCCAGGGACTGACGCGTGAGGCCAGCCCCGGGCTGCAGGCGACGGGAGACGCGAGCACGCGGCCCCTGCCCGGACTGGAGACGGGAGCCCAAGGGTCGCCCCCGCACGGCGGCCAGTCCCGCCGCCCCCGAGGCGGCAGGCTGCCTCCGGAGCCGGCTAGAGTGGAGGCGGGCCGGTCCCCCTTGCCCGGGGCTCCAACTGACCTGGAGAGGTGCTTCAGGATCTGTTTTTTGATGAGCCCAGCCATGGTGCCGGGGCGGGCGGCGCCGCGCACTCTCCGCTCTTCACTGCCTCCTCTCTTCTTGGCCGTCTTGTCTTTCTCCGGGTTAACCCGGCCGGAGGAGAGGCGCCTGAGCGCTCACGTCCGGGAAGGACCTGAGGCTCCGGCCAAGGCCACAGCCGCTACCACCGGGGGCCGGGAGCATCGCGCTCAGACCGCCGCGCCCGCCGCCGGCGCCATCTTGGCTGCTGCATCACCTAAGAGACCAGAGGAGGGATGGCGCTGGGCGGGGCGCGGAGAGGGGCGGAGCAACAGGGCCCCGGCAGGCGTGGGAGGGGAGCTTCTATGTCACGCGGGTTCTGGATTCCGGCGGCCGGGTTCCCTCAGCCGCCTTGACTCGCAGTTCCAGAACCTTCCTGGGCTGCAGTCCTCTCCCTACTCTTTGATCTTGTTCCCGCCTCCACCTGCGCGTTCCACGTCCTGCCTTCCACTTCCATTTCCTCAGAGTTTGCTCCACGAACTGTTCAGCTTGCTGTGCTGTTTATCTACCCCGCTTTCTTCATATTCTCGCCTCAGTGTCTTCTCTTTTACTAAAATACTCAGCTTTCTCCCAGCTAAATGCTATCATTTCATGTTTCCCCTGTTAATAAAAATCCTAAGGGAAGTAAAAGTTGACGTCGTGTCTTAGGAGTCCAGGACCTGGGCATTAGAAGGCCTAAATTTAAGTCCTGGCTCTAGTGTTTTCTAGCTGTGTTAATCTGGAAAAAATAATTTACTTACTGTCAACCTTAGTTTAATTATCTATAAAATAGGTTAATGATATCCTTACCCAGCTCACTAGATTGTATCTAAAGAAATAAGTATGTAAAATTTCACTTGAAAATTTCTATAAGAAGGAAGGAAATTGCTGAAATAGCAAAGACAACTATTACATCTCTGCAGCTCCACGCCCAAACCAGCATTTTTCAGAGTTGAAAATGACCACCCAGTGATGTGTAAAAGAGGAAAAGAAATTACACTACCTGTGGGGAATGTATCAGGAAGAAACGTGGGTATGTGTGGGGACGAGAGGGTAGTTTACCTACAGCCCAACAACCTTGCCCTTTTTGAAGAAGGGAGAAGAGATATTGAGGGTGGATATATATTCACTTAACACTAATCATGCGCTATAAACTAGGCATTATTCAAGTATCTAGTGTTACCTAAACAAATACAAAAAACCTGTTCCTGCCATCCAAGAGTTAACAGCCTAGCATGGAAGGTAGATTCTCAGTGATAAACCTTGACCTATGGCATTAGACTGAAATACCAGCTTAGCTATTTTGTGCTGGGCAAGTTATTAATCTCTGTCAGCCTCAATTACCTTATCTATTGGAGATAATAGTATCTAAGTCAGAATTTTGTAAGAACTAAATGAGATTATGCATATGAAGTGTTCAATAAAATGCCTACTATGTGGCAAGCTCTTAATAAATGCTATTATTATTATTAGTTAATATTATTAAAAACAGTGCTATAAGAACACAAAGACATAAAGGAGGGAGTGATTTATTCTATCTTGTTAAGTCAGAGATGGATTTACTGTGGAGATATCATTTCAAAGGTAAGAATAAGTCAGTTTAATGTATTGAAAGAATTGACCTTGAAGGCAAAGACTTGGATTTGAAACCCAATCCTATGGATTTTGAACTATGTGATCATAGGAAAAATATTGTACCTCTCAAGCTCCAGGATGCTATTAACCTTCTTGAGGTTGTTGTGTGGATTAACCAAGCTAATACAGGTTGGGTACTTAGAGAGTGCTGAACACAATAGAAATGGGAGCTAATTATTATTGATTCACTAGACAGAAAAGGATATTTCAGGAAGGTGGAACACAATTATGAAAAAGAACAGAAGTTCATGGCTTCTAAATGGCAAGTGGCCTAATGTGAACAAAACTTGGATTCATTTTCAAAGTAAAAGGACTAAAGAAACCCATAGGTTAATAATTATACTATCTTTTTATTGAGAAAATACTTATAATTTCAACCTTACTCTTTCCGTATTGAGAAAGGACATGATGCCACAAAACCACCATAAATTCAGTGTTTTACATTAATTTGCATTTGTGTTCATTGGTATTTATCAAAGTATAATTTTCAAAAAGTTAAAAACATGACTGTCATGCAAATATATGAGTCTGTGTCAAAGATTTATTAACTCATTTTAATGCAAGAACCAACAAGATAAGGTATTAAGCTAGTCCACTCATTAATAAGACTTAAAGTCTGTTGCAAATGTTTATTATGTATTTATATCACAATCATATTTTTAACTTTTAAAATTGTATGTTGCCTTCAGCCATAAAAAGAAAAGAAATCCTGCCATTTGCAATAACATGGATGGATCTAGAGGGTATTATACTCAGTGAAATAAGCCAGGTGAAGAAGGACAAATACCATATGAGTTCACTTATTTGTGGAATATAAAAACAAAGCAAAACAGAAGGAACAAAACAGCGTTAGACTCATAAACACTGAGAAGTGATTAGTGGTTATCAAGGGGAGGGGAGTGGGCAGGGGCTGGGGGAAGGAGACTGTTCAACCACAATGATGTACACTCAATAATAAAAAATAAAAAAAATGATACATTGCCAAAATATACATATATATCAAAAGTAACACATGCTTGAAATTATTTGTACTAAAACCTGCAAGGGAAAAAAAAACAAAAAAAGAAAAAGAAAACCTGCGAGGATACAGTGCAAGGTGTGGAGGTGAATAGAGTCAGAGTTTTTACTGAACAGTCTTTGCTGGCTCCTCATGGCTCATGAGAACCAATTGTGTGCATCTTTTCCCAACTCCGTGTTCAGTGTTGGGTTAGTTCAGGAGAGCTTGAAATCAGCCATTGTGACAGTATTTACACCACAAAGTGGTAAACACTGCAAATCAGGCCTTTTTTCCCCTGAAAATCTGGTGGTTAAAATATTTACCAGCACACACTGAAAGATGGGTTGTAGGGGGATAAGATTGCAAATGTGTGGATAATAGGCAATGTCAAGCCATGGAAGACTTCTGTAGTGACTGAATTTGGGGAGGATGGTCAGATTTCTGGTTCAGAAAACTATATTTGCTAATAATTATGCTGGTAATACAGAGGACAAATCATAATGAGAAAAGAATGGAGGTCAGAAGGGCATTGAGAAGGCAGTGGCATTGTTTCAAATGAGAGATAGGCATTATCAGTAGAGATGAAAGGTCAAGGAAAGATTCCAGAGATTAACTCAAAGATTGGAGTTGAAGGTAATTGAAGTTTCTAGTTTGGGCCCTGGTGGATTTGGGGGTACACCATTAATTGAGATTGGTAATGTAAGTGAACAAAGTAGTTTTGGAATTAAGACTCAGTTTTGGATTTGTTGCCTGTAAGCTTATCTCAGGATGTCTGGGTAGAAACACTCAGGTTACAGTTTGGGGTGTACATTCTGCTTCAGGATTTATCAGTATTTAATGATAGCTGAAGTCAAGAACAAAAATAGTTTTGATTGAGGAGCACTAAATGTTGAAGAAAGCAAAAAGAGAAGCGTAAGTGAAAAAAGGCTAGTAACCAGAAAGAGAGACAGGATGGAAATAGCATGTTTTAAAAGATAGAGATGGGTAGAAATGATGGCTTCTCTATGATGTAAGATTTATAAAATATTTTTACATGTCTGGAGTAAGGGCTCAACCAATTTCATATTAAATTAGAGAACACAGAATGACTACAGTTGGACATAATTAACTTTGCACATTCAATGACTTTTTGATGATAAAGATGCCAATAGAGTGCCTGACTTCAAGACGTTTGCCATCTATTAAGTTAGCAGAGAATGATCATGATAAAAGGGTGATGGTGACGATTAAAATTACTACTTCCAGGTACTTGACTTTTATCACTTACTCTTGATAAAACAATTCTACAAGGGGCTCTTTTAATATTACTCCATTTTACAGATGAGGAAACTAAGACTAGAGAGGTTAAGCAAGTCGTCCAAGACATCTAGTGGCAGCGACAGGATTTGACCCAGGAATTTGCAGAGATTAACCACCATCTCTTTGATTTCAATAATAGTACCTACTTTTTAAGTTATACAGATTAAATTAGTTAATATATGTAAAGCTCTTAGAACAGTTTACCCACATGCATTAAGTTCTGTGTAAGATTTGACCGTTATTATCTTCATCGCCTAAAGCTACACAGCCATTTTATGGCAGAGTCTGGATTTCAGTCCAAAATTCATTCTCCTATTATAATATATAGGAGTTAGCCCAGGGAATTACAGGAACACATAGAAGGAGCCCCTAATTTCAAGGGAATGGAAAAAGAGAGAATGTGTAAGATGTCGAGAAAGGCACAGAACTCTGTCTTGGAGAAAAAGTAGGCTGAAGAGGAGGCCTCATATCCAATTCCATGCTGTGAATGGTTTTGCACTTTATTCTTCAAAAAAAGCCATTATGGTTTTGCAATTTATTCTTCAAGAAATGTCATCTGAACAATATTATCGAAAACAAGCGCGCGCGCGCACACAAGCACAAAAGAACCTGGTTCGCTACAGGAGTTAAACGCAGGCGCGAACCAATCTGTGGAGTAAAGGACAAATACACAATACCGAAGAAGCACTAAGCAATTTCCAGTCTTGGATCTGGCAACGACGTAAACAGGGAGGCTTGGAAGCACTGCAAGACTCGTGCGGACAAAGAGGTCGACAGTGCAGTCTCTAGCTTCCGGCGTCCTCAGTTGCTAAGTGAAACCGGAAGCGCCCTTGCGCTCCGCCCATGCAAACCATAGAGTGCCGGAAAGAGCGTGAGCAGAAGGATCGGGAAGAGAAAGCGATCGCACCTCTGTTCGATCTAAAATGACAACGTTAGTGCTGGATAACGGAGCCTACAACGCCAAAATCGGTTACAGCCATGAAAACGTCTCGTAAGTGTTCGCATTCTCGAGGGACAAGCATATACGCCTAGTAGTTTCACATGCTAAGCTTCGTTTTTGCCGTATTAGCGTCTGCAAACGTCCCCCGCGCGGCCCAAACCTGAGCTGGAGGGATGGTCGGGGTGGAGCTGGGTAGTTGGGTTTGCTTTGAGGTGAGAGTTGGGTGTTAATTTTTGACAACGCGGTCCCGAAAGTGGGACGTGTATTTCGTTTCGTTACTGAAAATGGCTCCGAAAAATAGGCTTCTAGAGAAGCAATTCCAGATAGTGGGTTTTGCACAAAAAGTTCATGAACTCTTAGGAGTCCTGGGCAACATTTCATGTGTATATACATTTTCTTGGAGACACAATTAGAGCTTTCATCAAATCCCCAAAGGGTTCCATTACTCCAGAAAATGTAAAAACTACTCTTTTAGTGGCTGGAGACTTCGAAGGCTTTGTGCCTAAACCCTTCGAAGTCTCATTGGCTGTCTCAGTTGACTAGAGTCAGTTAAGCAGAAATACTACCGTAGCATTCATAAAATATATGTTTTAATAAAGAATTTTTTTTCCTATCTTCCACCTTTTTTCTTTTCTAAGAGGAATGTAAATTGTTACAGTTTCTGGAAACAATTTTGGCAGTGTGTATCGTTCTTACTTTTACACAGCAATTCTGTATCAATTACCTAAGGAATAAATTAGAGGTTTAAAACCAGAGAGACACAGAACTTTACCTAAGCTCCAGTTTTCATCTGTGCATTGGCAAAATCAGTACCCACCTGTGAGGATTTCTTGAGGATGACTGGAGAAAGATGAACCAGCATAGAACCTAGAATATGTTAGATCCTTAAAAAGAAAAAAAGTATTTTTATTATTTGAAGACAGAATGAGAAACACTGGTTTTGGACATTTTTTGACATTGATGGTGAGGGTTAAGCAAATGTATTTTTAGAAACCAAGTGTTTAGGGAATAATTATAGAATTTATTTCTTTGTTTCTAGGGTTATTCCTAACTGTCAGTTC
The DNA here is from genome assembly GCA_032199065.1 of Smutsia gigantea. Taxonomy (NCBI): domain Eukaryota; kingdom Metazoa; phylum Chordata; class Mammalia; order Pholidota; family Manidae; genus Smutsia; species Smutsia gigantea. Next base: position 55,991 of record JAVSCE010004875.1, on the reverse strand, counting down.
AGGTCAAAAACAGCACGTCTTAAAACTTTTACTGCAAACCAGATAGATGAAATAAAGGACCCTTCTGGACTCTTTTACATTCTTCCTTTTCAGAAGGTAACCCAATTATGTTATTTCTATCATTATAGACCTAAATTTAAGGATAATTTTTAAATGTATGTGTAAGATTTTGTATGTATGAAAACATTTTTAGATCTCTGAGAAAAAGTTAAGTTTTAAGATCTTATTAAAACCAAAAATTGAAATTCAATTGTCTTGTTAAAAATAAATGACCATGATTTAGTTACTGATTGTGGGTATTAAATTTTACTTATTAATGTTAAGGCTAAATGAGATCAACACATTAAAGAAAATAAGTATAGAGAGGCATCTTTACATATTGGTGTATCTTTTGAACCCATGACATTTTGGTTATTTTTTGTATTTGTAATTTTTTGAACTTTTAAAAGGAGAAAAAGATACCAATTTAATGGCTTTGAAATTCAAACAGCAGTAGACTGGCAAAGGTAAAGAGATAGAAATCAGTGTTTTAGAATATATTAATCTTATTTTTAAAAGTTCAAATATTGTTGATAATTTTATAAAAACAACTTTTTTAGGGCTACTTGGTGAATTGGGATGTTCAAAGACAAGTTTGGGATTACCTTTTTGGAAAAGAAATGTATCAGGTAACAAAATGGAGTATGTATTCAAATTTCTATTTCTATGTCTAATTCAAAAGGAAAGTTGGAACATATTTTAAGATTTATGAATTTTTTAATGTTTCTACTGTATATTTAAGTCACTTCATATACTGTGCTTAGCCTTGTTTTTCTAAATATTATGTAATACAGTTACATATAATAATATGATTTGATATTACCATCAACATGTGGTTATATCATTCATAACTTTTGCAAGTGAGTCAGATTTCCATTTTGGGGTGGAATTTGAGGTTGAGAAGAGAAAGTTTATATGAAATAAAGATTAATATTTTACTTAATATTTCTATTATTAAACCAATTCAGTATCTCATTTTTATTTTCATAGTAAAATATTTTTACCTACACATCTGAATGTGCAGCTCTTCAGTGTGAGGATTTTGTGTTTTTAATGTCTATAATGTGACTTTGGGTATACTGAGAGTGTTCAGATTTTAATTCCTCTTAAGAGTATATGAGAGAGAATTGTGTAAACATTAAATATCCTAAAGCTTCTGGCTTTTTAACTTTTAATAAAGTAACAACAGCCCCAATGCTTGTAGTTATACATAACTTTTGCATAGTTATCTTTAAACATTTTGACAGTACCATTTTATTAATGCTACCATTAACAGTTAAAATTGAGTAAAGTGCATGAATTCTATAACCAGACTTCCTGGGTTCAAATCCTAGCTATGTCACCACTAGTTATATGAACTTTAGTAACTTATTCAACTTTTCAGTGCTTCAATTTACTCATCTATTAAATAATAATAATAAGAAGACATGTCTCCAGGATTATTGTGAGGATTAAATAAATTTATTTGTGTATGAAAACAAGTGTTTATAACTACAAACTGATAAAACTTTTGGGATTTCTTTTCTCTCTCATAGGTTGATTTTTTAGATACTAATATTATTATCACAGAACCATATTTTAACTTCACCTCAATTCAGGAGTCAATGAATGAAATTCTATTTGAGGAATACCAGTTCCAAGCAGTATTAAGAGTAAACGGTGAGTTAAGATTTTGATTACATTGAGTTATGTTAATATGGATATCAGTATGTTAAAGTAACACTTAAAATCCAAGAATACTGGGTGACAATTAGATTTGAAGGAAGTAAAACATGGGCCCTTAGAATGGGTCCTTAGAAATTCTCTAGTCAGACTTCTTTCAATTTATCTTTTTACTACAATGATATTTCTCCCTAATGAAGTTAGTAGCCACATATTTCCAATCTCTGAAAGATTATTGTTTCTCAGATAGTTATCTTTTCTGTCACTGTGTTCACTGTTGTAATTATTATTGATTGAAATAGTGTTAATAGCTTAGGCCACCAATGTGAGGAAAATCTGTAAATATATTCTAAAAGTAAGTTTATTAAAGGCTAGAATTATAATACATGACTGTACAATGAAACTATTCACATATGTAGCTTGCAGAATTTAAGTCTATATATGCAACAGGATACTATAATGGTTAATAACAATCTTTATAAGTTTTCTCAACGGAGGGTGATTTTGTTCCTCAGAAGACATTGGCAATGTCTGGGGACAGTTTTGGTTGTCAAAACTGGGAGGGTGCTACTGGCAACGGTGGATAGAGGTCAGAGACGCTGCCAAACATAACTCACAGGACAGCCCCCCAAAAAAGGAATTCTCTGGCCCAAAATGTCAGTAGTTCTGATGTAGAGAAATAGACTATTCTAGACATACTGCCTAGGTTTGAGTCCTGGCTCTATTACTTTCTAATTGTGACTTAAGGCACATTATTTTAACTTCTCTGTGCATCAGTTTCTTCATCTGTAAAATGCAATTGTTACAAGGATTAAAACACACTCAAAATAGTTTAGAATAGTATCCAGCGTGTGTAATAAATGCTCAGCAAAATTATCTACTATTAGATTAATTTTTATAAGCTATGAAATGAATGTTACCTTTGAAAATTGTTCAGTTTTTCTCATATTTACCAAAAGTGATGTTTTAAAGTTTAAATACTGCAGAGTTTGTGACAGAATTGTGAATATTATTTTAAATGAACATATTTCTCATGAAGTTTTTGTCTTTGTGCTTGCCTTAGTTTTCTACCTTTCTTTATTGCTTTCAGTTAATTGTACTTTTACTTAATGTGTTTTTTTAATCTTTTTTTCTTTTAATAGCTGGGGCTCTTAGTGCACATAGGTATTTCCGAGATAATCCTTCCGAATTATGCTGTATCATTGTGGATAGTGGATATTCCTTTACACATATAGTTCCTTATTGTAGAAGTAAAAAGAAAAAAGAAGCAATTATTCGGTGAGTTGCATTTTAATTTTCATTTTATTTCCTAGGATAAGACTGAATGAAATGTGTGGTGAACTGACAAATTTGAATTCTCCCTTTTTAGGATAAATGTGGGAGGAAAACTCCTAACCAATCATCTGAAGGAGATCATATCTTACAGGTAATATTTAGCTTTGATTCTTTGAGAGGATGGGGTGCTGAAGATTAAATTTTTAAAGTAATTTAAAATTATTCCTTAACTTCAATTGTAATTCAGGTGGCAATTCTATATTACTACTCAAGAAACATTATTACATATATAACTACTGATGATATTCAAATTAAAAGCTTTCTAGCATATAAAATGGTAATGTCCAGCAAATAGAAATTGGCAAGTTCTAGGAAGTTTAATATATCAGTAACATTTTTAAATTGTAAATATTGTATATGTACATTGTAAAGCAAAATAAAAATGCATTTAAGAATCTGAAAGGAAAATAAATCTGTGCCTCTCCTTTCCATCTCTCATGTCAGCTCCATTCCACACAAAGTGTAATATTTGAACACTTACCTTTTATTATTTTAATCTCTATAAGCTTTAATAATATATTGATCTGTTTCTGGATTAACTAAATCTTAGTTGATTGTCCGCTGTTAAAGATGAGGAATATGTATAATTAGCCACCTCTCAACTCTTATCTCCTGAATTTTATTTATGCTATTATTTTTAATTTTATTCTGCTTGGAAATGTATTAGAATTCTTAAATTTCAATTCTTGCTATGTTACCTATGTATATATGAATATAGGTATTATACTGTAGCATCTCTTACCTCCTCTCTATGTTATACCGGAAAATAAGTGAATCTACATTTCCTTCTATCTCTCCTCCCTCCATTTACTTCTTTATTCTGTCAGATGTGCCATTACTTTTTTTAACAGCTGTGTTGAGATACAGTTCACATACATAAAATTCACCCATTTAAAACATACAGTTCCAGTGGTTTTTAGTATATTCGAATATTTTTAGAACATTTCTGTTACCCAGAAAAGAAACCCACTCTCCTTAGCCATCATCACTCCCTAGCCCTCATCCCATCCAGCTCTCATACATTTTTTTTTAAACTTTCTATTTTAAAATAATTATAGACTCAGGAAGTTTGAAGAATAGTACATAGAGCCCCGTGTACCCTTAGTGATATCTTATGTAACTAGTACAATATCAAAATGTTGACATTGACACTAGTGCATTATTTTTAACCAGACTACAGGTCATACTCAGTTTTCACCATTTTTTGCATGTATTCATGTGTGTAGTTCTGTGTGACTTTATCCCATACATACATTCATGTAAATACCACCATAATCAAGATCTAGAACTAGTTCACCACTCCAAAGGAACTCCTTTGTGCTAAATATATATATATATATATTTCACTGATTCTGAATTGTACTTTTTCACCTTTAACCTCTGAAATTGAGATGAATCTTGCAATCATTGGTACCTTAGAATTGTCATTAATTACCATGTTTTCTTCTCTGGTAAATAATGCATTTGGAGAAGGTAAAAATGTGGTGTGTTATGATGTTTGTCATAAGGAAAGCAAAAAGATAGAAACAATAATATTGATGTTTATTTATTGAGTATAGGGACTATGCTAAACACTTCACAGGTATGATTAGAATCGTTTACCTCTCAGAGCTGTGTTAAGTCAGTGATCTTAATTATCCTTTTTGGAGTTGAGAAGATTGAGTCCCAAAGAGGTAAAGTAACTTGGTTACTAAGTTGTGATTAAACCTAAGTCTCTGGTTCCAAAGTCCATGATAATAACACTAGTATCTTTCCTCCCTAATCTAAACTTTTCAACATTAGGAACATTGATAAACACATTTTCATCAATCCCTCTGATTGAATATTTTAAGGCAAAAAAAAAATTCATTTTTAAGAATAATAGCATAAGAAAATGTTCATGAGATAATGTTTAGTTTAAAACATAAAAGGTAAATGTAGCGTATGAGCTATGTGCAGAGAAAAATATTAAAAGCAAAGCTCACATTTTTAAAAAAACTTCTTTATTTTCTACATTAAGCCTTTGTTTTCTTTGATTCACTCATCAAATATTTATTAAGCATCTACTATATGCCAGGCACTGTGTGCTGACTCATAATACTCCTGTAATTGAAAAAGAAAGTGCAAAGAGTTGAGGCATTTTTAATAAGATTCTATTCAGAGTGGTTGAAGGAAAATGTTTGCTCTTTCATTGGGTCAACCATACCCGTGAAAACCTGTTTTCAGTTTCCTCTGCAAACTAGACTTTGCCCTCAGAGAGGTAATGTGGAGATTAAATAAGATAATGGAAATGTACTACATAAAATTAAAAATATCTTCCACATTCAAGAATTTAATATTTAGTATTTAAAAAAATCAGTTCCTCAAAATTTAATTCTAGGAAAGAGATTTTAAATGATAACTTTGTTATATTTAAATTTTTTCTATTTCAAATTTTATAATTTTTCTGTTTAGGCAGCTACATGTTATGGATGAAACACATGTGATTAATCAAGTAAAAGAAGATGTATGCTATGTGTCCCAGGATTTTTATAGCGACATGGACATTGCAAAGTATGTATAATGGTAATCTAAGAATCAGAAAGTTGATTCTTGGGTAATGTTGCACATAGTTAAAATATTTCATAAGTCTCTATTGTGTTTTCCAGATTGAAAGGAGAAGAAAATACAGTAATGGTAGACTATGTTTTGCCTGACTTCAGTACAATTAAAAAGGGCTTTTGTAAGGTAAATAAAAAAACCCACAGTGACATTTAAGTGATCCCCTCAGTCAGATTTGAAAAGCATCCAGCTGGGATTGGTGGAGTCGTACAGAGTTGTTGACAGCTGCCATCGTGGTGGCCATTTCTCCAGGCACAAGTGTGTGAACGATTACAAAATACCTCACTGAAGTTATTTAGAAGAACCATTAGTCAATGGTATCAGCCTAATGATAGCACTTGAGACAAACCTGGAGATAAATGGCTAACCTCTATTATGGCTAACGCTTTTTGGTTTACTTAAGAATAAGTTTAAATCCAGTTGGAAGTTGCTTATTTGTCTGTTGTGAAAATTATTGACATAGTTGACCTGAAATTTACTCATGTTTTGTCTGATACGATCAGATAGTAGTAGGGCAAAATCCAGTGCACTTCCAAAGTGTTGAGAAGTTTATCATGGATGTTAAAATAATTTCTCCTTACTTTTGATGAGCTCAGATGAACTATCAGTTCTGTGTTTGGGTAAATATTAAGTTTGCCCTTCTAGTAACTGACTATGAACACTGCAGGGAAGTTAAAAATCTAGTCAGAAATGTAAGCATATTTGCACAAGTAAACATGGTATCATTCATTGCAGTATATATTACAAGAGTGAACAATTGGAAAAAACCTAAATATCCAGTAATGGAAGAAGAACAAATAAATTTTGACATACTCATATTACTAAAATACTAATGAAAATGAAAATGAAGTAGAGCTATATGATCATCATGGATAAATCTCAGAAACATCTGTGTTAAACATCTAATACAATGATATCTAAAAGTTTTAGAAGGATATATATACTTTCATATATCCTTCTATGGAATATGTATTTGAATAATAATTTATGTTTAGGAATACATGAACATATAAAAGAAAAGTGTAAAACTATGTGAATGATAACACCAAATTTACGTGGGGAGTGTTAACTTACCTGTAAAGTTGCATTAAAGTGGTAGATGGATACATGGGTTTTATATAATTTTTTTTATTAAGGTATCATTGATATACACTCTTATGGAGGTTTCACATGAAAAACAATGTGGATACTACATTCACCCATATCATCAAGTCCCCCCCATACCCCATTGCAGTCACTGTCCATCAGTGTAGTAAGATGCCACAGAGTCTCACTACTTGTCTGCTCTGTGCTAGCTACACTGTCTTCCCCATGAACCCCCGCACACACACCATGTGTACTAGTCATAATGCCCCTCAATCCTCTTTTCCCTCCCTCTGTACCCACCCTTCCCCTTTGGTAACCACTAGTCTTCCTATGCAATTTTTTTTGGCCAGATTTTGAGGTCAAATGCAAACTAGAATTCAGATAACTAAGTTAATGAGGCACAGTCCATCGGTATTCATAACCAGATAGTATACCCAGAGCCTTATAAAATTGAAATCATCCTGTAATATCCTTACACTCTTGTGGAAGAACCTAGGCTGGCTTTCACAAGTGGGAATTGAAAATGGTATCAGGTTGCCTAGACATGAACTGGGGAGAAAAACTGGAAGCCCAGGTCCTGCTTAGGACATAGATGGTGTACTTTTTTCCTACCAGACAAGGATAACTATTCCTAATACAGACACACCATCCTCATGTGGCTCATTAAAACACTTAAGTGATATAAAGCTCCTTATGGAGAATTCATGGCACTCTGTACAGAGTTAATGGAGGTAAACTAATATGTATGTCTACAGGGATGGAACCTGAGGAAAGTCTCCATGATTCCTAATTTTTGCAAACCTGCCTCATTGGAATCACCTGGGGCACTTGAAAAACAATTTATATGCAGGTTCTCAGTTCCTGTCCCTAGAAATGCTTAAGTTTGGAAACTCAATCTTAAAAAAAACACTTTTCAGATGGGCTGTCAACTAGGTTTGGAAATCTTGCTCTTATTTTTTTAAAACATTATTCTCTCCTACCTGCAAATGACAACCTATCAGTTTATTGGACATTATCTACTAAACACTGCTAGCTTCCTTCTCGCCAAATCATAAGAGCCTTGTTTTCTGAAACCTGCACTTTGCACAGTAAGCACGAGCAGAGGTGTGGTTATTCTCCCAATCAACCATTGTTTAACTGATCATCTTTGGAGAAAAAAGGCAGAAACTACATCGTATTGTCTACAGCTCTTTTACTGGCATTTGACCTTGGTAACACTATCTGCTTATGGATAGTGATGGACTGTGCTTCATTAACTTAGTATAGACTCCCTGTTACTTGTGCACTTTAGTATCAAGTGGACAGAGTCAGTTGGACTGGACTTTTGCCAAATTATGGAATGTTACCATTCACTTTATTTCAAAAATAATGGTTTAATCTTTACTTTGTCAATTACTGTTCAAATTTATACTTTATTCAAAATACATGTTAAATTGTGTGTATAGCTTAATATTTTTTAAGATTTAGAAAGAGCTTATTTAGTATATGTTAGGATGTATCCTACAATGTATTATTTTGAATTTACTATTTGACTAACTTGTTTTCCTTGTTGCTTGATATGCAACAACTTTGATAAGAGCTGATAAATATGAAATTAGAAAAAAATACTACATCAAATGAAAAAAATTATTTATTTCAGAGTCCTATTCTTAACATGTTGTTAGAACTTGGACTTTGATAGATTATTCAAGAATATTTTTTAAGCACTTGGGAAAAACATTAGAGAATTTCAGTTGACAAAAAAGTTACAAAAAGTTACAACTTTGATTTTTTTAGTACTGAAGACCGTAGCAATAACAAGGTCTGTAATATCATTGTTGATTACAACTGATAGAAATTCAAGTTTTTTCTCATCGGAAAGAAGATGCCTACTAAAGTGTAATATGCTTGACTGACCTACATTGAGAAAATAGCCCTCATAAATAATGATTACAGTACCACTTGCTGCACAGCCATTGTAATTTAAACTGACCACTTTTTTCATGGTACCAGAATGAAATTTATGAGGGCTTTGCAGTAATCATGGCTATGATTAAAAGAGCAACTCCCAGCAGCCTTTATAATAAATTCCTTCATTTGTCTGTGTCAAACAATCTTTTTGGAGTTGTACTCTTAAAAACAGAAACTACTTGTAATTCCACATTACATATTAACATTTAATGGCTTTACACCTAGTATTTAACAAGAATATCTAGTTCTGGCTCTTTCCCTTAGTTAGGTATTTGAGCCTGGGAAAGTCACATGATTCTCTTGTGCAAAATCAGGGTTATAGACTAGATAATCTCTAATGTTTTGTCAACTGAAATTCTCTAAGTTTGCATCTGTCTCAGGTTACTTTAATGAGTTATATCCTTTAAACTGTTGCCAGTATAATTTTTAAATGAGTTTGTAGGAAATATTTTCATTCTGCCTGAGAAGGAAGGATATTTTGTGGAGGAGTAATACTATTTTTGCTGCTGTAATAGTAGCTTAATTGAGTTAAAAGTAGTTTTCCTTGTTCTTCCTAGAGCATTGTGAATATTGTGTGATTTTTGAATATTTTCATTTAAAAATAATGTTTTGAGCATGGAATTTCCAAATAATAGGAATTGGAGTTACTCATATCCAGGTAAGAGAGGCAATGTAGTAGAAGCAGTATGTCACTTGTACTTTTTTTTATATGTAATTTATTTTGGTATCATTAATCTACAATTACATGTGCAATATTATGGTTATTAAACTACCCCTTCATCAGGTCCCCCCCACCAACCCCATTACAGTCACTGTCCATCAGCGTAGTGAGATGCTATAGAATCACTACTTGTCTTCTCTGAGTTGTACAGCCCTCCCCGTGCCCCCCAACATTACGTCTGCTAATCGTAATGCCCCTTTTTCCCTCTTATCCCTCCCTTCCCACCCATCTTCCCCAGTCCCTTTCCCTTTGGTAACTATTAGTCCATTCTTGGGTGCTGTGAGTCTGCTGCTGTTTTGTTCCTTCAGTTTTTTTCTTTGTTCTTATACTCCACATATGAGTGAAATCATTTGATACTTGTCTTTTTTGACTTGGCTTATTTCACTAAGCATAATACCCTCTAGCTCCATCCATGTTGTTGCAAATGGTAGGATTTGTTTTCTTCTTATGGCTGTATAATATTCCATTGTGTGTATGTACCACATCTTCTTTATCCATACATCTACTGATGGACACTTAGGCTGCTTCCATTTCTTGGCTATTGTAAATACTGCTGCGATAAACATAGGGGTGCACATGTCTTTTTAAACTGGGCTGCTGCAGTCTTAGGGTAAGTTCCTAGGAGTGGAATTCCTGGGTCAAATGGTATTTCTATTTTGAGTTTTTTGAGGAACCTCCATACTGCTTTCCACAATGGTTGACCTAATTTGCAGTCCCACCAGCAGTGTAGGAGGGTTCCCTTTTCTCCACATCCTCGCCAACATTTGTTGTTGCTTATGTTTTGGATGTTGGCCATCCTCACTGGTGTGAGGTGATATCTCATTGTGGTTTTAATCTGCATTTCTCTGATGATTAGCGATGTGGAGCATCTTTTCATGTGCCTGTTGGCCATCTGAATTTCTTCTTTGGAGAAGTGTCTATTCATGTCCTCTGCCCATTTCTTAATTGGATTATTTGCTTTCTGTTTGTTAAGGTGCATGAGTTCTTTATATATCTTGGATGTCAACCCTTTATCAGATACGTTTTTTATGAATATATTCTCCCATACTGTAGGATGTCTTTTTGTTCTACTGATTGTGTCCTTTGCTGTACAGAAGCTTTTCAGCTTGATATAGTCCCACTTGTTCATTTTTGCTTTTGTTTCCCTTGCCCGGGAGATATGTTCATGAAGAAGTCGCTCATGTTTATGTCCAAGAGATTTTTGCCTATATTTTTTCTAAGAGTTTTATGGTTTCATGACTTACATTCAGGTCTTTGATCCACCTTGAGTTTACCTTTGTGTATGGGGTTAGACAGTAGTCCAGTTTCATTCTCTTACATGTAGCTGTCCAGTTTTTCCAACACCAGCTGCTGAAGAGGCTGTCATCTCCCCATTGGATATCCAAGGCTCCTTTATCAAATATTAATTGACTGTATATGTTTGGGTTAATGTTTGGATTTTCTATTCTGTTCCACTGATCTGTGGGTCTGTTTTTGTGCCAATACCAAATTGTCTTGATTACTGTGGCTTTGTAGTAGAGCTTGAAGTCAGGGAGCGTAATTCCCCGTTTTATTCCTCCTTCTCAGGATTGCTTTGGCTATTTGGGGTCTTTTGTGGTTGCATATGAATTTTAGAATTATTTGTTCCAGTTCATTGAAGAATGCTGCTGGTATTTTGATAGGGATGCATTGAATTTGTAGATTGCTTTAAGTAGTATAGCCATTTTGACACTATTTATTCTTCCTAGCCAAAAGCATGGGAAGAATTTCCATTTGTTACTGTCCTCTTTAATTTCTCTTAGGAGTGTCTTGTAGTTTTCAGAGTACAGGTCTTTCACTTCCTTCGTTTCGTTTATTCCTAGGTATTTTATTCTTTTTGATGTAATTGTGAATGGAATTGTTTTCCTGATTTCTCTTTCTGCTAGTTCATCTTTAGTGTATAGGAAAGCAACAGATTTCTGTGTGTTAATTTTGTATCTTGCAACTTTGCTGAATTCAGATATTAGTTCTAGTAGTTTTGGAGTGGAGTCTTGAGGGTTTTTATGTACAGTATCATGTCATCTGCAAGTAGTGACAATTTGACTTCTTCTTTACCAATCTGGATGCCTTGTATGTCTTTGTTTTGTCTGATTGCCGTGGATAGGACCTCCAGTACTATGTTGAATAACAGTGGAGAGAGTGGGCATCCCTGTCTTGTTCCCGATCTTAGATGAAAAGCTTTCAGCTTCTCGCTGTTATGTATGATGTTAGCTGTGGATTTGTCATATATGGCCTTTATGATGTTGAGGTACTTGCCATCTATACCCATTTTGTTGAGAGTTTTAATCAGGAATGTATGCTGAATTTTGTCAAATACTTTTTCAGCGTCTATGGAGATGATCATGTGGTTTTTGTTCTTCTTTTTGTTGATGTGGTGGATGATGTTGATGGATTTTCGAATGTTGTACCATCCTTGCATCCCTGGGATGAATCCCACTTGATCATGGTGTATGATCCTCTTGATGTATTTTTGAATTCGGTTTGCTAATATTTTGTTGAGTATTTTTGCATCTACTTTCATCAGGAATATTGGTCTGTAATTTTCTTTTTTGGTGAGGTCTTTGTCTGGTTTTGGTATTAGAGTGATGCTGGCTTCATAGAATGAGTTTGGAAGTATTCCCTCCTCTTCTATTTTTTGGAAAACTTCAAGGAGAATGGGTGTTATTTCTTGTCTATATGTCTGGTAGAATTCAGAGGTGAATCCATCAGATCCGGGAGTTTTGTTCTTGGGTAGTTTTTTGATTACCGTTCAATTTCATTGCTGGTGATTGGTCTGTTTAGTTTTTCTGTTTCTTGCTTCTTTAGTCTTGGGAGGTTGTATTTTTCTAAGAAGTTGTCCATTTCTTCTATATAGATTCTCATAATATTCTCTTATAATTCTTTGTATTTCTGTGGGGTCCATCGTTATTTTTCCTTTCTCATTTCTGTTTATGTGTATAGATTCTCTTTTTCTCTTAATGAGTCTGGCTAGGGGTTTATCTATTTTGTTTACTTTTTCAAAGAACCAGCTCTTCGTTTCATTGATTTTTTTCTATTGTTTTATTCTTCTCAATTTTATTTATTTCTTCTCTAATCTTTATTATGTCCCTCCTGGTGACTTTGGGCCTCATTTGTTCTTCTTTTTCCAATTTCAGTAATTGTGTCTTTAGACTATTCATTTGGGAATGCTCTTCCTTCTTTAAATAGGCCTGGATTGCAATATACTTTCCTCTTAGAACTGCCTTTGCTGCGTCCCACAGAAGTTGTGGCTTTGTATTGTTGTTGTCATTAGTCTCCATATATTCTTTGATTTGGTCGTTAACCCATTGATTAATTAGGAGAATGTTGTTAAGTCTCCATGTATTTGTGAGTCTTTTTGGTTTACTTCTAAAATTTATTTCTAATTTTATATCTTCGTGATCTGAGAAGTTGGTTGGTAGGATTTCAATATTTTTGAATTTTCTGAGGTTATTTTTGTGGCCTAATATCTGGTCTAGTCTGGAAAATGTTCCGTGTGCACTTGAGAAGAATGTGTATCCTGTTGCTTTTGGATGCAGAGTTCTGTAGATGTCTGTTAGGTCCATCTGTTCTAGTGTGTTGTTCAGTGCCTTTGCGTCTTTACTTATTTTCTGTCAGGTTGATCTGTCCTTTGGAGTGAGTGGTTTGTTGAAGTCTCCTAAAATGAATGCATTGCTGTCTATTTCCTCCTTTAATTCTGTTAGTATTTGTTTCACATATGCCGGCGCTCCTGTGTTGGGTGCACATATATTTATAATGATTATGTCTTCTTGTTGGACTGATCCTTTTATCATTATGTAATGTCCTCCTTTATCTCTTGCTACTTTCTTCGTTTTGAAGTCTATTTTGTCTGATACAAGTACTGCAACACCTGCTTTTTTCTTTTTGTTGTTTGCATGAAATATCTTTTTCCATTCCTTCACTTTTCGTCTGTGTATATCTTTGGGTTTGAGGTGAGTCTCTTGTAAGCAGCATATAGATGGGTTTTGCTTTTTTATCCATTCTGTTACTCTGTGTCTTTTGATTGGTGCATTCAGTCCATTTACATTTAGGGTGATTATGGATAGATATGTACTTATTGCCATTGCTGGCTTTAGATTCGTGGTTACCAAAGGTTCAAGGGTTGCTTCTTTACTATCTAACAATCTAACTTAACTTTCTTGTTAAGTTATTGTAAACACAGTCTGATGTTTCTTTATTTCTCTCCCTTCTTATTCTTCCTCCTCCATTCTTTATATACTAGGTGTTTTATTCTTTGCCTTTAGTTAGTATTTGGATGGTCTGCTTTCTTTGCTATGATTTTATTTTCTCTGGGCACATCTTTTTAGCCTTAGGGGTGCTTCCCTCTAGAGCCGTTTGTTTAAGGTATCCTGTAGTGGTGGTTTATGAGAGGCAAACTCTCTCAACTTTCGTTTGTCTGGAAATTGTTTAATCCCTCTGTCATATTTAAATGATAATTGTGCTGGATACAATATTCTTGGTTCGAGGCAGTTCTGTTTCATAATGTTAAATATATCATGCCATTCTCTTCTGGCCTGTAAGGTTTCTGTTGAGAAGTCTGATGATAGTGTGATGGGTTTTCCTTTGTAGGTGATCTTTTTTCTCTCTCTAGCTGCCTTTAATACCCTGTCTTTATCTTTGATCTGTGCCATCTTTATTATTATATGTCTTGGTGTTGTCTTCCTTGGTCCCTTGTGTTGGGAGATCTGTGCTCTTCGGTGGACTGCAAGACTATTTCCTTCCCCAGCGAGGGAAAGTTTTCAGCAATTATTTCTTCAAAGACACTTTCTATCCCTTTTTCTCTCTCTTCTTCCGCTGGTACTCCTTTAATGCGAATATTGTTCCGTTTGGAATGGTCACATAGTTCTCTTAATATTCTTTCATTCCTAGAAATCCTTTTATCTCTCTCTGCCTCAGCTTCTCTGTATTCCTGTTCTCTGATTTCTATTCCATCAACAGTCTCTTGCATCTCATCCAGTCTGCTGTTAAGCCCGTCGATCGCTTGTCTGATTTCTGCATTGTCTTTCCTCACTTCCCTTACTTCCTCCCTCAGGTCTTGCACATTTCTCTGTAGGTCCATCAGCATGGTTATGACTTTTATTCTGAATTCTTTTTCAGGAAGACTGTGCATTTCCATCCCTTCAGGCTCCCTCTCTGGGGTTGTCTGGTAGATTTTAGTCTGGACCATATTCCTCTGTCTTTTCATGTCTATAGAAGTGGTCGCTGGTAGTTGCCACGTATGTCAGTTGGGCTCTTTAAGACCGCCTCTTGGGGTGCTGAGTTCTCTCGGGTGTAGCTGCACGCTGTGCGCTTTCCTGTGTATTCTGGTCTCTCTTTTAGGAATTGTTGTATTTGCTATATTTTCGTAGATAAATATAGGGTTGGGAGGAGATTTCTGCCACCCTGCTCAAGCCGCCATCTTCTGTCACATGTACTTTTGATTATTAGACTAACGATCTTGGGCAAGTCATGTAACCTTGCCAAGCCCTATTGCATCATTAATACAAGAAAAATATGCCTACCTTACAGGGTTATGTAAGAGTTCAATGGGGTAATGTATGTAATATGTCTAATATAAATAGCCCATTATTGGCTTACGTGACATTACTCAAGAATTTATTGAATACTTATTGTGTACTGGATAGTATGCTGTGCTAGGTAGTGGATAATGAACAGTGGTGAACAATATAGACCAAAAGGGATAAGATAGGGTGATAGTAGAGACTAATGGAGGGACCTTTTATTTCAGAAAAAAGCATCTCTGAGGAAGCTAAAATATGATGAACAGAAAGTAGATGACTGACATGACTGATAATATTAAGGAATCTGTAATATTTGTCATATATATTACTCTTTAAGAATAAATGATTAATATTTCTTTGCATATATTATACTTTTGTACTTACACAAAGGGTTGAGATATACTCTAATAGGAGGAAAACTGCATATTTAAGTCAACTGAAATGAATGTCTTGAATCTAAAAGAGTTGAGGATTTTTAGTTAAGTTGAGAGGGGCCATTATTTTAATGATGTGGAATTATTGAAGAAGATTATTTTTTCTGATCGCTTCATGAACACAGCTCACAGAATGGGCAGGTTAACAGATAATAACAGAATTTCAGTGATGAAGTCTATGTATTTTAAATCATTTGGAAACTCATTTTTGAATAGAGATTGAATAAATAATAAAGAAATTTAAAGGTATAGGCTTTTTGCACAAGCTAAAGGGGAAATCCTGATAGAATAGGGTCACAGTGTCTAATAAACATTTAAAATAGAGGAGTGAAAGTAGATGGTGGTAGAAACAAAAGCTATAGTAAATGTTTTTTTTTTATTTACAATATGTTCTTTGTTCTCCAGAAACTGACATCATCTGTGATTATAGATAAACAAGGAAGTTCCCTCTCCTCAGTTCTCCTTTTCTTTCTTTCTGTTTTAAAATGTGTGGAATAAAGCCAGATCATCTTTGGGGGAACAGCTATATTAGAGTCAGCAATTATTTATTTGTGTGGTTAAGGCAACAGGCGAGAAGGCCACATTTCTCTCACTTTGGGGAATCCTGAAAATTCTAAAACATGGTTTATATGTTAGTGTTACATTTTACTTAATGTTATATAATGTCTAACATCATGTAAGATAATATAGCTTAAACTTTTAATCTTATTTTTCTTTAAGCCAAGGGAAGAGATGGTGTTAAGTGGAAAATATAAATCTGGGGAACAAATTCTTCGCCTGGCCAATGAGAGATTTGCTGTTCCAGAAATACTCTTTAATCCTTCTGATATAGGCATTCAAGAAATGGGTATCCCAGAAGCTACTGTCTATTCAATTCAGAACCTACCTGAAGGTATATAAATACAGTATTGAGAAGTAATGATATATCTTTTTTAAATTCATAAGCTCTGTGAATCCTAGAGAAGTCATCTGTTCTTTCTAAATAATTTCAGGTAAGCAGCAAGTCTGTTTTATTTGCAGAGGTGTCCATGTCCCATAATGAACTTGAATAATTCTTACTTTGTTGGTCCTAGATAATAAATTTGAAATAGGGAAAACCATATGGTCTATTTAAACTTTAAGAAATTTATCTCCATGAGTATAAAATAGCCATATCCATTTAAGAAGAGTTTTAATTTCACCCACTTTGCACAGAATAGCAATTTATAATTTAATAATTTGATGGGTTTTAGCTCTTGAGACTGGTTTGTTCTGTTATGTTTGGACTAATACACAGGAAGTTTATTTTAATGAAGTTGATGTATGGTGCTCACAGGGATGACTGGGCTCTCCTGAAGCATAATTAAACTAAATTTTCTGTGGTTTTAGAGTGCTTTTATATCTTGACTCTGTCTTCCTACTTCATAGGGAACAGTCTAGTCATTGGAGAAAATCTAGCACACCCAATGTACTCTCCTCCCATTTAAAAAAAAGAATGAGAAAGTCACACAATACCATTACCTTAATATAATTATTTAACAAATATTTTCACTTGATATATTTCATATTAATATCAATTTTGCATTTTATATAGTTACAGCCATTAATGTATACAACATTTTGTACTTCATTACTTATGCCATGGGACTTGGTGTCAATATGAGGAACTCTCAACAGAAGCATTAGGTGGGATGGCCAGTACCTATTAATTCCTGATAGATTTCCCAGTGATGCTTAGTAGGCTTTTAATACTGGCTAACCATATGGCACTTAAACATATAACTTTATATATCATATAACTTCAATGAGTGTAGAACATTAGATCCTTTCTTTAAATATTAGTATAGATTATAAGTATTTTTCACTATCAAATGTAAGTATTGCACAATAAGTATGTCTGTCTCAGTGACATAACATGGAAATTTGGGCTCCCAAATTAAAATGTCATGACTTCCAAAAAAAAAAAATGTCATGACTTCCTTTTCAACCTTACAGTAGCTCACTATCTCAGCCTGTAGAAAGACCCCCTCCATTTTAGGGAATAACAGTTATAATTATCAAAATGTCTGCCACTAGAATGTTACTCATTTATGTATAAATGAGTATACATGTGTATATAGTAAATGTGTACATAATAAGAGGCCACTAGTTCAGCTCTTTTACCTATTAGCCTTTCTTTTAAAGATCTATGAGGTCATATTTCACTCTGTTTAATGTTTCTATTTGTGTAAACTATAATCTCATTATAAAATCTTAGCAATTATAAATTATAATTTAAATGGTTATAAAATATTATATGGTTTTCCAGCCAGTAATTGTAATCTAATTGCTCTTAACTAAATTTTCATACCCTCTTCCAGAGAGAGAAACAAATTTTCTAATGCCTGTTTTCTTCCTTCTCTCTTTTTTTTTCTTATAGAAATGCAGCCACATTTTTTTAAGAACATTGTTTTGACAGGAGGAAATTCCCTTTTTCCAGGATTTAGAGATCGGGTTTACTCAGAAGTTCGATGTCTCACTCCAACAGACTACGATGTTTCTGTTGTGCTGCCTGAGAAGTAAGTGTTGGCTGATACAGAAACAAAACACGAAGTCATTTTATAGATAAAGCGGTATATAGGCAGACTTGAGTTTAAAGCCTGGTTCTACCATGTTGGCAGGTTTCTTTCACGTTGGGGATCCTCATTTTCCTTTCCTCAAAAATTTCTCTAAATGATAAACTTTACATTTCAGTGGACTAAATGGGATGAAGTATATAAAGTGCCAGCCATAACGGTTGGTACACATAATGGGTGCTCAGTTAACATAAGATCACATCATAAAACAGTTAAGTCGGTCCTCATTCCTAAGAAATTTTTACAGGCAAAAGAAAAGAGGTTATAATTTCTGATTAATATGAGGTGTATCATTTCTTTACAATTTCTATCAAGAATAGAAATTTTTAAATTAAACCATTAAGATACGTCAGTTTATATATATATATTGTTTTGGAATATTTTAAAATAATTTAAAATACAGGTTTCCCATCTGAAAGAATGTTCCTTTGAAACTTTTTGTAAGCTGAAATGGAGTAAAATGAAGAAACAATTAGCATTAATTAGTATGGAAACATTTTTTAGTGTTCCCAGACCCAAAAAATAAGTCAAGATAATGCGCAACAGCTCACAGACACAGTTCAGAGCTATGGCAGCCTTAATGCTGAGATGCTGAGTGTAGTTTCCAGGGAAAGAGCTTAGTGGGCTATCCTTGCTTCTTGGGATGTGTGCTGTCTTTGTAATGGCTCACTGTAAAACAGACATTAAATACTATTTTCACTCTTCACTTTTTCCCATAAAAACAAAAATCCTCTTCAATTTCTTTCAGTTAGTGAAAACAGGTACTAATGTCACTTCTCAACACTATTCCCTATCCTGTTTTATGAAAATAAGCAGATGTTTTCATTTCCACTTTAGTAAAAAAAAATTAAGATAGCATTTTAGAGCTGTAACAAAGGGTTATAGATGATCCTGTTTAATGGTCTTACTTTGTAAATAAAGAAACAAGAGTTCATGACTTGGTGAAGACTTTACAGCAAGTTAATAGCAGTGGCCAGATTAAAACTTAGTTCTCTGTATCTTGAGTTAGGTGCTCTTACCAAATATGTCTAAATAACACCGTCTACCTCCACTGCAATCTTAAGTGGCAGAGGTGCAAACAAGACCTTGTATCCCTGACTCTTAATTTGAGAGTTTTTTTTTAAAGTGAAAGTAGAACTTTTCAAAATCAGTTGTAGTTAATTAAAGGCCCTCATCTAATCACTTAATTTTCTAACAGATAAAAATGAACAACTGTTAGATATTAGAATGATTTTTATCAGCATTAATGTTCATATACTCTTTTAGAATATGAAGCATACTGTTTTTTTTTTATTAAACTTATTGATACACAATCTTAGGTTGGTTTCAGATATGCAAGGCAGTGGTTCAACAGTTACCCATATTATTAAATCCTTACCCCTCTAGTGTGGTTACTATCTGTCAACATAGTAAGATGTTACAGAATCATTAACTATATTCTCCATGATGTACTACTGGTCTTGTGACCAACGTATATTGTGATTGCAAATTATTATGCCCCCTTATCCCTGTCACCCTCCCCACTTGCGCCCCAATCCCTCCCTCCCCCTTGGTAACCACTAGCCCCTTCTCAGTGTCCATGAGTCTATTGCTATTTTGTTCCTTCTGTTTTTGAAGCATCCTGGACTTTTATCCTGCATTTTGAATGCAAGTCATGCACATATTCAGGCCAAAGAGTCCACAGAAATAGTTTTTATTCTTTTATTAGTCAAGTCTTTATTGCAGATGTGCATATTCTTTTTAAGGTTAGGAAATACAGTAAATACAATAAGGAACAATAACTTTATCATTTTTCAGATTTGAAACTGAATTAGAGGATAGGAACATAGGAATATAATTGTCATAACAAAGTATAAAGTATATACTTTATTACTTTGTATAACCTTGGTTGTAGATAAAACCAAACTAAATGTTTTATGTACTCTTAATTTTATTTATTGTCTGTGTCTGACCATGGAACTGTCATTGTTTTCTTTGTACTCTATGTATCATTCACTATGTTTTCTATGTACTTTAATTTTACTTATTGTCTCTGTCCAACCATGTAACTTTATCATTCACTATGTTTTAATTTTGAGGCAACAAAGTATAGCAGCAAACATGCAGACTGTGTGAAAACAGTTCTGGGCTAAATCCAAGTTCCACTTAACTCTCTGAGCCTCATTTTACAAATCTATGAAATGGGAGTTATAATAGCTATTTCATGGGTGGCTATCCAAATTAATGAAATGACATATCTTTGTCACATACATAATTTAGACTGTTACAACAGTGTTTTCCTTTTATGTGTTTTTGATCTTTTGCTTGTATTCTTGTTTTTTATTAGATGTAGAGTGTCCATAAATTCAGGGCATGGGCAGATAAAAATGTGTAGTGGTGACCAAGGTTCCTTTTTTTATGAGTTTGCTTTACTCATAAGCTTATTTTTACACTTGAAATAATTTTTCTGTTAAATCAAGTTAGGTAGAGATTGCCACATTTTAGTTACTAATGTTTTTCTATTGGAGTTCTGTAAAATAATCTGCTTTCATTTATTTCAGCCCAATTACTTATGCCTGGGAAGGTGGAAAATTGATATCAGAGAATGATGATTTTGAAGATATGGTAGTAACAAGAGAAGATTATGAAGAAAATGGACATAGCATCTGTGAAGAGAAATTTGATATTTAAGAAATCTTTCTGAAGGAAAGTTTTGACTGTGATTGAAAGGTTTAATTTCATAGTTCTTTTTAAGGAGATTAGGACCTGTGTTACCTTTCATCCTAAGATAAAAGTACTGAACTTATGTAAATATGTTGATCCATGGCTAATTTTCAAAGGTTTCCTAGCTAGATTATTATAGTAAACTGTAACTTAACCCATACTTTCATTTAGGAGCTAGACTACCATAACAATGCTAATACTTTTCAGAGAGTAGATTATTTTTCACTAGAAGATGAGAGAGTGAATTCATTTTTAATGTAATTCTTCATGTCTAAAAGTGTAAACTTTACTGTCTCACTGTTGATTTTTCCTTGGATGGTAGTTTTGTGTGACTATGACTTGGAATTGGCCGAAGTGTTTTCTGGCTGCTATGTTTTCTCTCTTTTAGAACCAAGTGTTTAATTTTAAAAATTGTCATTTTTATTTATACATAGTAAAGTTGGAAAGACTACTCTTAAATGTGTTTATTTTTTACTATGAGTAAGTGAAAAGATGGAGACCAAAGCAACATTTAGTTTTTTTGTTCATTACTGGTAACAAACATGTATTATTTCACTCACAAAAATACTGTAGGATGAAAAGGAATTTGAAGTTAACTTGGGTTGTTCAAAAACTCTTGATACAAATGTTAGTGTTTTGTTTTTAAAACTCTTATATAACCCACAATAAGAGTAGTAAATTGTCAATGGCTACAGCTTTCCAATTTAAGGAAACAGCCGACAGTGACATTAATGAATGGATTAGGTAGGCTTCTTTGACTGAAAACAGTAAAAACTCATTTGGGCTGTTCTAAGCAAAACAAAATTTATCAGCAGGATGGAGAACAGTTTATAAAATCTAAGAGAAAGTCAGACCTTTTAGGAAGGATAAAAAACAGGATAACCTCAGGAATCTAGGTACCAAGGGATTATCCTTATTGAACCCTGTTATCAAAATGTCTCACTCACATTGTGTATTTTTTATCATATGTCATTGTGCTCATGAATCAAATTCCTACCAGTCTCTTTACCCTAGTTAGGATCATGCACCTACCCCATGGCTTCAGGGCCTTTGACAGTCCTAAGGTAGCCTAGAGTAAATGAAGGGCATTTCACAAAGGAAAATTAAGGTGAAGAGACAGCTGCTGTGCAGGGTGAAGGAGCTGTCCACTAAAATTTATGTGGAATGTACTGGGTTAGCACCTGGTCAGTCCTTCCCATACCCAGGCTGATTATCATTATAGAGTCACAAATTGAGTTGTGTTTGTGTGATATCAGTACTAGCATATAATCTGTGCACAGTGTAGCAAGGTGATGGTAGCATATGAAGTTTTTGCCGCCATACTATTTAACTGTGCTACAATTTCAAGATGATGTGTTTGGAGGTGTAAAAGTGAGTCCCCATCTTAAAGGGCTTTCATTGATTTTTCAAGACCTCATCTTGGAGACGCAGAATATTATCATCACCTACTAGGTGTTTTTCCTGTGAGGAACTGGGGCATTTCTGAAAGCTGCATTTCCAAAACAAATCCAAGCCTTGAGCTCTTTTGTTATGCTGTTTACTACATTATTACTACAGTAAACTGTAATTTCTGTATATAATGTAGATCTCATAGTGCTTTCTTTATTTGAAGTATAGTTGATATTCAATCTTATATTAGTTTCAAGTATACAATACAGTGAGTGGTTCAGCAGTCATCCACATTATTAAATCCTCACCCCAACTAGTGCAGTTACCATCCGTCAA
Organism: Smutsia gigantea; assembly: GCA_032199065.1. Taxonomy (NCBI): domain Eukaryota; kingdom Metazoa; phylum Chordata; class Mammalia; order Pholidota; family Manidae; genus Smutsia; species Smutsia gigantea. The sequence continues at coordinate 33,625 of JAVSCE010004875.1, read as the reverse complement.
CATAGAAAGATGTTACAGAATCATTGGCGATATTCTCCATGCTATACTACCATCCTGTGACCAACTTACATTATGATTGAGAATTTTTGTGCCCCTTTATCCTCCTCACCCAGCCCCCTGTGACATGGTAACCACCAGTCACTTCTCAGTGTCTGAGGCTACTGCTAGTTAGTTCATTTTGTTTTTAGATTCCACAAATAAGTGAAATCATATGGTATTTGTTTTTTTCCTCCTGGTTTACTTCACTTAGCATAATACCCTCTAGGTCTATCCAGGTCAAAAATGGCTGGATTTCTTAATTTTTTATGGCTGAATAATATTCCATTTTGTACACATACCAGCTCTTCTTTATCCATTCATCTATTGATGGACACTTAGGTTACTTCCATATCTTGACTATTGTAAATAATGCAGCAATAAACATAGGGGTGCATATATCTTTTTGAATTAGGGAGGTTTTTTTTTTTTGAGTAAATACCAAGAAGTGGAATTACTGGCTCAAATGGTATTTCTATTTTTAGCTTTTTGAGGAACCTCCATACTCCTTTCCATAGTGGCTGCACTGATTAACATCCCACCAACAGTGTAGGCGAGTTCTCTTTTCTCTACATCCTTGTCAACACTTGTTATTTCTTAGCTTTTGGGTACTGGCCATTCTAACTGCTGTGAGGTGGTATCTCATTGTGGTTTCGATGTGCATTTCCCTGATGATTAGCGATGTGGACCATCTTTTCATGTGCCTATTGGCCATCTGTATTTCTTCTTTGGAGTAATGTCTGTTCAGGTGCTTCACCCAATTTTAACTGGGTTATTTGTTTTTTGGTTTTGAGGCATATGGCTTTCACAGTAATTCTGTAACATCTTCCTATGTTGACAGTAACTGTGCTAGTGAGCATAAGGATTTAATAATAAGAGTAACTGTTACAAAAAGTAGAAGAGGAGGGAATACTTCTAAACTCATTCTCTGAGGCCAGCATCACTCTACCAAAACCAGACAAACCACAAAAAAATAAAATTACAGAACAATATCCCTGATGAACATACATGCAAAAATGCTCAACAAAATATTAGAAAACCAAATGAAAAAAATACATCAAAGAGTTCATCCATCATGACCAAGTGGGATTTATTTCAGGGATGCAAAGATGGTACAATATTTAAAAATCAATCAACATCATATACAAAAAGGACAAAAATCACATGATCATCTCAATAGATGCTGAAAAGCATTTAACAAAATTCAACATCCATTCATGATAAAAACTCTCAACAAAATGGATATAGAGGGTATGTACCTCAACATAAAGACCATATATGATAAACTCACAACCAACTTCATACTTAACAGCAAAAAGCTAAAAGCTTTCCCTTTAAAACCGGGAAAAAGAAGACAAGGATGCTCACTCTCACCATTTTTATTAAACATAGTACTGGAAGTCCTAGCCACAGCAATCAGACACCACAAAGAAATAAAGGCATCCAAATTGGTAAGGAAGAAGTTAAACTGTCACTGCATGCAGAAGAAATGATATTATACATAGAAAACCCTAAAGAATCCACTAAAAACTATTCGAACTAATAACTGAATTCAGCAAAGTTCCAGAATACAAAATTAATACACAGAAATCTGTTGCATTCCTATATACTAACAACAAATTAGCAGAAAGAGAAATCGGGAAAACAATTCCATTTACAATTGAATCAAAAAGAATAAATACCTAGGAATAAACCTAACCAAGCAGATGAAAGACCTGTACTCTGAAAACTATAAGACACTCATGAGAGAAATTAAAGATGACACAAATAAATGTAAATCTATCCCATTCTCATGGATAGAAAGAATTAACATTGTCAAAATGGCCATCCTGCCTAAAGCAATCTACAGATTCAATGCAATCCCTGTCAAAATACTAAGCATTCTTCAATGAACTAGAACAGTTCTAAAAATCATATGGAACCAAAAAAGACCCAAAGTAGCCAAAGCAATCCTGACAAAGAAGAGCAAAGCTGTGGGGATTATGCTCCCTAACTTCAAGCTCTGCCACAAAGCCACAGTAATCAAAACAGTTTGGTACTGGCTTAAGAACAGACCCATAATCAGTGGAGCAGAATAAAGTGCCCAGACATAAACCCACACATATATAGTCAAATAATATACAATAAAAGAGCCATGAATATACAGTGGGGAAAAGACAGACTCTTTTAATAACTGGTGTTGGCAAAACTGGACAGCTACATGTAAGAGAGTGTAACTGGGTAACTGCCTAACTCCGTACACAAAAGTAAACTTGAAATGGATCAAAGATCTGAATGTAAGTCATAAAACCATAAAACTCATAGAAGAATATATAGGCAAAAATCTCTTGAATATAAGCATGAGCAACTTTTTCCTGAACACATCTCCTTGAGCAAGGGAGACAAAATAAAAAATGAACAAGTGGAACTACATCAAACTAAAAAGCTTCTGTACAGCAAAGGACACCAGCAGAAAAGGCATCCTTACAATATGGAAGAATATATTCATAAATGACTTATCTGACAAAGGGTTAACATCCAAAATATGTAAAGAGCTCACACGCCTCAACACCCAGAAAACAAATAACCCAATTAAAAAATGGGTAGAGGGTATTGACGGAGCCATCCCATAGATGAGCAGTTTAATTTTCTTCTGGAAACACAAAGTCCTACATGCCCAAGTCTGCAAACAGCTCGGGTTGCAGACTTGTTACCACAAGCGAAGCAAGTCCAAGGAACTTGGCTGCACACACCAAACTTCAGAGGACAGAGCTGAACCAGAGTTCAAGGAACCGTATCAATGTAAAGATGGCTCTGTGTTCTTTTTCTCTTTCTGGGAAAGAATAATTTAGCCTTGAAGGCTGGGATATAAAAATAAACACGGAGACTGCAGAGGCAGAGAAGCTCCTCAAAGTTGCATGTGTGTGTGTCTGAGTTTTTGTTTGTCTCGTCTGTTTCATCCCGAGTGGTCACCAACAGGGTATGAGCAGACATTTTTCCAAAGAAGAAATACAGATGGCCAATAGGTACATGAAAAGATGCTCCACATCGCTAATCAGGTAAAAGCACAATGAGGTATCACCTCACACCAGTTAGGATGGCCAACATCCAAAAGTCAAGAAACAATAAATGCTTATGAGGATGCGGAGAAAAGGGAACCCTCCTACACTGTTGGTGGGAATGTAAATTAGTTCAACTGTTGTGGAAAGCAGGATGGAGGTTCCTCAGAAAACTAAAAACAGAAATATCATTTGACCCAGCTATTCCGCTCCTAGGAATTTGCCTTAAGAAAACAAGATCCCTGATTTGAAAAGACATGTGTACCCCTATGTTTATCAATGCACTATTTACAATAGCCAAGATATGGAAGTAACCTAAGTGTCTATCAATAGATGAATGGATAAAGAAGATGTGGTACATATACACAGTGGAATATTATTCAGCCATAAAAAGAAAACAAATCCTACCATTTCCAACAACATGGATTGAGCTAGAGGGTATTATGCTCATTGAAATAGGCTAAGTGGAGAAAGACAAATACCATATGATTTCACTTATTTGTGGAATATAAAACAAAGCAAAACAGAATAAACAGTAGTAGACTCATATACACTGAGAAGTGGTAGTAACCATGGGGGAGGGGTTGGGGTGAGTGGTTGGGGAGGATGAAGGGGATAAAGGGGCACAAAAATTCTCAGTCATGTAAGTTGGCCACAGGGATAGTAGCACAGCATGGAGAATATAACCAATGATTCTTAAACTTTCTATGTTGACAGTAGTCACACTAGTTGGGGTAAGGATTTAATATTTTGGGTAACTTTTGAATCATTGTGTTGTATATTGAAACCAATATAAGATTGTATATTAATGATACTTCAGTTAAAAAATGATTAAAAAATCTCAGTGATTCTCCTCACCTAGTAGAGTGATTAAAATATATACAAAAATAAGAAAATAAAAGTTTAAAACTGGGTAAGAGGCTAGCGTGAAGATAATGGGTATCTCTCTTAGGGAGGGTTTCTTTCTTTCTGAGAGGGTAACATTTTGAGCAGAGGCCCAAACAGAGTGAAGGAGTGAGCCATAAGATTTGGGAGAAAAATGTTCCAGATAGCAGACAGCCTAGATAGAGCCCTGTAACAGGAAAGAGCCTGGTGTTTGAGAGCTCTATCTCAGCCTCCCTGAACATCTCATCCCTTTAATCTCCGGAACCCTCCTCCCCCTGCTTCCTGAATCCCACACCCCCACTTCCTCCAGCCCTTGTCAAGTTCCTTTTCTCTGTTTGTGTTCTGTGATCTGCTACAAAATTTGAACCAGTTTGTTTCTTTATGACAGTATTACTTCTGACATGAGGGCAAAATAGAAAAAAGAAAAAAATCCTAATTTTTTGGCCATATTTAGGAAAGGGGATAATTCATTTACCTAAGGAGAAGGCAGGGTGAGGGAGAAGAAGGTAGAGAGGCTAAGTGGCAAGGAAGAGGAGGTGAGAGGAAATGTTCTTTCTGAAATCCTAGTTTGGAATCGGACCCATTTTACAAGTAAACTGTATATATGACTTTTGCTTTAGTGACTATAGAATTAAACATTTATGTAACCTGGACCCTAACTTCCATTTATTATATTTTTTTAATGAAAAAACCGGGTGTGAAATACATAACAGCTGACTTACAAATGAACTCTTAGAATATGTTTCATTCAAAATTCATAAATGGGGGATGGCCTGTATTATATATACTTAAATCCACCTTCTTCCCTGAAATAATGGAAAAGAAACTTCAGTTAAGGTTGACAGAGCTGCTGCTGTTAAGTTTGAACACAGGAGACAAACTTTTTAAGCAAAAAAATTGAAGAAGGGAACAATTCTTTATACCACCACTAAAAGTGCCGCTGTCCGGTACTAAAATATAGTAGCAAGGCTAAAAAACAATCTTTTTCTAAGACATTTCAAAATATATCAAGAATCTGACCATGTCTTATTAAGTCTATTGCTACCTCTCTGTTTCAAGTCACCATATCTCTTACTGAGACTATTACAACAGCCTCATAAAAGGTGTTCGTGCTTCTGCCCTTGCCCCTCATCTCGCATTCCTTTCTCCCCTCCACTCACCACCGCCTTGCTGTTCTTCAGCACTTGGACAGGCATCTCCCCCAGGGCCTCTGCTCTAGGAACTGTTCTCTGCCCAAGCCACTGCCCCGCCCTCGCAGCCATTTGGTTGACTCTCTCTGCCTTCTGGTCTTTGCTCAAACCTCATCTCAATGAGTCCAACCTTGGCCACCCTGTTTTATACTGTAAGCTCCCACTCACCTCCCCCGGGCACTCTTAAGTCCCCTTATTTTACTTATTTTTTTCTATTGCATTTATTACTTTCTATCTGTATGATTTGACTACATATTGTGTTTATTCTTTTATTCTCTGTCCTCCCTCCCTTGGATATAAGCTTCTCAAGAGCCTACATCTTTGTGTTTTGCTTGCTTATTCCAAACACCTGGAACAGGGCCTGGCACATATAATACATCAGAAGTGGGTGAAGAAATTAATTAATATACTTGCCACTATCAACACTGTTTTAAGTCTGCTTCCTCCTCTTTTGTGGGAATGGGCAGGCAGCATTCCTTCAAACTTTGCATATTATAGGTACTCAGTAGATTACTTGTAAAGTGAGTGATTTGCCTTTTTTCTTGACACAAACTTAGTAATAGATGTGCCCAGGCAAAATGACAGATACCTTGAAGAGTTCAGAATGATAATCCAGAAGAAACCAGACTAGTTGCTCAGCCTATACTTTTTTCTTTTTTTATTTTGCTATTATTAATGTACAATTACATGAGCAATATTATAGTTACTAGAATCCCCCTATTATCAAGTCCCCACCACATACCCCATTACAGTCACTGTCCATCAGAGTAGTAAGATGCTATAGAATCACTACTTGTCTTCTCTGTGTTACAGTGCCTTCCCTGTATTCCCCCACACACATTATGTGTGCTAATCATAATGCCCCTTTTTCCCCCTTATCCCACCCTTCCCACCCATTTTCCCCAGTCCCTTTCCCTTTGGTAACTGTTAGTCCATTCTTGGGTTCTGTGAGTCTGCTGCTGTTTTGTTCCTTCAGTTTTTTCTTTGTTCTTATACTCCACAGATGAGTGAAATCATTTGGTACTTGTCTTTCTCTGCCTGGCTTATTTCACTGAGCATAATACCCTCTAACTTGCCTGTACTTTTAATAATGATTTGGTAGGCAAAACTGCTTTGGCAAGAGTTTTCAGGACCACAGTTTTGTTATCACACTGCAAACAGATTAACATTAGCTTAAATGGTTTTTAAAAGAAAATAATGGCAGAAAATTGTAAAACTGTTATTGCAATTTTTTTCACCTGTTTTTGTAACTTGCAGGCATTGGGTTCTGAGGCAATGGCCATAAAAGTAAGTAGCTGTCGTAATTCTTCTCTGATGTTGGGCAACAAAAACTTCAGATGTAGTTGTGTTGCTTCAGGTGCTTCTGCTCTTTTCTTCTTTTCTGTTACGTGGGTTGCAAAGAGGACAAAACATGGGACAAAAAATGGAGATCAGAATACTCAGTAGTCAATTAAGATGCTCTATGCTGTATTTGGTTTGCAGATTCTCCTTTACACTTAAAAGTTTTTGTTATGACATATTGCAAACACACAGGCAATTATCTATATAATTCTATATAATATGCCAAACACCTGTGTAATTAGGTCCAGTATTATCAAACAGCATTTTGCTTTTAACATGAAATTATATGGCCAGTAATACAGCTAAAAAAGTGACATATTATGTCACTCAACTTGTATTTTGCTAAACCAAATTAATATTTCCAGATACCTTAGTTCTCTAATCCTCTACTATATTAAAATGTTTCTTAGAAGGTGTCTATGATAGTAATTACCTTAGATCTAATGTCCTATATTTCATTAGTTACATTTGATAGTACAGTTTATGTGGCAGGCAACATTAGTGAATCAAAAAGACTCCATGAGGTACTTTGCCACCATAGAAGAGAAATATTAAAATGTAACACTCATATAATATATAAAATGTCTGCAGTGTGTATCTTTGAAATGTCTTTTATGCAGAAAACTAAACATCTTCTCTTACCTAAGAGTTTGAGAATTCCTGAATGAATATCAAAATACTCATCAGTTAATAGGCAACCTCTCTCTTGACTATAATATTTTACTATGACATCAAAGAGTATCTTCTTTATATTCGATCTTGTCTCTTCATTTCTGTTTTGTACTAACTGCTGACTAACTGTAACTATTAACTGGTCAGGGAAATAGTTACTGGTCCAAGCATTCAACTGCGGCGTTAGGCCAGTTATCAATCCTGAAGGTAAACAAAACAAAACAAAACAAAACAAATCAATAGTTAGCATTACCATTTAGCTACCTAAAGCCCTATGTAATAAAACATAATAAAATCTAGCATATATTGAACTAAATCTGAAGAAGAAATTATTTTTGAGAGAATTACTTCAATAGTTTTTGCTGGATATGACTGAGGGTATAAATGAGAAGGAATAGCTTTTTTCCTCACAAAATACCACCACACCTTTCTGTACCTTTAGTTTCAAAAAATTAAAAATATTTTTTGGCCACGTTTTCATTATTTATTTCTGAGTTTCTTAGATTGTTAAGTGGAGTCCACCAGCACTGCTCCATTCCACTGGTGGTCCCCCTGATCCCACCCCTACTCTAGTAATTAGGTGAATATGGCTCTATTACTGTTTGAAAATAACATACCAAATAATTCCTCAGTCAAGATGCATTTTTATCCCACCACACACTGTTTCCCTTTTATATTTCCCCACCCCAATAAGATAAGAAATTTAGGATCCTTTTACTCTTCTTCCCTCCCTCCCTCCAGTGATGCCTTTGGAGGGCCTTTAATTCCCTGTTCTCATCTGCCACCTTCCCAACCCCCAGAATTTGCTGATAGGTTAGTACTGATTATAATATTCCTTAATACTACATCCCTTCTGTTTTGACTGCTTATTTGGCACTTAAGACTTTATACACTCCCACAGTCTTTCCCTATCAACTGTGAATTAATGTGTGCGCATGTGTTTGTGTCTCTGTGCACATGTGGGTGCACAATTAGAGGAGAAAACAGTAAGAGAGCACAGATCAAAGGTCATTGCCTAGCAACGTTTCATTTCATCTGTCTCCGTCTTGGGGTTCTGGTTATTTCTCTATAGTCTGATTAAAGTGTCTCCTCAAATATTTTCTTATGATGGGCCTCCTGATATACTCTGAATTCTTGATAATCCTCAAATACCTTTCCTTTTCCATTCACTTTTCCCTTCCTCTTTCCTTCTCTTTTTGCCCCCCCTAACAGATGAGTGGTATATCTTGCCTAACATGTGTAACAAGTCTTCTAGATCCTAGCCTTGCAGATGAAAAGATTAATGATAGCTGGATTGCTTTTCCCTTGCAGACAACCTACCCTTTCTGCCTGGAAGCTTATAAAGGCCAATTGACTGCTGTTTCCTGTAGAGGCATCTAAAGAGTCCCTACACTCTCCCTAACTCTGGGGCTGAGTAAGACTCAGCCATTTGTTTGGGTCTTTCTTGGCCTATTTTAAATTAAGGAATTAGGGTTCTGCCATGTGCAAACCAGACCACAACTGTCTAAAGAGGTGCACAGGTCTCGGGTCACCAAACTTTTCCCAGGATTTGAAGCTTTCTGGTACTCAGTCTTGGAGTGTGATATTCTTTTCTTGTTTTGGCACATGTGGGAGAATGTATCCTATCAGTTCTTTCTGCTGGAATCCCAACAGTACCCAAGGTCTTAGAGTTGCTAGCAGCTGGTTTATTCAGGAGTGACAAATATCTTGGAGTTGAAAGTGAAAGAGAAGAGAGGCTCATTCAGGTTATAGGGTTCCCTGAGTATCTTCTCCACAAATGAGGCTGATTCCATGATAGGACTTATCTTGTTGCACTGTGAAGTTTTGTTTCATAAATGTCTCCCCTACTACACCGTAGATTCTTTTAGGGCAAGGATAGTTAAGCTGGTAGATACTGTGATGGTTATGTTATTCTGGGGTTATAAAATGGAAATGATTTTGGAAAAATTTCCAAATTTTAGAATTTTGGAAAATAGGGCTAGTGCAGGGAAAGGAGGATTGACAAATTATGACTGAATTCATATGTATAAAACCACTTTGATTTCCAATGAACTTCTTAAAGGGTATAAACAGTGACTTTCTATGTTACCTCAAATAAGAATTCACAGTGATTAATTTATAAAACAGAGATGGTGTTAGTTTATACATATGGATATGTTCTCACATCTTAGAGTCTGAAGGGCAAAATATGTGAAAGAACTTTTTAGTTATAAATTATTTGACAATAAAAATTACCGCAATATCAGTTAAGATAGTGGTTATCTCTTGTGATGTAGATCCTACCTTTAAATTTTTGATATTGTATTCATCATGGATTTTTTTCATTACTTTAAAAAAAATACTGCAATAAAATATTGCAAAAAAAATTAAAAATGATCACTTACTCAGGTAGACGTAAGCCTAGAACAATCTCCCTGTCCAGATAAATGTTTGAGATAATAAGATCTTCCTCTTTACATAACTGAAGATTTTGTGTTTTAACTGAAGGCTCTAAAATATTTTCCAAGAATGGAAGGTGAATCAACTGCAGAATACATAACAATGTTTGTTGTTTCCAAACATTTTCCACTGCTTAGAAAGAAAAATAAAAGTAACAGATTGGTAAATAACATACGCACATTCAAGCGATATTATAAAATTCTTCCATTTCTAAAAATACAAAAGAAAAGCTACCTTAATATAATGCATTGATTTAATACTGCCCATTTAATTTAAATGAGCTAAATAACAATTTTTCTTTTCAAGATTGACTTGTGAATAGACATTAAGGTTATGAGCCATATTGACTTTATTTTCTGGTTATGTTAATTATAAATGATATTATCTAACTTTTAAGGCCAATAATAGGTTAATTTCAAGTATAAAAAGCTACTGGTCATGTTTATAAATTATTTTGCCCATCTGTGAGAATATGAGATTACCAATTATAATTTTACTCAAAGCAGCACATATAGCTGTAGTTTATTGTTTTTAAAGTAAAACACAGTATTAGGTTAATCTTGGGTTTCTGGTCATTCTGGTTAAGAGTTAATTAAGCTTTTCATTAGCTCATCATCTGATTATAATTATGTTTTGTTTTTCCTTTAAATCAAACAAAATTATAAAAGCAATGGCTATAGTAAATCTCTTGCTGAGTTCTCAAGTGGGCGACCTATGTATTAAATTTTGACTACTGTCATGTTTTGTTTGGTTATAAATATTTTGAATAAAATTAGCTTGTATAAAAATGGCATATTTCATGGAAAATTCTGGGTTTCAAGCTTCTCTTTTTTCAAAAAATCTTAAGATCTCAAAACACTGGGCTTGAATTGATGCCCGACCAGTCAGCTGATCTGAATTAGGCACTCACTTTGCATTGGTGTATCATTTCCAGTTCACACAACCCACCACTCCCTCTTGTATTGCAAAACAGTGAAGCTGAGTGTCAGCTACCATTTTCATGGTATTATCCTTTTGGTTTTGCTAGGGTAAAAATCAATTTCCCTGTATTTATATCTCTGTGTTAAGTAGGAAAAGGAAAAATAGCCTGAGGAGGCTATACATTTCAAGCAGAATGAAAGTATATATTTTTTCCTACCTATTTGATAATTAAGTATTTGATGGCTCTCTGATCTTCCTGGCTCCTAAAAGGCATCTGAATTTGCTACCTCTGAGTTATTGGCTAAAGATAAATTGAATTAACAATCTTTCAGTAAAAGTTAGTAAAGTAAAAACTTTGAGCCCATAAATAGCCTCTAATCAATCAGACCACATTTGTCAACACCAACCTTTAGACATAGCACTGAACCAGGTGTTAGAAAAAGATACATAAAAACAGTGGGCCTTCAGCAGCCGCACCCTAAGTAAGGAGGCAAGGATAACCACGTATGAAATGGGTGAAGGCAAATTTTATCAAGTCATTAAAAAGTATAAGTAGATACTTTATTAATAAGTCCAAAAATGGGAAAAGGAGTATTCTTCAAGAGCAACGAGACAGAACATCCATTTATTCAACAAATATTTGTTTAGACCTATTTGTCTAGGTACTTAAGCTAGGCATTGTTCTAGGTATCAGGGATATAGTGGTAACGAAAACAGGCAAAGTCATTGCCTTAATGGAGCTTATACTGTAGCAGAGGGAAGGGAGACAGGCAATAAACAAACAAAATGAAATCCATAGTGCGTCAGTTACTGTTAAGTTCTATGGAGATAAAGTGGAAAGGAGAGAGGTAGTGCTGATGGGCAGGGGTAGGGGATAGGGTAGTGTTGCAATTTTAAGTAAGATGTGTAGGAACTACCCTTGAGAAGAGGATATTTGAATACAGACCTGAAGGAGAGGGAGCAGAGAAATGTGCATATTTAGAACAGACTAACCAAATGCAGAGATGATAAGCAGAATAACTCTGTGGAGGGAAATTAAACTTGAGAAGGATATTGTGGGAACACACACCACTACCACAGTTATCTTTATGGAGTACTTCATGCTCAGTGCTTTCACTGCGCTGAATGATGGGGATACAAGGTAGACAGACTTTGCGTTTGAAGAGCGTACAATCCATCCAATGTTTAAGAGAGCATATACATCCAAACACATACATATATGTATATGTAAAGGATGCATACATACAAAGAAAATATTTACATAACGAGAAGGCTGTAGTTAAGCCAGTCATCCACAAAATGTTTACATACCTACCAACAGCTAGGTACTGTGCCATTCAATGAGAACACAATGGTGAACAAGATAAGGACTGTCCCTGTCTAAGTACCTCACATTCTAGTCCGAAATAAAGATGTATCTACTGTTAGATCATTTATGATAAATATATATGTTTTAGCAGAGAAAGGCTGGAAACTGGAAATTATTTGTACTGGCATCTTCACTGACAAATTACATCCAACTTTAGTTAGGAATTTCCAGAGGTTCCCAACATCATTAAAGGGAAAATGATGGAAAAAGTTATTTTTCCATTTGTAACAGATACAAACTACTTTTGTTGGCCCCTCTTCTGCCTGTCCTCTCAATACTAGTCCTCCTCATAGCTCTCTTCCAGTCCCCATTCTTACTCTACACCCTTTCTTTGGGCACCCTGTGTTTCCCTTATGACACTTACCCTAATTATTGTTGACAACCTTTGCTCCTCCAGTGTGCTAATTGTGCTTGTTTTGCTTCTCATGGTTTCCAAATGTGGTAAAGGGTATAACCACTAATTAATTACATATAGCTCCCTCCCAACTGCCCTGGGTATGGGGCCTTTCTTTCTACCATTAGTGGCATTATAAAGAGAAAACTACAAGTAGATAAACTAAATAGTAAAGGGGAGTAGAGTAACAGATAGCCAAGCTAGTCTGTTCAGACAGGCAAAGGCCAGGGAGATGTTTGGGAGGGTTTATACAATGTACAGAGGATATGTTCATAGGAAGATGATGTTGGACTATAAGTAATAAGGACTGGTAATAAGTCTGCATGTTTTTTTTCTGGTAGTATGGACTATAGCACCTCTACTTAATCTTACCATTGTCATTGCAAAAAATAAAGTAAATGTTACTTGATCTATGTTGCCTCACCAGTTTTTGTGTAACGTAATCAATCTATAGAAGGAAACTTTCAGGGAAGAGGATTAGAGAGCCAATACACCAAACACACTATTATTATCAAATCTGAAAAGTCAGTTCTTGGAGACAGTGAAAAAAAATATCAGTGGTTTCCAGGGGTTAGGGAGAAAGGCAGGATGAATAGGTGAAACACAGATGACTTTAAGGCAGTGAAACTCTTCCCTATGATACTATAATGGTGAGTATATATCATTACATATTTGTCAAAACCCATCTAATATATACCATCAAGAGTGAACACTAATGTAAACCATAGGCTTTGGGTGAGAATGATATATCAATGTAGGTTCATGGATTGTAACAAATGTATCACACCTGTTCAGGAGGCCCATGGGGGAAGATGTAAATGTGCCGGGTTAAGGGAGAAAGGGAACTCTGTTACTTTCTGCTACACTTCCTGTGAACTTAAAACTGTTCTAAAAAATAAATTCCATAAAAAGTCAGTTCTTCCTTACAAAGTTCTGAAAAAAATAATGAAAACTGAAATTACCTTCTTTTGAAAGCAGGAGAACAGTTTTGTCAACTGTGACATTTAGAGGTAAAGCCAGATTCCCATTCATTATATGAACACATTCCTCAATTCTTTCCTCACCAATTGCTTGTGCTAGAGATTTGAAATCATTTTATCTTCTGGTCTGTTATGAAATAGTATGTGAATGTTTCCATTATAACACAGGACCAAAACTTCAAATATACATCTGAATTTACTTATTAAAACTTGGACATTCCCTATTTCCATAAAGGATTTCTGGCAGTTTATAGTAAAAGACACAGTAATAAGTTTATTAGATAATAGACTGTTACCAAAAGAGGACAAATTAGGATTGTAAATAAAAAGAAAGAATATATGCTAATTCTAAGGTTAACATAGTTGCTATGATGGAGTAGAAAAATTTTTCCCCAAGTTTCCAGATAACCTTTGCTTTTATAACTTTGTCATTTTTCAAAGTTAGGAAGCACACAATTCATCAGAGGAAATGAAGTTTTTCCTGGCATAAATCATGAAAAATTTATGTGATGTTTTCCACAGCAGCTTTAGAGCAAAGGCAGAAATGGACTCATTTTTACATGACTATTTCTTTTACTGATTTCTGAAGAAAGACGAAAGTGTAACATTTAAGTTTAGCCCAATAAAGATTGTTCTGTCAGAGTCTAAACACAGTATATTACAATATTGTGGTTAACACTAACCTTAAAATTCCTTTGCTTTCTTTTCAACAGTTAATCCATTCTCAGAATCCTTTTTTCTTCTGCATAATATATATGATGATTTATTGCCTAGAAATCTGTAGAGACTATTGTTTGAATCTTCAAATTCTAAATCCTTTTGATTTTTTAATAGCTTCATTCCCACGGGTTCGAACACTTTATGGTTCATTAGAACTTGGCAAAGACGAACTCCTTTAAGACAAGAGATGTCATTACTACTTAGGCATGTATTTTGCATAAGATGACTTAAAACTACATCAACAGCATCAGAACCAGTAAAATAGTCTTTGTATGTTCTTAAATGATGCCTCCTTCTTTTTATTTCCACTTGAGTCTGAAGGGAGTGAATAATACCATCCCATAACCGAGTAGCTTGAAAAGGACCAGAGCAACCTGAAAAAAAATTACACTTTCTAATAAATTTAAATGATACATAATATTTGAGTTTTCAGTTTTGACAATCTTATGCTTTTTTATGACATATCCGTTGCCAACGTTTAAGTTTTTCTCATCTTACATAAACAATATTTACTAAGACTGCACCATGTTTGTCTGCCAATAAAACTTGCTTTACTGATAATGAAGTAATAAGTTAATATGTGAATTTATATACACTTTACCTAATATGATTAACAACTGGCTATACTTAATCTTGAAGAATACTATTTCAGGACACTTTTAAAAGGAAAACACAAACACAGTGGAGTCTTGACTATTATAGATCTGTGGTTTCACCAGGCTCTGCTTTTTCTTTCTTCATTTTGCCTTTTTTGACCAATGGCAAGCCCTTCATGAAAGATCTAAGGCAAGGAGCTCAACAAAATGAATCAATTTATCTACCAGCTCTTTATGTTGAAAATTTTCTGAGGAATAATGAAAATCTGAAAACAATAGCCAAAACCTGGGGAATAGTTAATTATATTATAGCATAGCCTTCTTATGGAGTATTAAGCAATCATTAGGAAGAATGAGGTTTAGAGCATGGAAGGATCATATTAGGAAAAACAAAAACAAAAAACTAGTTGAGCAGAACAATTTTTATAGTATCCTAGTTATGTAAAAATGAATTCCCAACCTATACACAAATATACATAAAGAGAAAGTTCTGGGAGGATAAATTTCAAACCATTAAACTTTAGGAAGTAGGATTGTAATGAACGATGTTCGTTTTTTATTCCATGTTTTTCTGAATCTTTATAATGTACATATAGACATTTAAAAAATTAATTGGAGATGGTACACTTTAAAATTAATATGTAATTCACATACCACAAGCTTCATCCTTATAAAGTGTACATTCACAAAGTCGCGCAGCCATCATTATTATCTAATTCCAGATCACTTCATCACTTCAAGAAGAAACCCATACAATTATCAGCGCTCATTTCTCTCTACCCCAGTAAGTTCTTAAAAATTTTAAGAGTGATAAGAGAATAAATTGAAACATTTAGAATGATATTTTTAGATTTTTTTTTTTAGGCTCTCTCTTCCTTCGGCTGCAGGTAACTGGAAACACAACGTCCAACTTTACATTATAGTCTGTTGTTCATGACAAACGGCAGAAAAAAAGCCCATCACCTTCAAATGCTTTCTGTGATAGAAGCTGTTCTTCTGCTTATCCTTGAAATGTTAGCCCGAGAAACTGTGGACAGTGTAAAGACAGGAGTTGCGGTGTTGTCAGAGGAGGTGTGATGGAGGGGTGGGAAATGACCCGTGGGGAGTGACGGCGGAGAGGAGAGGTGGAGCGGAAATGGCTACCGGTGATGGAGACAAGGGTATTTTCTGTGGACCACTCACTGCCTGTCTTTAGCCTTCGATGAACAAGTAGGCTAGGTTAAAGAAATAATTCTCGAGCTCAAGCAGCTTGCCATCTACCACTTTAACCTCTTGTTCTAAGTGTATAGCCTGTAACCAACAGCATTAGCGTCACTGATTAGAAACGCGGAGTATCAGATCTTACTCCTGAATTCGAACTGCATTTTAACAAAGTCCCCAGATGAGCTGTGTGCAAATTAAAGCTTGTGAAGCATTGCTTTGATGGACTCCCCAAGGAGAGTATCTCCGGAAAGACAAAGCTGCTGTTTGCAGTCCGGCACCAGAGAGGGCAGGTGTGCCGGGAGAGGGGCGGGGCAGTGGAGGGGGCGGGGCCCAGGAGCCGGAGGGGCAAAGTTCAAACCACCTGCTCCTCTAAGCTGCCCTCCCCTTAAGTATATATTTGGGTAGGATCTGCAGGGCTACCTG
This sequence comes from Smutsia gigantea, assembly GCA_032199065.1. Taxonomy (NCBI): domain Eukaryota; kingdom Metazoa; phylum Chordata; class Mammalia; order Pholidota; family Manidae; genus Smutsia; species Smutsia gigantea. The sequence continues at coordinate 17,418 of JAVSCE010004875.1, read as the reverse complement.
TCTTCCTTTTCCGGCAGGAGCCACCTCTAGAGTTCACGAAACTCTGCCCGCTCCGCCCTGGGGTTGGAAGCTCACTCTGGCTGCCAAGGCTTCGGAACCGCGGAATTCAAAGAACCCTCATAACTCGCGCACCAGCTCCTCCCCGGGACCGTGACCCGACACCGTGATTCTCAGAGGACTGGTCCCAGGAAATTCAGGCCCCGCCCCCTTCCAAGCATACCGGAAGTGACGTCATGCGGCGGCTGCCCGGTGTTTCGGTCTTCTTCCCCCTCCCTTACTTTTCCTCCCCAGTCCCTCCCCTTCTCTCCCCTTTCCCTCCTCCGGTTCCAGCCTTTGAGGCCGCACGAGTAGAGGAGGCTATGGAGTAAGCCGGCGGCAGTGGCCGGGAGCCGACGCTGACCAGGAGCAACCAGCTTTTGGGGGGCGGGGGAAACGAGTCCCAGAACCGCCCTCCCGGGAGGAAAGGGAAAGAGGTGAGTGGCTGCCCGCGGGCACGGTGCGACCTCCCACACCCGTCTTGGCACCTGCCGGGACTCCCGAGGCCAGCACCGAGGGAATGGGGAAGGACTCGCGCCCGGGGTAGGCCTCCCAAGGTTTCCGGGGCTGGCGACTGTTGCCTGGTGACGGGCCTGCCGGCTGCGGGCCGGGGCGGTGGGTGCTCGTGCGGAGCCGGGCTGGGGGAGTTGCGAGCTCCGGGGAGCTGGTCCGAAGGGCTGAGGCCCCTGAAGAGGCCCTGAAACGACGAGAGACCCGGGGACGAGCCCTCTGTCAGAGAAGGAGGCCCCCGCTCGGGCTCAGGAGCTCGGGTTTCCGTGGTGATCTTGGCGCTTTTGGGAAATTGGACGCTACTCTGAGACTGGGTAAGACAGGTCCCTTCGGTTCTTAGGTCCGTCACTGCCTGGGTTTCCAACCAGGGCCGTACCGTCCGGCGTCCTTTTCTGACAGTAGCTACAAGTTCTGGAACGGAAGGTTATTGTGTGTGAGGTGGGTGGGGCAGGTGTTTTGTAAAGACTAAAAACCTTGGTGGCTCCTGTACCCTTGTTTTTCTAAGCGGGAGAGAAAGGATGGAGGTTTAGACCGATAAAGCTTGCAAAAACGTCTTAGGATCTAACTGAATAAATGCCTGTTATCAGTAATTAAGGAGACCAATATTGTCAAGCCAACCCCTATAACAGTCTTTGTGAGACTCATTCTAGCATCTTAACAGTTCTATTGCAGTAGTGACTTAAAATTCTAAGTTGCAGAATAGCTTTTTGTAGATCAAGTTCAGGAATTATCTGTATGATGACTTTTGTTTACAGTGGGGTTTTATGACTAATAAGTTTTCTAAGTCGCATTCGCATGACTCTTCATTCTGGAAAATTTAATAGAGTTTAACGAAAATACCCTAAACCAGACTGTCACTGTTAAACCCGATCATGTTCTGGTAATGGCTTGAAAGCCAGGGGCTTAAAGCTCCCTTTTGGACTTTGCAGCCTTTTTTTGTTTGGTTTTCTGTCTTATTCGTTAGTATAAATAATTAAAGCTGAAAATGATTTATCAGTTGAGTGTATACCTAGAATTCTTGAGACAGTATTAAACTGTAGTCATAAAAGACACTTCTGGGGGATTGTGTAAAGGAAAGGAACCTGATGCTAGGTAAGGACCTTCATTCTGTTCAGATCTACTTTACACACATGCAGAAACCTATTCTTTTGTCTTTGGGATCCATAAACACCCAATAAAATGAGTATGAGTATATTATACTTCATACAGTGGAATATTTTTGTACAAATCAGCCTTATTACTGGGAATAACTACTCATACTCACATGTTTGGAATTCATGATTTACCCCTTTAGAAAAATAGGTCCTCTTATTTAGCTCAAGTGACTAGCTTTATCATCCATCCCTTTCTGTAGTACAAGTTTGACAACGTCCTCTCTCTCATGCCTCATATCAATTTCTCATGAAGTCCTGTTGATTTTGCCTCTGTCTACTCTTCATCTTTACCACTAGTCTCCTAATTATGGTCTACTTTCATTTTCTGTGGCCCACTCTGTAGTTTTCCACACTGTACAGAGTGACTTTTTCAAACTGCAGATATAATCACATTGTCTCCATGTTTAAAACCCTTTGGTGACTTTCACTGTTTTTAAGAGAAACTAAAATCTTAACAGCCTATTTGCTCCCTTCCCCGCTCCACCACTATTACCTTTCCAACCTTATCTCCACAGTATTTTCTGAAATTCCTTTCTCTCCTAGTCACTTTGTTCTGTTTTGCTTCAGGTATGTGGCTTTTGGTTACAATGCTTCTTCTGCCTGGAAATGTGTTTCCTTTACTTTTCTTCTAGTCAATGCCTATTCATCATTCTGCTCACTTCAGGGAAGACTACTGATTAGGATAGATTCTCCTAATTACATGTCCTCATGACACCATTGCAGAGTTGCCATATTTATTAATACTATGTAAGTGCTTAATAAATATTTGTTAAATGAATGCATTGAATGCTTACTAAATGTGCCAGGAATTGTACTAAGCATTTTATGTGCATTATTATCCTTACTCCTCACAACAGTCACTTGAGGTATGGCCTTTCCCCCTTTTTAAAAATTAGAAATAGTGTTAGGCTAGTTGGTAGTCATAGTGCTAGTAAGTACTAGAACTGGCATTTGAACCTAGGTTTCATTGCCTCTGAAAATTCTATACTTTAACACTTAACTGTGACATTTAATTCTTACACTGTAATCAAAATCACTGGGGAGCTGCTCAAAATAACAAATGCCCTGACTGCGCATTTATAGATATTCATTCCAGAGGTTTGAGATAGTACACGGGCATCTATATGGTTTAATAAGTTATCCAGTCATTTAGATGCTTTTAGATGTTACTAGATGTATTTAGGTATTCACCAGAGTTTGAAAACCTTTGCCTTAGAGTTTGAAATCATTGTCTTTGCACATCAGTGCTTTATATATTTCAGTTTTCACATGTTGTACTACACTGTATTTCAGGTTTTATATGTTCTTAAATCAAGGAAGAACTGTCAACATAAGGAAATGACCTTAATGGTCATTTAGTCTAATTTCCTATTCAGTTATTCCTTTTCCCCCTTTTCCAGCTGGAGGAGCTGAATTCTGAGATGCTGCCAACTCAGTGCTGCTGATCCTTTTTAAGAAAATTATAATAGTATCAAAAATCTGATTGCTTCCTGCAGTAAAAACTACACTAAGTTCATGGGTTGGAAGTGCCTTGAGAAGAACTGGATGTAAATTCTACTCAGATCTTACTTACTGTTCAATTTACTAATTTGATATTAAACATATGTTGCCTTATAATTGCTCATGTTGCTTTTTTAATCTTATTTACAATAGTCTTAAATTTTTAAACAATGATGGGAACTGAATGTTTTGCTTATTTTTCCTGCTGCACCTAGCATAGTTCTTTCCTCTCAGTAGATACCCAATAATAATATGAAGAATGCATATGTGCTTCATTGTACATTGCTAAGTCTCCTTAGTTTTTTATGTTTGTTTTTTGGGGGGGGGGTTATTTTTACTTTTATTTTTTATTAAGGTATTGATATACACTCTTATGAAGGTTTCACATGAAAAAACAATGTGGTTACTACATTTACCCATATTATCAAGTCCCCACCCATACCCCAATGCAGTCACTGTCCATCAGTGTAGTAAGATGCCACAGATTCACTGTTTGCCTTCTCTGTGCTACACTGTTTTCCCCGTGATCCCCCACACCATGTGTACTAAACATAATACCCCACAATCCCCTTCTCCCACCCTCCCCACCCACCCTCCCACACCATTTATGTTTGTTTTTAAATCAGGTTTGTCTCCTGTAAGTAATCTGTTCATGTTTAATCTATTCAGAAAACATTATATCAGCTGAGTATAATCATTCTCTTTACAACTATAGGGAATATCTAATTTATCATTTGAACTAAAACAGATGACTTACTTTGGATAAAACAGATAAGCACTGCATATGCGAGTGTAGGTGCAAAATTTTTCCCCAAATTTTATAAAGCATTTTACCAAAAGTATTTGTTATGTTAATGTAATTATTTGAAACTGAAATTTCATTTTATGAATACCTAACTGTATAAATAACTATGTAAGTGGTATTCTCTTCAGGCATTTACATAGAAATCTCAGGTCCTTGTGCCTTTTTAGGGAATAAAACAAACTATTTTGAGTTCATTTGTTTTTATTTATATTATTGTTATTTGTAGTCAGTGTGTGTTTTTTTGGCACATATTGAAAGTCTAGTCTCTGCTAGGTGCCCTGAGACTAACGGTTACTGAATATAATTTCATTATCAGATATAATTACAGTAACCATTTTATTTTCATTACAGTAGTTCCAACAAAAATGCAAGCTAATTCTGCTTTTTTAATATTCTGGAGAAGTAAAGGGCTCTTTTCGCAGTTTTGTTTCTTGAAAATTAAAACAGTTTTTATCATAAATATAATTTTATCTATTATATTCTTGCTCTGCCTAGAGTTTATGAATAGGCAAAATTGAAAGAATTGCCAGTTCCTTTCAGTTCCTTGCCATCAGGTGCTGTAACTCAACCCACCTTCTGACAGGTGCATGTAAAATCTAGTACTACAACACATTTACTTACTGGCTCTACTTAAAGTCAAGTGATGGCTAAGCCAGGTGGTAGAGAGAGATAATCTTGGAATCATAATGAAGTTGCCCCAAATCATACTTTCATTGAGATTTAGGAGGGGAAGATGGTTGAATATCAGTATCAAGTACAGAGGGGAATGGCCTATGTGAATAAATATTTCTATTTATAACTTTGTCTTTGGAAAAAGTAGGCTTATTCATTAATCAAGTGAAAATTTGAAGAGCTATTTTAAGAAAGGAGATTTGGATCTTAGTTTTTTTATATGTTAAAAGGCTCGTTAATAATTCAAAATTTCATTTAAGTTGAGGTCTTACTTTAAAAGCTCATTCAGTTCATTCTGTCCTTAGCCTTCTGTTGCTCTCATATACTTACTTACTCTTATTGGGTCTCCTTGAATAACCTTTTTTAAGCCCATATTCTTAATCACTGTATGGCGTATAAGCACATGGTGCCCTAATTTTTTTTTTAGACCATGAGAAGTCTTTATTCAAGGTAAAATGTACACTCTTGAAGAAAGGGGAGTGCAGGCATCCTCAGAGAGGAGGTGTCTTTTAAGGTTTTCAAGAACAGGGCAAAGAGCAGGAGGGCGGGGGATTGTGTTGCTTGACATGTCTCATTATGCCTCTATCCACTGAGAGACATTATGTCACCATCCACAGTCAGCCCTCTGGATAATTCTCTAAGATAAACTTAACACAAGGAACTTATTGATCCTGTTTTCCAAGATAGTGATTTCTTCAAGCAGTGGGAACATGTCACACAGGACTCCTTGCCCTGTCATAAGATAGGTTGTTGGCTGATTACCAAAGAATATGTCAGGAATCTTACCTCCTAACTCCTAGATTTTTAAAATGGAATTCTTATGAAGGTTTCACATGAAAAACAATGGTTACTACATTCACCCATAATATCGAGTCTCCCCCAATATCCCATTGCAGTCATTGTCCATCAGTGTAGTAAGATGCCACAGTCACTATTTGCCTTCCCTGTGCTATAACTGTCTTCCCCGTGACCCCCCCACACCATGTGTGCCAATCATAATACCCCTCAATCCCCTTCTCTCCCTACCCCCCGCCCCACCCTCCTACACCCCTTTCCTTTGTTAACCCCTAGTCCCTTCTTGGAGTCTGTGAGTCTGCTGCTGTTTTGTTCCTTCGGTTTTGCTTCATTGTTATACTCCACAAATGAGGGAAATCATTTGGTACTTGTCTTTCTCTGCTGGCTTCACTGAGCATAATATCCTTCAGCTCCATCCATGCATATGGTAGGATTTGTTTCTTTCTTATGGCTGAATAGTATTCCATTGTGTGTATGTACCACATCTTCTTTATCCATTCATCTACTGATGGACACTTAGGTTGCTTCCATATCTTGGCTATTGTAAATAGAGCTGCAATAAACATAGGGGTGCATATATCTTTTTTGAATCTGAGAAGTTGTATTTTTTGGGTAAATTCCTAGCAGTGGAATTCCAGGGTCAAATGGTATTTGTATTTTTAGTTTTTTGAGGAACCTCCATATTGCTTTCCACAATGGTTGAACTAGCTTACATTCCCACCAGCAGTGTAGGAGGGTTCCCCTTTCTCCGCATCCTCGCCAGCATTTGTTGTTCCTAGTCTTTTCCATGCTGGCCATCCTAACTGGTATGAGGTGATATCTCATGTGGTTTTTATTTGCATTTCCCTAATAATTAGTGATGTGGAGCATCTTTTCATGTGCCTGTTGGCCACCTGAATTTCTGGAGAATTGTCTGTTCATAACCTCCGCCAATTTTTTAACCGAGTTATTTGCTTTTTGGTTGTTGAGGCGTGTGAGTTCTTTATATATTTTGGATGTTAATCCCTTGTCAGATATGTCATTTACAAATATATTCTCTCATACTGTAGGATGCCTTTTTGTTCTGTTGATGGTGTCCTTTGCTGTACAGAGCTTTTAAGTTTGATGTAGTCCCATGTGTTCATTTTTGCTTTTGTTTCCCTTGCTCGAGGACATGCATTCAGGAAAAAGTTGCTCATGTTTGTTTATATTCAAGAGATTTTTGCCTATGTTGTCTTCTCAGAGTTTTATGGTTTCATGACTTACATTCAGGTCTTTAATATATTTTGAGTTTACTTTTGTGTATGGGTTAGACAATAATCCAGTTTCATTCTCTTGCCAACACTAGTTGTTGAGTTTTGCCAACACCAGTTGTTGAAGAGGCTGTCATTTCCCCTTGTATGTCCATGGCTCCTTTATCATATATTAATTGACCTTATATGGTTGGTTTTATATCTGGGCTCTCTGTTCTGTTCCATTGGTCTATGGGTCTGTTCTTGTGCCAGTACCAAATTGTTTTGATTACTGTGGCTTTGTAGTAGAGCTTGAAGTCAGGGAGCATAATCCCCCCAGCTTTATTCTTACTTCTCAGGTTTGCTTTGGCTAATCAGGGTCTTTTGTGGTTCCATGTGAATTTTAGAACTATTTGCTCTAGTGCATTGAAGAATGCTGTTGGTATTTTGATAGGGATTGCATTGAATCTGTAGATTGCTTTAGGTGGGATGGCCATTTTGACAATATTAATTCTTCTACCCATGAGCATCAGATGTGTTCCCATTTATTGGTGTCTTCTTTAATTTCTCTCATGAGTGTCTTGTAGTTTTCAGAGTATAGGTCTTTTACTTTCAGTGCCCTAATTTTTTATCTTGTTTTTCTAAGTTTTTGGTCTGCATGTCTAAAAACCTACTTGATGTATCTCCATATGAATGTCATTCAAGTAACTCAAATGCAAGGTGCCCAAAATTGAGTTTTCTCCCACAAAACAAACAAACTCTCCTGTAAGTCCTGCCTTATTTAATGGCTAACCCTCCACCTGGACTCTGAAGTTGGAGACCTGATGGAGATTCCTAGTTTAGTTCTTCTCCTTCCTCTTGTTGGTCACTAAGTTCTTTTAGTTATAAATTAATACTTTTTTCTTGATTTTTTTCTTTCTTCTGCTTTCTTACTGCTATTTAATTCAGCAACCTCTCCCTCTTTAAAATGTGTTAAAAATAGATATATAATATATAAAAGTGCATACAAAAGTTTAATATTTAATTATAAAGTAAACATACATGTAACTGGCACCTTTGAAACTTGCTTGTCCACCTACCATGACTTCCCTGCTATCTCTATTTCCAAGTGTCCTTTCCTTTGTTTTCTTGCCTTGTATTACATTCTATATTATATATCTATATATCCCTGAACTACATACTGCTGTTCTCTTCAGTCTTGCTTCCGCCTTTCGTACTTCCAACTCTAGTGTATTTTTCACTCTGCTCGATGGAGTGATTGCTTATCTTACTCATGCCTGAAACCCTTCTGTGGCTTATCATAGCTTAATTTCTTACTACTTAATGTCACTGGTGATCTGGCTTTCTAAGTCTCCTTGCCATACTTCTTTCCCTCCAGCTTTTATCTGAACTGCTTTTTTTTTTCACTCTGTGTTTTTACTCCTACACTTGTTCCATTCTCTGTCTAGTTCACTCCCACTCACCTTTAAAGACATCTCTAGCATTACTGTTTTGGGAGAACTTTATTCTGTCTGTTTTCCTTTTTGCTCCTGTAACACTCTGTACACGTATGTTCTGTAGCATTTTATCATGGTAGGTTAATGCTGTGTTGGCTTACTTCCCTGTCTCTTGCTCCTTTGATAAGATCTTTCATGTCTTCTTATTCCTTCTTTCTTCCCCAGTTTCTTACATGGTATCAGGTACATAGTGGGTACTCAGTAATTATTAAATAATTCACCAGATGAGTTTCTAGGTCTTTTCCTACCTTTATACACTAATGTTGACTCTGGATGGTGGATAGGCATCTCAAATTTGAATATTCATCTGAAAATATCTGTTTTCACACTGAACTTTTTGAAGTTTACAAATCACATCATAGTCTTCCTTCCCTCAATGTCTTGGCACATTGTAATCTTTCTGGAGTGCTCTTTCCCTTTTTTCCTATATGAAAAGATTTCATTTTTAAGCCCATCTTTGTGTTCGCATAGCATAGTACTTTCATACCTCTAGTTAATTGCTAAAAATCTTTGGAGATCTGAGTCTGCCACTGGACTGAGTCCCTAAAAAGCAGAAATGTTTCCAGTTATATCACTATTCCCAGTGTAAAGCAAGTGCATGGCAAATAATATGTAGCTACACAGGCAGTTAAGAGAAATGGATATGTAGGTTTTAAATAGGGTGGTTGTGTCCTTTCGCCTTCCCATCAAAATCAACAGCAGATGTTCATAGAGAACAACTTGGCATAGCAATGCTTGTTTTCATAATGCCAGTGCAACATTTTCTAACTGCTTACAGAAATGCAACATTCAATTAAAAAGGGAAAGTGAGTCTATTTCTATTTATAATTTAAATCTTTAATAGAAGAAAGTAGGTTATATTTACATAAATACAATTTAATAGAAAACACAGGATACAAACATGCTACCTTAGTCCAGTGGCCTTCCAAATATTTTTGCTTGTGTATTCACTAAGTAATTTTGGAAAATAATGTACTCCTCTGCTTGTTTTTAAGTTGATGGCATTTGAAATTTTTTGTCAGCAAGAGTTCATAGTCACATAGGATCTAATTTCTAGATTTTGTATATCATGATTAAACTTCAGAAACTTGGAGTTTTTGCTTATTCATTGAAATAAACTTATTCTTGTACATCCCTGTGACAACCATTTTATTTCTTGATTGTAATTCTCTGATAGATAAAGCATGGGATGTTGCTATTAATATCTGGCCTGTAATAAATAACGCACAACCTCCTTCAGTATTTCTTACCAAACTTCTTTTTGTATTACTCATAAGGGACAATCTCTGAGGCTTAGTGCATTCTCTAATTTCATTCTCTGTATACTCTTGCCCCTAAAGTTTTTTTTCTTTTATTATAGTGGTTCAATAGTCCCCCTCTCCCTCCTCCCCACCCCTCCCGCTCCTCTCTCCCTTGGTAACCACTAGTCACTTCACAGTATCTCTAAGTCTGCTGCTGTTTTGTTCCTTCTGTTTTGCCTTGTATTTATATTCCGCAAATAAGCGAAATCATATGGTATTTGTTTTTCTCCACCTGGCTTATTTCATGAAGTATAGTCCTCTAGATCCACCCATGTTGTTGGAAATAGCAGGATTTCTTTTCTTTTTATGGCTGAATAATATTACATTGTGTATAGGTACCACATCTTCTTTCATCCATTGATGGACACTTAAGTTGTTTCCTTATCTTGGCTATTGCAAACAGTGTGGCAGTAAACATCGGGATGCATATACCTTTTGTAATCATGGATTTTGTTTTCTTCCTAAGAGTGGAATTACTGGGTCAAATGATTTCTATTATTAGTTTTCTGAGGAACCTCCATACTGCTTTCCACTGCAGTTTTACCAATTTGCAGTCCAACAGTTTAGAAGGGTTCCTATTTCTCTGCACTCTTGCCAGCATTTGTTCTTTCTTGTCTTTTGGATAATGGCCATTCTGACTGGTGTGAGGTGATATTGTGGTTTTAATTTGCATTTCCCTGATGATTAGCGATATGGAGCATCTTTTCATGTGCCTGTTGGCCATCTGAATTTCTTCCTTGGAGAAGTGTCTGTTCAGGTTCTCTGCCCATTTTTTGATCAGGTTATTTGGTTTTTGGGTGTTGAAGCATATGAGTTCTTTACATGGATGTTAACCCCTTATCAGATGAGTCATTTACAAATATATTCTTGCGTACAAGAATTTTTTAGTTTGATGAAGTCTCATCTGTTCATTTTTGATTCTGTGTCCCTTGCCTGAGGAGATGTGTTCAGGAAAAAGTTGTTCATGTTTATATTCAAGAGATATTTGCCTATGTTTTCTTCTAAGAGTTGTATGGTTTCATGACTTACATTCAGGTCTTTGCATTGGTATTTAATAGGGCTTGCACTGAATCTAAATTTGCTTTGGGCAGAATGGCCATTTTGACAATATTAATTCTTCCTATCCATGAGCATGGGATAGATTTCCATTTTTTGCTGTCTTTAATTTCTCTCATGAGTGTCTTACAGTTTTCGGAGTCTAGGTCTTTCACCTCCTTTGTTAAGTTTATTCCTAGGTATTTTATTCTTTTTGAGGCAATTGTAAATGGAGTTGTTTTCCTGATTTCTCTTTCTGATAGTTCATTGTTAGTATATACGAATGCAACAGATTTCTGTGTATTAATTTTGTATCCTGCAATTTTGACTAATTCAATTATTAGTTCTAGTAGATTTTTGGTGGATTCTTTAGGGTTTTCTATATATAATATGTCATCTGCAAACAGTGTCAGTTTAACTTCTTCCTTACCAATCTGGATGCCTTTTATTTCTTTGTGTTGTCTGCTGTGGCTAGGACCTCCAGCACTATGTTGAATAAAAATGGTGAGAGTGAGCATCCTTGTCTTGCTGGGTGCATAGATATTAGTGGTTATATCCTCTTGTTGGACTGATCCCTTTATCATTATGTAATGTCCTTCTTTGTCTCTTGTTACTTTCTTTGTTTTAAAATCAATTTTGTCTGATATAAGTACTGCTATTTCTGCTTTTTTCTCCTTATTTGCATGTAATATCTTTTCCATCCCTTCACTTTCAGACTTTGTATGTCTTTGGGTCTGAAATGAGTCTCTTGTAGGCAGTGTATAGATGGATCTTGTTTCCTTATCTGTTCTGCCACTCTATCTTTTGATTGGTGCATTCAGTCCATTTATATTTAAGATGATTATTGATAGATATGTACTTACTGCCTTTCATTGTTTTCTGCTGTTTTTTTATATCTCCTCTCTTATATTCTTTTGTTATTGATGGTTTTCTTTAGTATGTAATTGGACTTCTCTTTTAAAAATTTATTTTGTGTGTGTGTGTGTTTGTGTATTGTAGGCTTCAGTTTTGTGATTACCAAAGGTTCAAGGATAGTTTCTTTACTATATAATAGTCTGTCTCAAATTGCTGATTACTCTTATTTCAAACACAGTCTAAAGGTACTTTTTTCCTTCTTCCTCCTTCACATTTTTCATATTAGATGTCATATTCTGCACATTTTGTGTATACCTTGACTGATTTTGTGTGTAGTTGATTTTGCTTCTTCTATTTTAATTTTGTACTTGCTTGGTAATTAGTTGGTCTACTACCTTTACTGTGGGTTTAATTTCACTGGTGAAAGCTATTTAGCTTTGGGGCCATTTCCATCTGTAGCAATATCTTTAACATATTGTGCAAGACTTGGCTTAGTGGTTGTGAATTCCTTCAAATTTTGCTATCTGATAATTGTTCAATCCCTGCTTCAAATGTAAATGATAATCTCACCAAGTAGAGGATTCTTGGTTTGAGGTCCTTCTGTTTCAGTACATTAAATATATCATGCCACTCCCTTATGACCTGAAGAGTTTCTGTTGAGAAGTCTGCTGATAGCCTGATGGGATTTCCTTTAGAAGTAATCTTTTTTCTCTGCCTGCTTTCAACACTCTCTCCTTATCCTTGATCTTTGCCATTTTAATTATATGTCTTGGTGTGTCTTGCTGTGGTTCCTTTTGTTAGGGGATCTCAGCACTTCCATGACCAGATTGGGGAAGTTATCAGCAATTATTTCCTTAAAGAGACTTTCTATTCCTTTGTCTTTTTCTTCTCTTCCTTGTACCCATATTATGTGATTATTGTTTCATTTGGATTGGTCACATACATCTCTTAGCATTCTTTCATTCTTAGAGATCCTTTTTTCTCTCAGTTCCTCAGCTTGTTTCTTGAGCTCTAATTTCTCTTTCATTTACCATCTCTTCTACATGATCTAATCTACTTTTAAATCCCTCCTTTGTATGTTTCATTTTAGATACTGTATTCTTCAGCTCCGTGTGGGTCTTTTTCAGGTTTTCTCTTTATTGAAGTCTTCATTGAGATCTTTTCTGTAAATCCATGAGTGTGTATATGACTTTATGTTGAAATCTTTATCAAGAAGATTAGTTGTCATTCAGTTTTGATTGGGTCAAAATCCTCTGCCTGCTAGGAAGAATAAATATTGTCAAAATGGCTATACCACCTAAAGCAATCTACAGATTCAATGCAATCCCTATCAATCTACCAACAGCTTTCTTCAATGAACTGGAACAAATAATTCTAAAATTCATATGGAACCACAAAAGACCCCGAATAGCCAAAGCAATCCTGAGAAGGAGGAATAAAACAGGGGGAATTACACTCCCTGACTTCAAGCTCTACTACAAAACCACAGTAATCAAGACAATTTGGTATTGGCACAAAAACAGACCCACAGACCAGTGGAACAGAATAGAAAATCCAAACATTAACCCAAACATATACAGTCAATTAATATTTGATAAAGGAGCCTTGGATATACAATGGGGAGATGACAGCCTCTTCAGCAGCTGGTGTTGGAAAAACTGGACAGCTACATGTAAGAGAATGAAACTGGACTACTGTCTAGCCCCATACACAAAGGTAAACTCAAGGTGGATCAAAGACCTGAATGTAAGTCATGAAACCATAAAACTCTTAGAAAAAAACATAGGCAAAAATCTCTTGGACATAAACATGAGCAACTTCTTCATGAACATATCTCCCCGGGCAAGGGAAACAAAAGCAAAAATGAACAAGTGGGACTATATCAAGCTGAAAAGCTTCTGTACAGCAAAGGACACCATCAGTAGAACAAAAAGACATCCTACAGTATGGGAGAATATATTCATAAATGACGTATCCGATAAGGGGTTGACATCCAAAATATATAAAGAACTCTGCATGCACCTTAACAAACAAAAAGCAAATAATCCAATTAAGAAATGGGCAGAGGACATGAATAGACACTTCTCCAAAGAAGAAGATGGCCAACAGGCACATGAAAAGATGCTCCACATCGCTAATTATCAGAGAAATGCAGATTAAAACCACAATGAGATATCACCTCACACCAGTGAGGATGGCCAACATCCAAAACACAAACAACAACAAATGTTGGCGAGGATGTGGAGAAAAGGGAACCCTCCTACACTGCTGGTGGGACTGCAAATTAGTTCAACCATTGTGGAAAGCAGTATGGGGGTTCCTCAAAAAACTCAAAATAGAAATACCATTTGACCCAGGAATTCCACTCCTAGGAATTTACCCTAAGAATGCAGCAGCCCAATTTGAAAAGACAGATGCACCCCTATGTTTATTGCAGCACTATTTACAATAGCCAAGAAATGGAAGCAACCTAAGTGTCCATCAGTAGATGAATGGATAAAGAAGATGTGGTACATATACACAATGGAATATTATTCAGCCATAAGAAGAAAACAAATCCTACCATTTGCAACAACATGGATGGAGCTAGAGGGTATTATGCTCAGTGAAATAAGCCAAGCCGAAAAAGATAAGTATCAAATGATTTCACTCATATGTGGAGTATAAGAACAAAGAAAAAATACTGAAGGAACAAAACAGCAGCAGACTCACAGAACCCAAGAACGGACTAATAGTTACCAAAGGGAAAGGGACTGGGGAAAATGGGTGGGAAGGGAGGGATAAGAGGGAAAAAGGGGCATTATGATTAGCAGATGTAATGTTGGGGGGGCACGGGGAGGGCAGTACAACTCAGAGAAGACAAGTAGTGATTCTGTAGCATCTCACTACGCTAATGGACAGTGACTGTAATGGGGTTGGTGGGGGGGACCTGATGAAGGGGTAGTTTAATAACCATAATATTGCACATGTAATTGTAGATTAAAGATACCAAAATAAATTATAAAAAAGAAAAAAAGAACTAAAAAAAAATCCTCTGCCTGCTCATTTTGTCAGGGATGCTGTGTCTTCCTTTGTATTAAGTAGATGTCTCTGCTATGCTTTCTGGTCTAAAGAGTAATCGTTTTATGAAAAAGCTGTACTTTGGTGCTCAGAAACTCAGGAGTCTTTACTCTCTAGTCTGGTTATATTTTGCGGGGCCCCAGTTGTTGGGGTGCCATGGGTAGGGCGCCTTTCTGTCTGGCTTCTGTAGTGGTCTGAGTCTGGGTGGGCAGTTTGCTTGAGCAGTGCCTTTGTGATCAGATCTGGAATCTCTGTTGAGCTTGCTTGCTGTGGGTGGGTCCACCCTCTTTCTGGCCTGCAACAATGCCGTGGCTTTAGGGTTAATGGGGTGCGCTGACTGATGTGCCCCAGCCAGACTTACCACCAGGTTTGGACACCCACAGGGAAGAAGAAGTTCTTGGAGCTGGCTCCTCCAGGCAGCTCTCTGTTTGGGCAGAAGTGGAGCCAAGCAATCTGGGAGAGTCTCCCTCCACCTGCCAGGAAGCAAGGTTTGATACTGCTGCTGGGCCAAGTTGGTTGGTTCCCAGCAGCAAGCACACAGGGAGGTGCCTCAGGGCTGCATTGCCTGCAGTGGGGGTGGAGCGTCTGGCACTCCTGAGAGTTCCCAATCTGTTGGGCCAAGGGAGGGCTGGGGTTTCTCTTGAGGAGAGTTCCATCCAACCCCCATCACCTCTTGTACCCCTCCCACTGCTGGCAAGTCTTTCAAACTGCCACCTCTGCTTTGGGTCTCAGGGCTGGTGGAGCATGCCTGCCCTCCATGCTGGCTGGAGTCTCAGCCTCCCAGAGTGTTCTGCCTGCCCCTGGTGTCCATCCCGATAATCATCAGAACCCAATGTAATGTGGGCTCATGCTCCCAGAGAAGTCCTCCAGGGCCAGGTGTGCAGCTCTCCTGGGCTTCTACCCGCTCCCTGCTCTGTTCCTCTTTATTCCATCAGTAGGCTGGGTGTGTGGAGGGCTTGGGTCCCGTTTGATCTTGGCTTTGCCACCTCACCCTTTTCTGTGTGGTCCTCTTTTCTTCCTCAGGTGTAGGGGGTCTGTTCTGCAGTCTTCAGGTTATTTTCAGGTCTAGTTTCATTTGGGGTATTTTCCTTCTTTATGTGTTTATGGGAGGAGGTTTCCAGCTTGCCTTCCTATTCTGTTATCTTTAATCTGAGAATCCACCCCTAAAGTGTTTTATATTTGGGGAAATGCCCTATCATAAGATGTGGTGGACAAAACAAAACAAAAAAAACTTTGGTCAAATGGGACAAAATTGTGAAGAAAGAAGGAGGTGAATAAGGAAAATTTGAAGGATACAGACTTGTTCTCAGGCAAATGAATTTTAGGAAAGATTATACATGGAAGTTGAAGATTTGAAGAGTGCAAGACTTTAAACTTCCTTTGGTGCAGTGGACCCTTTTGACAATCTACTGAAGCCTATGTAAGCCTTCTCAGAGTAAGGCTTTAGGATTAATTTGTCAGTTTCTACAAAAGCCTTTGGGATTCTTATTGCATTGTATTGAGTCTATGGATTGATGGGGAAAATTCATATCTTAACAATAATGAGTTTTGCAATTCATGAACACATCATTTCCATTTAAGTCTTAAATTTTTCTAAGCAATTTTTTTCATTGTACAAGTCTTGTATATCCTGTTAAATTTATCCATAGGTATTTCATGTCCTTGAAGTAGTATTTTTTAAATTCTACTCTTCAGTTGTCTGTTTCTAGTATACAGAAATACAGTCTTTATTTTTCCTTGAGTCAATTTTGGTAGTTGTGGCTTTCAAGAAATTTTTCCATTTTATCCAAGTTGTTGAATTAATTGGCATAGGATCATTCATAATATAATACGATATTCATTTAAAATCTATATGATTTAAATAGGATCTGTAGGATTTCCTCTGTTTCTGATATTTGTCATTTGTGTCTTTAAAATTTTCTTACTGTCACTAGAGGTTTATCTTTTTTAAAAGATTGTTTTTTGCTTCACTGATTTTATTTTTCATTTCTCTGTTAAGTAGAATATTAAATTACCTTAAATTTAGTCTGTTTCATTGATTATTACTATTTATTTCCTACTTTCAATTATTTTGATTTTAATTTTTTCTTACTAGCCTCCTGAGATGGAAGCTTAGACCATTGATTTTTGACTTTTTCTTTGTTAATATAAACATTTAAAGCTGTAAGTTTCCCACTAAGCCTGGTTTACCTCTGTCCTACAGCTTTTTCATTTTCATTCACTTTAAAATACTTAAAAATTTTCTCTAATTTCATTTGTAGCCCTTGGGTTATTTAGAAGTGTAGTTTAATTTCTAGGTATTTGCATTTTTTCTAGTTATTTATTGCTGATTTCTAAATCAATATCATTGTGATCAAAGGACAAATTTTATATTATTTCAGTAGTTTTAAATATGTTGAGACATGTTTTATGGCCAAGCATATAGACTGTCTTAGTGAATGTTCCATCTACATATGAAAACAAAATGTGTTCTCCTGTTACTGAGTGGAGTGTTTTAGGTCAGGACGTTTGGTAGTATTTTTCAGGTTTTTATATCTTTACTGATTTTCTGACTACTTGGTCTGTTTGACCACTAGTTACTGAGAGAGGATCCTTGAAGTCTCCAACTTTAATTTTGGATTTGCCTATTTCTTCTTTCAGTTTTGTCAGTTTTTGCTGCACTGATTTGAAACTCTCTTACTGAGTGTCGCATTTAGGATTGTCATGTCTTCTTGATGAGTTGACAACTTTGTCTTTATGAAATGTCCCTCTTTGTCTTGAAGTCTATTTTGCTTGTTACTAATATAGGCACTGCAGCTTTGTATATTTTCATATTCTTTTTTTTAATATAATTTATTTTATTATCATTAATCTACAATTACATGTGCAATATTATGGTTATTAAACTACCCCTTCATCAGGTCCCCCCCCACCAACCCCATTACAGTCACTGTCCATCAGCGTAGTGAGATGCTATAGAATCACTACTTGTCTTCTCTGAGTTGTACT